>CM039514.1:25597568-25960180 GCA_022432975.1 Begonia masoniana
AAACAACCCCGACAGACGAAGACCTAGTACATCCGTGAGGTCGGCCTTAATGGCCACCTACGGATATGGAAAATTACGGTTTTCTGGCGGTGTCAGAAGTCTTGAACGTCTCGGTTTCAGTAGTTTGTGAACCTAAACATGGCTTATACAGTTATTAACCCTAAAACTTCTCAAAATCAATAAACACATAGTTAACCGTTAACATCGACGGGCATACCTTCTCGGAAGAAACAAGAATTGCAGGAGAACAAGTGAAGAACTTTGTTTCATCGCCTGCAAGAGAGAAAACAAGAAGAAGAGAAGAAGCAGAGACTGAACGAAGGTGTCACGTAGGAGGAAGGAACTGTAACTTCTCAACAAGTTTGCCAGCGTCAACTATCCATTGGCTATCTCCCACCAACCTTAATTTCATCTCTAAATATCCCTTCCATGCATTTTAAACTTACGTTTAGTTTAGTTACACATTTTGTTTTTGGTTCTCCCCTCACTAAATGCTTCAAAATTTTCAATAAAATTGTTATTGTATTTATGGCAATTTAAATCCATCAATAATTTAACATATTATTACACGCCCAAAGTGCCGTGTGTTAACTCCACCCATCTTAACATAACTTTTGTCCCAAAAATTTGCCTAAGCAAAAAGGTCTGGTATTGTGCTCAACATCCTTTTTTCCGCTCTACCAATCCTGCAGTTGGAACTTCAATTCTTTCATCAACAGGGTGCCATACGGTAAGGATTTCTTAGATACAGGTGATGCCCCGGGTAGTATCAATTAAAAATCTATTTCCCTATGCGGTGGATACCCGGTAAGTCATCCAAGAATGATCGGGAAAAAATCCAGACCATAGGAATATCCTGTGGCTCAATTTTATCTTCACTCGGTCATCTAGCACAATAAGCCAGGTAGCTCTCACAACCACATCTCAGCTCCGGTATATTTCTAGTGGAGGATCATAATTGGTACCTACTATTTTAGGAATAGCTTGAAGGAAGAATGATTGCCATTTGGGGGGTCTAAATCACCGTTCAGTCTACAAACTATTGTGGCCATGATGCTTAAATAACCAATCCATCCCTAATGATCACTTCATACCCTTCATGTCATAACAATTAGTTCCGCCTAGAGATCTTATTCACCCTAAGGACACAACGTAACCATTACAATCGGTCTGATGTAGGGACTTCCTGATGGCAACTGACACAATGACCTTTCGTTGGTAGGTTTCCTAGTTATGATTGCATAGACAAACAAGGGTTGTATAAACGAGTGGTGGCCCCTGTATCTAAAGTGTATAAGCAGCAAAACCACAGATCATGATGGTACCGATATGGATGTATGCGGCACTGTTTCCTCATCTTCCAACATAGAGTAAACGCTGGGTATTACTCTTGCACGGTCGGGTCTGGCGGCATGGGGCAGTTCTGACTAAGTGTCCGGTCTTATACACCTGAAAACAACGGCCAGAAAGGCAACTTGCACTCACCAGGGGGTTCTTCTGACATGTGGGCATAGAGGGCCAGAGGGTCTCTTTCCTTTTCCCTGGTCCCCAACCCTTCTGGTTGAGGGGCTATTAATTCCCTGCTGTTGTTGCGGTGGTCCCTGTTCTGTCGCGGCTGCCATTCCTTTGTTCTGAGTGGTGGCGGATGAATGTCCTTCATGAGTTCTTTGGCTGTTGCGCTTTGCAATGCTGGCATTCTGCCTCTTCCGTCCAATGCCTTAGCCTCAACTTCACCATAAGGGTACATTAGGTATCCCAACAGTCTCACTTTCATGTACAGACTTGGCTCAGGCCTTGAACAATGTAAATGTGTCTTCCTCATCTCAATCATACGGGGAGCAAACGTATACAGGCATCAAATTCGCCCAATGTAATCCTCACAGAGCAGTTTGAGTAGGTTCATGAACTTCCTATCTTGTTTGCCGAACAGGCCTATTAGTACTGTCAAAGACGGCAGTCTGGAACATCCTACAGTCATATTTCGGAATTAGCGGTGTTCTGGATCGGTCCCCACCAAATGCCTTGCCACTTAACTCCAAATGAACGACAGCATAGGTGACGCTTATCCCCGTTCCGTCAACCTTTGCATACAACCTTTTAAACATGTCTTCATCTTTCGAATCCACTCCCTCACATGAGTAGGATCTGAAACATACCCATTAAACACGGGGTCCGAAGCCGGTGAAAACGCTCAACCCCCATGATCATGATTTGCCTTAGTACTGGAGTTTCCGTGTTCTTCTCTAGCTTTCATCAGTCGTCTATTGTGGATTGGCGCTGATACTCAGAAGCAACTGACATGCATTGCTATCCTCATTGGGTCTCCCTCTGTTTGACCTTACATTTTGGACTCCTAACCCTCATATAGGTATAATTAACTTATGACATACAGTGAAATCATAAATACTTACGTTGCTGAGGTTGCTCATGTGGACAGTCAGTGCCTGGAAAGCGCAGTCTACAATCGTTTTAGAACCTGGTTTTGCTTTGATACCATATTGTAACGACCCCGGCCAGGAGCCGTCCCACGTGTTCATGAATCCTTTCATTAATCGTTCGCTTGACTTTTAACTATTATTACAAATCTTTTCTATTTCTCCCAACAGACATTCACATTTGCTATATATATATTTTTTATTTAAACTGGAACAGAGACGTAAACCCTCACGGAGACTATCCTCTCGTGCTCGATTTCCTACACTCAACGTCGGCTCAACTCTCCAGCGTCGCGCGACTAGGCTGCATCTTCTTGACAAATTCGGGCAAGGAAGGCATGCCCTCAACCTCTCTTAACATGATTCCTCTCGGGTTTGCATGGGTTCATGTGTTGACAATCCACATAAATTTCATCGTCCGGTCCTCACGTCATTGCACGTGACTCGCTTAACACCGCCTAAAAGGAGACTCTTCCGGTGTGCAACGTGGGCCTCGCGTGCTCAATTAAAACATCACCTGTGACATCCACCGGTCACTAACGACATATAACATTTACAAACTTCCTGACGTCAGCCACATCCCCATCGCTAACCGCCAAAACACATTCTACATCTACCGTTGGAGTTCATCCGTAAGACCTAACCATTAAACTACGAATCATTCGTCATCTGCCGATGACGTCAGCCGAAGACTAAACAAGTCAAACTACTATCATTCGGCATCTGCCGATGACGTCAGCCGAAGACTAACCACAAACTATACATCATTCGCACTGCCGATGACCGTCAGCCGGAAGACTAAACCATCAAACTACTATCATTCGGCATCTGCCGTATGAACGGCAGCCGGCGGAAGAAGAACCATCAACTACTATCCTTCGCAACGCCGATACGTCTCCGTACGATTGCCTCACCCAGCTTCCATCTTACTTAAAAACATTAAATCATCAAATGAACGTTCCAACAGAAAGAAACCACAACTCATTCAGAAGGCATATAGCGGAAGACTTAAGCTGCAGACTATATAACTCTAATAATCATTTCCTTACTCATCATCATGATCAACCGACCGTCTCAGGCTCACCGTTATAATAATCTCATCACTTAAACTACCAATCCTTTTATTTTCCTGAAAACAAAAGAGCCTAACCAGAGGGTCATAAATCGCCTTTTCCAGCCTGCACTGTCATTTTGAGCATCCCCAGTACAACCAGCCCTAGCATCCTCTTGTGCACATAGTATCCTCAACCTGAACCTTCTGCACCTACAACCATACTGTAACTATACGCCTAATGCTTAGTAATGATGCATGCTGACGATATACATGATTGCACAAATTAAAGAACACAAGTTCATAAACCTTTCTTCATTCATGTTCATTTTCATTATTACATGGCATGTATTAAGGCAGGAAAACGATGGAGAAGGGCAGGGGTATCAAATCATTTGCCTATTTGCGGCAATCATAGTACCGACCTTGCTCGCCTCCCCCAGTGAGTAATTCGTGAGCTTAACTGTCATCACCGGCCTCCACCCTTGGGAAATCCACGATCCTACTAATCCTTACGCCGGCTCCACCGGAGGAGAATTCGCAAAGGAGCCATATTCATCTCTTGTTCTCTCCCCCCCCGCTCTGCAACGTCATCATAGATACATTTGCTTATTTCATGTTCATACTCATCATACGCGGACATAATGCATAGACATGAAGTTCACAGAGAAAAGTTCACACCATAAGACAAGCCCAACAATCCCATAACTTCACTTTCTTACACAATTCCTTCATAGCATTGAATAACTCATCAAATCAACAGACAAACATCTCAATGATTTCCTCCCAATACCCTTGCGTTGTAGATCCCTAGTGGCCGGAAATCTTATACATTCCTTACCTGGATTCCTTTCAATCCGAGCTCCTTCCCTTTAAACTTCTTTCACCTAACCCATTTACATTACAGTAGTTAAAACAAAGTCCTAATAGTTCTAATCTAAATCGTCCTAGGAACTCTAATAGCTAAAGTCCTCCTAATACTCTGTTTGATACAACCGTGTTGCCAGAATCCAAAAATTAGGCCAGCATGCTCTTACCATCGATTGAAACTGAGTTTGATTACCTACATTATCAGAATCGATTCGGAAGACGTTACCTACACTAGTTTACACAATGTTCTATATCACAACGACATTGATAAGACGCGAAACTCAAAACGCCGAATCTGAGAACAGGGGAACAACCAATTGATAGCCACAATGTCAATGTATAACCTCGGATACGGATTCGTAGAGGCAAAGCAAGCTGCAAAACCATCCGTCGTAAGGAAGTTCTGTAGCCGAGAGCAAGAACTTGGGAGAGAAATAAATTCCGCCGGAGGGAAATGTCCGCTACAGTGTAATAATGAGGTTTAAGGTTTTCCATTTTCCTATTTCTACTCATCCATCAATTTTAATTAGCAATCTGCCACCCAACCTAGTTTTACTCACTTGTATAAATTTTGTCTTAACATTAAATTTAAAATCATAAAGGTTAAATAATAGGGGGTGACAATGAAAATGGCGCCGATGACGTCAGCCGGAAGACTAAACCATCAAACTACTATCATTCGGCATCTGCCGATGACGTCAGCCGGAAGACTAAACCATCAAACTACTATCATTCGGCATCTGCGATGACGTCAGCCGGAAGACTAAACCATCAAACTACTATCATTCGGCATCTGCCGATGACGTCAGCCGGAAGACTAAACCATCAAACTACTATCATTCGGCATCTGCCGATGACGTCAGCCGGAAGACTAAACCATCAAACTACTATCATTCGGCATCTGCGATGACGTCAGCCGGAAGACTAAACCATCAAACTACTATCATTCGGCATCTGCGATGACGTCAGCCGGAAGACTAAACCATCAAACTACTATCATTCGGCATCTGCCGATGACGTCAGCCGGAAGACTAAACCATCAAACTACTATCATTCGGCATCTGCGATGACGTCAGCCGGAAGACTAAACCATCAAACTACTATCATTCGGCATCTGCGATGACGTCAGCCGGAAGACTAAACCATCAAACTACTATCATTCGGCATCTGCGATGACGTCAGCCGGAAGACTAAACCATCAAACTACTATCATTCGGCATCTGCGATGACGTCAGCCGGAAGACTAAACCATCAAACTACTATCATTCGGCATCTGCGATGACGTCAGCCGGAAGACTAAACCATCAAACTACTATCATTCGGCATCTGCGATGACGTCAGCCGGAAGACTAAACCATCAAACTACTATCATTCGGCATCTGCGATGACGTCAGCCGGAAGACTAAACCATCAAACTACTATCATTCGGCATCTGCGATGACGTCAGCCGGAAGACTAAACCATCAAACTACTATCATTCGGCATCTGCCGATGACGTCAGCCGGAAGACTAAACCATCAAACTACTATCATTCGGCATCTGCCGATGACGTCAGCCGGAAGACTAAACCATCAAACTACTATCATTCGGCATCTGCCGATGACGTCAGCCGGAAGACTAAACCATCAAACTACTATCATTCGGCATCTGCCGATGACGTCAGCCGGAAGACTAAACCATCAAACTACTATCATTCGGCATCTGCCGATGACGTCAGCCGGAAGACTAAACCATCAAACTACTATCATTCGGCATCTGCGATGACGTCAGCCGGAAGACTAAACCATCAAACTACTATCATTCGGCATCTGCCGATGACGTCAGCCGGAAGACTAAACCATCAAACTACTATCATTCGGCATCTGCCGATGACGTCAGCCGGAAGACTAAACCATCAAACTACTATCATTCGGCATCTGCGATGACGTCAGCCGGAAGACTAAACCATCAAACTACTATCATTCGGCATCTGCGATGACGTCAGCCGGAAGACTAAACCATCAAACTACTATCATTCGGCATCTGCCGATGACGTCAGCCGGAAGACTAAACCATCAAACTACTATCATTCGGCATCTGCCGATGACGTCAGCCGGAAGACTAAACCATCAAACTACTATCATTCGGCATCTGCCGATGACGTCAGCCGGAAGACTAAACCATCAAACTACTATCATTCGGCAACTGCCGATGACGTCAGCCGGACGATTGCCTCACCCAGCTTCCATCTTACGGTAGAAAACACTAAATCATCAAATGACTCTTTCCAACAGAAAGAAACCACAACTCATTCAGAATGCATATAGCGGAAGACTTAAGCTGCAGATCATATATAAATCTATATAATCATTTCCTGACTCAGTGATCAACTAGACAGTCTCAAGGCTCAACGTTATAAAATAATCTCATCCTACTTAAACTACCATATCCTTTATTTTACTGAAACAAAAGAGCATTAATCAGAGGTCATAAATCGCCTTTCCAGCCCTGCACTGTCATTTTGAGCATCCCCCAGCAACCAGCCTTAAGCATCCTCTTTGAACATAGTATCCTCACCTGAACCTTCTTCACCTACACCATAAGGTTTAACTATAAGCCTAATGCTTAGTAAGGAATGCATGCTGACGATATACATGAGTGCACAAATTAAAGAACACAAGTTCATAAACCTTTCTTCATTCATGTTCATTTTCATTATTTACATGGCATGTATTAAGGCAGGAAACGAGGGAGGAAGGCAGGGGTACAAAGTCATTTGCCTATTGCGGCAATCATAGTAACGACTTGCTCGGCCTCCACCAGTGAGAGAATTCGTGAGCTATACATGTCATCAACTCGGCCTCCACCAGTGGGAGAATCCACGAGCCATACTAATCATTAACTCGGCCTCCACCGGTAGGAGAATTCGCGAGCCATACATATCATAGTCTTTTCCCCCGCTCTGCACTTAATCATAGATACATTTGCTTTTCATGTTCATAACTTAATCATAAACGCGGACATAATGCATAGACATGAAGTTCACAGAGAAAAGTCACACCATAAGGACAAGCAAAACATCCCATAACTTAACATTTCTTACACAAATTCTTCATATCATTGAAATAACTAATCATAATCAACAGACAAACATCTCAATGATTTCCTAATACCCTTGCGGTGTAGATCCCTAGTGGCCGGAAATCTTAGTACATTCACTTACCTGGATTCCTTAGCAATCCGAGCTCCTTCCCTTTAAACTTCTTCACCT
Source organism: Begonia masoniana (assembly GCA_022432975.1). Lineage (NCBI taxonomy): Eukaryota > Viridiplantae > Streptophyta > Magnoliopsida > Cucurbitales > Begoniaceae > Begonia > Begonia masoniana. The sequence continues at coordinate 25,605,175 of CM039514.1, forward strand.
AAAACATGTACATTACAGTAGTTAAAACAAAGGTCCTAATAGTTCTAATCATAAATCGTCCTAGGACTCTAATAGCTAAAGTCATTCCTAAATACTCTGTTTGATACACCGTGTTGCCAGAAATCCAAAAATAGGCAAGCAGGCTCTACCATCGATTGAAACTGAGTTGATTACTCTAAATGATCAGAATCGATTCGGGAAGGACGTTACCACACTCAGTTTACACAATGTTCTAATATCACACGACCATTGATAAAGACCGAAACTCAAACGCCGAGCTGAGAACAGGGTAACAAACTAATAGATAGCCACAATGTCAATGTATACCTCGGATACGGATTCGTAGAGGAAAGGCAAGCTGAAACCAGCCGTCGGTAAAGGAAAGTTCTGGTAGCCGAGAGCAAGAACTTGGGAGAGAAGAAATCGCCGAGAGGGAATGTCGGCTACAGTGGTAATAAATGAGGTTTAAGGTTTCCATTTCCTATTTATACTCAATCCATCAATTTTAATTACAAATCTGCCACCCAACCTAGTTTTACTCAACTTGTAATAAATTTTGTCTTAACATTAAATTTAAATCATAAAGGTTAAATAAGAGGGGGTGACAATGAAAATGGTCAGAAAATCACCTGGCCGAAATGTCGGGTGTTACAGATGATGTGGTTTATTCTACCGGATTGAGTGTGTATAAGTCTTGTCGTTTAGCGATCAGATGAAGTCTTAATGTGTTACGTGGGATACGCATGTCAATCGGATGATGTTGTTTATTCTATCGGATTGAGGTGTATAAGTCTTGTCGTTTAGCGATCGGATTAAGTTTAATGTGGCACGTGGCATACACATGTTGATCGGTGGATGTCTACAAACTCATGCAGCCCCGCGAGCGATGAGTCGAGCGTTTTGAGGGAATTTTCTCGTTCCGATCACATTATGGAACTGATGTCTGAGGCTAGTCGCTCGACTCTGTGACTGTTTATGTCGACAGCCTTTTGTAGAAGTTGAGCTTTCGAAGAGTTTAGATTTGTTCGGACATGACCATGTCTTGAGTACTGTTCTGTTTTGTTTAAGAAAAAATATATATAGAGAGAGAGTAATCTTAGTATAAATGATCCAAGAAAGTTATGAATCGGTCTCGTCCCTATTGGGGGCGTTACAGTGATCAAATGAAAGCTTGAGCAAATTCAATGAGTGAGTGAGTGCTTAGAAGAAAATATTAAGTGGGTGAAATAACGAAGGATGGGCTGTGCTCTGATTACTCGTTTATATCCTTAAAATTCCTACCATTTAACCTAAACTTATATTACAAGCTTTTTGAGACCTATCGATTTTTATTTTGTTTAATTGATCATTCTTATTAGTTGGATAGTGGGCAAAGCCGATGAACGATCAGAGTGAAAAGAGTGATCCCAAGTGAGCTGTAAGTGTATTCTCTTCCCGTAGCTACATTAGTTAACTCAATAGTTAGAAAAAATTAAGAATGAACACACACACACACGAGGATTTCTAAGTAAGTGAATGTCAATGTACTGATCTTGGTAGTTTTTAGTATGAATTGTTCAAGCTGAGACGAAATACCAAAAACTTTAATGAGGATTGCTTTACCATTATATTGTATTGTGCTTAGTATATGGGATTGGATTATATATCTATTGAGATTTTTGTTCAGTTTTGTTCGCTTGAGGACAAGCTTTCATTCAAGTTTGGGGGTGTGATAAGTGTGTATTTTACACATTTTATTGTACTCTTTAATACGTGAATTTATGAGTTTTACTCAAGTATATGAAAGACTTTGATATATTTGGTGCAAGTGTGTAAACAAATTAGAGAAGTACAGGTCTCCAGAAGAAAAAGCATAGCAGTATCTAAAGCTAATCGATCAGATGAAGAAAAAGAGAAATCCAGAGAAGATGCCGATCGATCGGCCATTTTGGCGATCAATCAGCTGATGGCATAATAAAAGAGAAATCTAGAGAAGATGCCGATTAATCGGCCATTTTGGCCATCAATCAGCTGATGGCATAATAAAAGAGAAATCCAGAGAAGATGCCGATCGATCGGCCATTTTGGCAATCGATTGGCTGATGGCATGATAAAAGAGAAATCCAGAGAAGATGCCGATCGATCGGCTATTTTGGCGATCGATCGGCCAAGCTACGACAATAATGTGAACAGAAGAGTAGCCGATCGATCGGCCATATAAGCTGATCAATCGACAGGAGCAGAATGAACGAGATTAACCTAGTTTATGTTAATCTCAGCCATTCATTATATTACCAAAAACAGAATGACAAGAAAAAGAAAAGAAAAACAGAGAGAAAGTAGGGCATCGGTTGGGAATATTTTTTGAGAGATGACGACTGGAGATAGAGGAAGCGAGTCATTGACGAGCCGAGTTTTTCTTTGTTCTTCCTCTTTTCTTTTTCTGAAACTATGATTGTTTTTATTTCTCCTTATGTTTTCCTTTACTTTATCATAAGCTAATTTTCTTTCCTAGGGCTACGATGTAGCCGAATTATGACTATTTAGTTTTTCTTTTAATTCAAGTTGTTAATTTTCTGTTTCAATATTGTGTTGAGTAAATTATCCTATTCTTAAAGCTTGTGATTGCTTGATCAACAATAGCATGTTTGTAGGATTGTTTTGAGACCGAAAGGTAATAAATAATCATGCACTGAATAATTTACTATGAAAATGATGTTAGACTAGAGATAGCTAATGCATTTATGTGGTATTTTAATTTCTCGTTTTTAATGTATCTAATTAATTTCTCGTTTTTAATGTATCTATTTTCTATTTTAATTTCTCGTTAGTTGGATAAGTTTGTCATTACTCGAGAAAGATTGATCAATACTTTTATGAAATTGCCATCAACACATAAAAATAGAAAATAATGAATTGGATTAGGAATACTAAATATGATTAATTTTGGTGAAATCATAAACCCTTGAGCTTTTTTATTATATTCACAAACTCATTTTAATTCTGCGATTTAATTAAATTATTTTGCTGTGTTTTATTAAATCTAAAATCATTAAAGTTCTATATTCGTTATAAATTAGAATTAATTTCGTTTGATAATTAGTAAAACTAGTCCTCATGGGATCAAATCGTACTTACGAACTTTATTACTTTTGTGACACGTTCACTTGCGTAGGATTTTTCACAATATGTGGCATTTAGAAAATATAAAACAAATATTTCTCACCATAAGAAAGCGCCAACCTGGTAGGCCGAAGAATAAAAGAGTGCGATATGTCGATGAGCCGCCAAGTATGACAATTACTTGAAAGAGCTCAACGATGTTGTGTGAAATATGTCGGCGTGAGGAGCATAATAGTTGCACTTGTCCTGACAGAAGATCCACTTTAGGCGCTTCTTCTACTTCTTCTTCGCAAGACACATTTATGGGTTTGAACACATTTGATGGGATACAAGTACATTTCAACACATTTCGCTTATAAATACAATTTAATTATTTGCTAATATAGTTTTTCTTTTATGTGCAGGAATCTTCTATACACTGTCGAATCAGAAATTTATGACTATTCGAGCAGTATTTATGTATTTATTATACGTGCAATTTATGTAGTTATTATAATGAGATAAAGTTGTAAATTTTGGCAGAATTTCCATTGTTTTATGACTTGCCCATAGTTAGTTTCAAAGAATTTTTGCATATTCAAATCACAGTTGTATAACCAAAAGCCAGATCCAAATAATTAAATATAAACATAGAGTAAAACCATTAAATAAAGTACAACCATGCACCACATAGCATAAACTAAATGACAAATATAAAATAAAACACAAGCATAAACTAAAGTTACAAACCAAACCTAAAATTACAAACATAAAATAAAGTACATAAAATGAAATACAAAACATAAACGAAACTACCGTGCGATATCGTCATCATCTCGCTCTACCAAATCTATAAGGATTTTCCTCAGCTCTCTGTGGACTCAGCTAGCTCTCCGTGTGTCACGGTGAGCTCCTTGACTGCCTACGAGGAACTCAAGTCTCTGCTCCATTTTTTCCCACCTACTAGCCATGTGGGGGGACAACAGCCGCGTGGTGGTGTCCATTATAGGAACATTAGTAGAGGTGGAGGCCCCCTGATTTCCCTTGAACATCCAAGTCCCATCGACTCTAACTAGGCTCATCCGAATCAAATGGCGTCTATCAAATACGTCGCCGGATCTCTGTGCTCTCATCTTCTCTCCAATCGATAGCTGAATTCGAGCTCGCTCGATGATCTTGTGTATCAACGTTTGTACGGCAGATTCTTGTTGCATGTCCAATCAATCTCATGCATGTGATCTAAAATCACGAAGTCAAGGTTGAACATTTTCTCGTTGTACAACTTCTTCATCACATAGATATTCATGCAGCTCACGAGATCTCTATGTCCATCCGAAGGAAGAATAGTGTGGGTTATCAGTTGTGAATAACCCAAGCTTTAATGTTCAAATCCCTGGATCTTGGCTTCACGAACCTTGCAATGTTGGAATTGCGATGAATTTCCCGAAGGAACTCTAGTCACTCGGCCGATCTGAAAAAATCACAGTCTTGGGAAGCATGATAATATCTTTCCACCTTAATCCTTTCTTCGGCAAACCCGAGCAATTCATTAACCATCTATGGAGGAATAACAATCTTTATACCAATGATGTATGTCTTCAAACATCCTGCTCTCCCGATAGAGGTCAAGTTCGCATAAAAGAAATAAACAATTCGCTCACAGCTATTGGGGCCCTCCTGATAGAGGTCAAGTTTTCAAAATTAGGGTTGAGAATGGGGATCGGGGCCCATTCTTGAAATTAGTTCATAGAACGAGGGGTCCATGCCCCGAAATGACTCCCCGTTCTTAAACATTACGCTTGGCAACGGGGCCCTGATCTGAGGCAATGACCCTTCGTTTCTGAGAACCCTTGAAATGGGGAGGCATGGAACGAGTCTCCGATTTGGTGCGTAGACCCCCCATTACCGAGAACCCTGAAATGGGGAGATATGGAATGGATCTCTGATTCGAGACGGGGACCCTCCGTTCCCGAGAACCCCTGAAATGGGGAGGCATGGAACGTGGAGCCATTCTGGGGAAGGGACCCCTATTTTCAAGCACCCCTGAAATTGGGTGCAAGAAAAAGGGGGCCGTTTCAGGGCAGAGTTTAGTTTAGCTCCTAGTGAGGGAAGAGACCCCCTCCGTTTCGAATCACATGCAGTGCACGTTGAACGGGGGTCTCCATTACCACGTCGACTCCCCGACTCAATATATCTACTGTCATGCAACCACTAGACAAAACGGGGGTTGTTCAATTTAAATCGACCTCTCGTTCGCGGCGTAAATTGAGAACAAATGGTGATCGGCCCCCGTTAGAGTTTAATTTATTATATTTTGGATAGTTTAAGGTTTTAGTTGTTAAAATTTTTAGTTTAATGATTGTTTCAAATTAACCTCATACTTTGAGGTTTAAATTTGTAATTACCCTAAAATCCAAGTCCAAACAACAATAAGCGCTCAAAAAGGAATTACAAAAATACCTTTAAAGCGAAATGGCGGGCACTACCCAACAAAATAGAAAGAAAAACTGCAAGGCAAAACGAGGGCGGGAAGGAAAAACTACCCTACAAGTGATAAGAGCATATCAAAACAATTAGTAGACGAGCATTTGGAATTTCTTTCATGAGCCCCTTCTATACGATTACCGTATGTAAGAAGGTCCAACAAAATAATTGAAACATAAAATCTTCACAAAGCACACGAAAAACAGTGTCCTATCTAAAACATAAAAAATAGTACAAAAAACAAACTTAGGGAGAAGAATTTGCTAGCAGATTCACCGAAAATACACTGAAAGTAAAGAGAACAAAGAAGTTTACCCCATCGGCAGAGAGAAAATGCTCTGAAGCTGCAAGCTGGAATTGAAAGCACTGAACGGATAAAGGGGAGTATAGGCAGCAAAACAAAATCCCTACTATCTTTGTTTAGGTTTAACAATATTATATAGCTCTTAGAAAATGCCCTGAGAACTTATTTAGAGTTGTATCCGCTTGAGGTCATGGAATTGTAATTATTAATAACGCTGCTACACACTCACTAATTAATACAATAAATTATAAATAATTAATTACAATAATTATTATGAGTAAAAAATAAATATATCATCATCTTTTTTTACTATTAGAAAAATAAGCAAAAGAATTATTTAATGGTTTATCCAATAATTCAACCTTCCAATATAATTAAAATAATACTAGAAAAACTCTTAAATTAATTGTAATAAATAATTAATTGTGAAATTAGACTATAAACTTGACATGATTTGTTGACACAATTACGTAGCTCATTGCATTATATATATAAACATAGTAACTAACCAACTCACCATTAACTATCAACTGTAAATTCATTAGCGATTGTCACAGTTAATTGGATGGTGTCTTTTTCTTGCAATATGATAAACAATCCAAGAAATCGCCAAACAAAAAAACGATAGCACATCTTTTAACAAAGATTGTACACTTGAGGGCCTGACTTTTTTTTCATCCACATAAAAATAAATTATAATAGCAATTCTTTTTACTCATGTAATAAATTATTCATCACATTACGAAATGTATAGCCTACATTTTCTTGAACAATGTTTTTTCTTTTTATACTTTAGTTTATCTTTTATATAGTCCTCAAACCAACCATAAAACTCAAATGTCAACTAATGCTATAGAACTTGATACACCCAAATTTTTTTTCAATGAATCCATCAAACTCTCTTAGTAAATTATCCAGGAAGCAACAACCAAATATTAAGTTACAATCACCACATCAGAATATTTTAGCTGATAAGAAAATTATGTTGAGAATAAAAGAAAAACTGTGAGAAAATAAAATTGAAAACGATGCACTCTATTTTGCATTTTATTTTGGTGTTAGGAGAAAATAAAAAAGTTTCTCCCTTTTTATAGATTATTATAGACTACTGAGTATACTTGCGATGCACGTACTTGTTGTATTAACCTTGTCATTACAGTAAACTACGAAATCCATAATCTTAACTCTTCAAAAAATATTACAGAAAATTAGTTAAGCATATGATATGTAACAAAGAGATACAGCATGATAAACATAGAGAGATAGAGCATGATAAAGATATGTGAGAAAAATAAAGAGACAAAGAAGATGAAGACTCATGTTACAAGGCTACTGATGGAAAGACAGAGAAATTGTTGGGTCTAGTACAAGTGTAAGAAAAAAAGTATGTTGAAGTTATGTCAGAAAGAGAAAGAGACAAATAATATGAAGAGTTATTCTATAAATAGAGAAAAAAAAAAAGGTTAAGTGTGAAATAAAAAAAACAAAGAAGATAGAGAAAGAGAATATGCTGAAGTTTTGAAAGAAAATAAATTATATGGTATAAAATATTTGATAAATTGCATGTTTATTATGTAATTTATTAAAGTAAACTAAAGAAGATGAAGAACGTCGAAAAAAAGAAAATAACTAATGAATATGAAAATTATCAACTAATGACAAAAAAATATTATAATTTAGAGAAGAAGAGATAAAGAAAATGAAAAGTCTCATGTCTAAGAAGCGAGAAAGTCACAAGTGTCATTAAAAAAAATAAAAAAAATAAAAAAATATTATCATACAATGCAAGAGAGAGAATCCCAGAATGCGAAAAAAGTTGCCGATGATAAAAAAGAACAATTATCATTGATATATTATGTTTTAAGATTAAAATGAAAATTGACTTATTTAAAAATGTTACACACACACTTCTAGTATGTATAGATTTATTATTTATTGATGATGCATAAGAAATGGAATATTAATTTAGTTTTTGTTAACGAAAAATTATAAAAAATCAAAAGTAAATTAAATAATTTTAAGCGTGTGAAATATTTGGAATCGAGGAGTGCGTTCTGTATGGAAAAGCCCAAGATTAAGAACAAAGATGGGAGGCGGGCCAAGTATGGAAGTCGAAAAAGCAGAAATTAACGTTGCAGCATAGCTTGGACTCTGGAATGGAGAAGCATGGAGTGACGAAGCCTAACAAGGGTATTGCAAGTGAAGCAGCAGCGTCGGAACTCAGACATGGATATGTCTTCATGGTTTCGACGTGTTCTTCTCAAGGATTGCAACCAGTTGAGCGACGCCCCACATTTTCAAAAACAACATAGCAAAGGCGCAGATGCTCGGACAGATGAGGAATTATTAGGGCTTACGCAACATTTGATCGATTTCGTCAAGTCATTCACCGTCGAAACATTTAAGAATTTCCCTCTTCAAGGTAACGAATCTGTTTTTTTTTTTTCCAGTCTCCCTAACCACCTAAGATTTCTCTGGAATCGAATTGAAGAAATCTCGTCATTAAGTTGCTGACTGACTGTGTATTTTCTTCCTTTTCCCCCTTTTCCCCCTTTTCAGATGATGAAGAAGCTGGCGGTGATTCCCCGACTTCTTCTGGAAAGGGTCGGAAAGATCTTTCCGATTGGCAAGAACAACATGCCACCCTGGTGCTATCGAAAATCAAGGTTAGTTCCTTTAGCTGAATCTGGAAAGAAAAAAATTTCTTTCTAAGAACCGTTTTCTTTGCTGCATACGAATTTGTTGTTACTAACTTGAGTTCAATGAAATTTTCATTCTTTTCGTCCAATCTTAATGCCTTCTTCTCTTCCGTCGAAACATCTGTAATTTGAAAAGGGGTTTGATGTCAGTCTCATTGTCGTCCGTGAGTAAGTCCTGAAAATGAAAATGAAAATGGGTACCAAAAATATGCTCTTCTAGCGATCCCAAAGGAAAGTTTTCGTAGACCAGAAGTCTCTGATCTCCATCTGCGCAATATCCGATCAGATTGACGAGGTTTTGGTGGTGTAAAAGGCTAAGCATCAACACCTCAACGAGAAACTCTGTTCCCTTGCAGTCCATTTCTGTCCAACTGCTTCACTGCAACGACCTGCACAATAAAAATTGACCAACTTTCGAGCTAAACTCGTACAAAAATCAGTAATTATATACAGCCAAGACATGCTCTTATTATACCTGTCCTATTCTTTCAATTCTACCCTTGTAAACTCTTCCGAACCCACCTTCACCAATCAGACTCTCCTCAAGAAAATTCATCGTGGCTGCAGCCAGTTCTCTAAAAGTGAAAGTTTGTCCTGCAATATTTGCCTCCTCCTCTGGTGTTTTAATTGTTGGAATAAATATAGTGTGAAGGCAGGAAAGATTGAACATCGACCGATCCCAGCAAGGATTGGTGAAAGATTGATGTTTCTGCCGAAAGCTGATATTTCTGTCGATTGCAACAAGGATTGCACATCGACTGATTGCATTAAAGATTGCACATCGACCATTTGCATTAAAGATTGCACATCAACCGATTGCAGTAAAGATTGCACATCGACCGATTGTATTAAAGATTGCACATCAACCAATTGCAGTGAGGATTCAACATCGACCGATTGCATTAAAGATTGGTGAGATAATTATGTCTCTGTCAAACAACAGAGACAGCGACCGAACCAAATGACAGATACATCGACCGTTGTTCTATGACAGCATCACACTAATAAAGCCAAATATTATGAAACTCAAACGTCAAATTATGAAAACCGCGTGATATGGTCCATATGTGTACAAATCCTATTGATCATGGTATTTTGTTTTTATTGATGAAAAGATTAAAGTGATGAAACTTAATCATTAATGTAACTCTTCAAGAAGAAACTGGATCTCTCTCCACCCAATAACGAAAACGAGAACTGTTCCATCAAAATTCTCTCTGAAGAAACTTAAGGGGTTAATGAAGAGAAATCAATTTATGTTATCATGGAATCAAGTAAATATTTCTCTTATTTTCCTTAATTACATAGATGTGAAAATTAATATGTTCACGATCCTTTTGTTTTTAATTAATGAATATGAGAAACTATAATGATCATGTTTGCTTATAACATACATGTAAGTTGACATGTGGTATCAGAGCATGTATTTAGAACAGTTGGTTTTCCAATCATGAATAATTATGGTTAACTGATGATGTTTACTGGAATCAAAGAAAGTTTCATGCCTATCTAATTTGATATCTGAATTATGTTTAATTCGTTAGTCACCAAAGTGGCCGAATTATAAAGATTTTGCATATATCAAATTTACTAAAGTTGATTACTCATATTGTATGTGATGCTCAGTAATGAAATGACATGATGAGAATTATGTTTTTAACATGAGTATATTGATTTTCATGATTATAAAATATGTTAAATTGCCCAAAGGTGGATTGATTATTTTACAATTATGAATATGATTGTGGCTGATTGATATGCTTTGGTTAGGCGTGTTTAGTATATCCAAAGATAACGAACATGTCTATATCGAGTATGTTGATTACCAATTATGTGAAAGTAAGTTGAATATCAAATATGTTTATAATTATGTATATATGTGTCACCCAAAGGAGATTGTGAATAGATATTTATGATTTCTGATTGCATTATGACTCAAAGCATTAAAGATTGAGCATGGTTTATATTTGCAGTATCTATTTTTGTTACTCTTCATTCGCAAGTCACGTCTGTCGTAAAGTTTTCTGATCTAAATTTCTCTGAATGGTGTGAACAAGTTCAGTTTCTCCTCGGTGTTCTGGACCTTGATTTTACAATTTTAACTGAGAAACCATCTGCTATTACTGCATATAGTAGAGCTGACCAGAGATCTTCCTATATAGCATGGGAAAGATCAAACAGACTGAGCTTAATGTTTATGCGAATGACTGTAGCGGATACCATTAAGTCTACATATTCGAAAACTGATAGTGCTAAGGAATTTATGAAATTTGTGGAAGAATGATCTTAATCTGAATCGGCTGATAAATCACTTGCTGGAACACTGATGGGTACTTTGACCACCATGAAGTTTGATGGTTCTCGTACCATGCATGGGGATGTTGTCGAAATGACAAACATGGCAGTAAGACTAAAGACCATGGGAATGGAAGTGAATGAAAACTTCCTTGTGACGTTTATCCTGAACTCCTTGCCTCCTCAATATGGCCCATTTCATATGAGCTATAATACTATGAGGACTAAATGGAATGTGCATGAATTGCAAATATGCTCATTTAGGAATAAGCAAGGCTTAAGAAAAGTGCAAAGAGTAAGAAAGGACTATCATCGATGTCTCAGTCCTCTTTCCAAATCCACAAGAAGGAACAAAAGAAAGATAAGTGTCATTTCTGTAGAAAGCAAGGACACTATCATAAGATTGCATGAAATGTAAGGCATGGTTCGAAAAGAAAGGTAAGCCTAGTGCTTTCGTATGTTTCGAATCAAACTTAACTGAAGTTCCTTCCAATACTTGGTGGATTGATTCTGGTTGTAACACTCACGTTTCTAATACGATGTAGGGATTCCTTACGACCCAAACCATAAGCCCAAATGAAAGATATATCTACATGGGCAATCGGGTGAAAGTTCCAGTTGAAGCTATTGGAACTTACTGGTTAATGTTAGACACTTAATATCAATTAGATCTTTTTCAAACTCTTTATGTAAAGACCCCTCATCCCAGCAAGATATTGTCCGCTCTGGGGATTGGGCTGCAGCCCAATATCCTCCCCTCACGACTTTGTTTGGCGAGAGCACTTCCCGGAAGGTCACCCAACCTGGAACTCTCGCCGAAGCCCTCTTAACTTCGGAGTTCTTATGGGATCCGTCGTCAATTGAGCTCCAAAACGCGTCTTACTATGTTGGGAGGGATCTCTTACATATGTTTCATTTCCACATACTTCCCCAAGCGATGTGGGATTGTGACGACCCCCTTTTTACGACCTGTCACCTTCCGGCTCGCCCGCGCGGACGTACCGCCATCCGGGTTCCGGTTCGTGCAGCCATCGTACCATACTTGCACGTTCGGGTCATCACAATCACCCCCCCTCGGGGGCCCAACGTCCTCGTTGGCCACATTTCCGGTTGGGTACAGGCTCTGATACCATTTGTAAAGACCCCTCATCCCAGCAAGATATTGTCCGCTCTGGGGATTGGGCTGCAGCCCAATATCCTCCCCTCACGGCTTTGTTTGGCGAGAGCACTTCCCGGAAGGTCACCCAACCTGGAATTACTCTCGCCGAAGCCCTCTTAACTTCGGAGTTCTTATGGGATCCGTCGTCAATTGAGCTCTAAAACGCGTCTTACTATGTTGGGAGGGATCTCTTACATATGTTTCATTTCCACATACTTCCCCAAGCGATGTGGGATTGTGACGACCCCCTTTTTACGACCTGTCACCTTCCGGCTCGCCCGCGCGGACGTACCGCCATCCGGGTTCCGGTTCGTGCAGCCATCGTACCATACTTGCACGTTCGGGTCATCACAATCACCCCCCCTCGGGGGCCCAACGTCCTCGTTGGCCACATTTCCGGTTGGGTACAGGCTCTGATACCATTTGTAAAGACCCCTCATCCCAGCAAGATATTGTCCGCTCTGGGGATTGGGCTGCAGCCCAATATCCTCCCCTCACGGCTTTGTTTGGCGAGAGCACTTCCCGGAAGGTCACCCAACCTGGAATTACTCTCGCCGAAGCCCTCTTAACTTCGGAGTTCTTATGGGATCCGTCGTCAATTGAGCTCCAAAACGCGTCTTACTATGTTGGGAGGGATCTCTTACATATGTTTCATTTCCACATACTTCCCCAAGCGATGTGGGATTGTGACGACCCCCTTTTTACGACCTGTCACCTTCCGGCTCGCCCGCGCGGACGTACCGCCATCCGGGTTCCGGTTCGTGCAGCCATCGTACCATACTTGCACGTTCGGGTCATCACAATGTATTGTGATGACCCGAATCTGTAAGTCCTGAATCTGTACTGGTACGATGGCTGCACGAACCGGAACCCGGATGGCGGTACGTCCGCGCGGGTGAGCCGGAAGGTGACAGGTCGTAAATAGGGGGTCGTCACAATCCCATAGTGCTTGGGGAAGTATGTGGAAATGAAACATATGTAAGAGATCCCTCCCAAGATAGCAAGACGCGTTTTGGAGCACGATTGGCAACGGATCCCATAAGAACTCCGAAGTTAAAAGTGCTTCGGCGAGAGCAATTCCAGGTTGGGTGACCTTCCGGGAAGTTCTCGCCAAACAAAGCCGTGAGGGGAGGATATTGGGCTGCGGCCCAATCCCCGGAGCAGGACAATATCTTGCTGGGAACGGGGTCGTTACAAATGGTATCAGAGCCTGTACCCAACCGGAATTGTGGCCAACGAGGACGTTGGGCCCCCAAGGGGGGGTGATTGTGATGACCCGAATCTGTAAGTCCTGAATCTGTACTGGTACGATGGCTGCACGAACCGAAACCCGGATGGCGGTACGTCCGCACGGGTGAGCCGGAAGGTGACAGGTCGTAAAGAGGGGGTCGTCACAATCCCACAGCGCTTGGGGAAGTATGTGGAAATGAAACATATGTAAGAGATCCCTCCCAAGATAGCAAGACGCGTTTTGGAGCACGATTGGCAATGGATCCCATAAGAACTCCGAAGTTAAAAGTGCTTCGGCGAGAGCAATTCCAGGTTGGGTGACCTTCCGGGAAGTTCTCGCCAAACAAAGCCGTGAGGGGAGGATATTGGGCTGCGGCCCAATCCCCGGAGCGGACAATATCTTGCTGGGAACGGGGTCGTTACACTTTATGTCCTAACTGTTTCTCAAAATCTAGTTTCATCATCGAAACTTGATACAGCTGGATATTCCTTTATGTTTGGGAATGAATGTTTCAGTTTGTATAAAGATAAAGTTCTTATTGGTTGTGGTGTTTTGTATGACGGTTTGTACAAATTAATGCTTGATAATTGTTTTGCTGAAACCCTGTTAACTGAGCATCGTAATATTGGAACGAAACGTGGTTTCATGAATGAATGTTCTGCTAATTTGTGACATAAACGATTGGGTCATATATTTAAAGAAAGAATAGAAAGATTGATAAAGCGAGCAATCCTTCTACATTTGGATTTTACTGAACTAAATATTTGTGTTGATTGTATTAAAGGAAAACAAACAAGAAACACAATTAAGAAACCAGCCACAAAAAGCAAACAACTCCTTGAAATTATGCACACCGATATTTGTGGTCCTTTTGATGTTCCATCTTTTGGTAGAGAAAAGTATTTTATCATCTTTATTGATGATTTTTCACGTTATGGATATATCTATCTATTGAATGATAAATCTCAATCAACAAATGCTCTTGAAGTGCTTATTATTGAGCTTGAAAGACAAGTAGATAGAAAAGTGAAAATTATGAGATCTGATAGAGGTGGTGAATATTATTGAAGTTATGATGAAAATGGATAACATCTAGGTCCATTTGCTAAATTCCTTAAAAGTCGTGGTATTTGTAACACCCGAGTTTTTCGGGTTTCCGCTCTAAGAGTATTTTCGTAAATAGTAATTTAGGTCCGTTTTACGAATGGAGAGTTTTGTTGGAACCCTATGATTAAATAGGAATATTTAGTGAAATAAGAAAATTTTGGAGAAACCAAATCGATAGGTTAAATAATGGATTCGTTAGAAAATCAAGTGAGAGGGTAAAAAGGTAATTTGGTAAGTAAATTTTATAAAAACTGTAACACCCGACAATTTCGGCCAGGTGATTTCTTAACTGATTTAACTGTCACCATTATTATTGGACCTTTTGATTTAAATTTAATACCAAGATTTGCTCCAAATTGTGTGAAACTAGGTTGAGTGGCAAAACTGTAATAAGGGTGGGTTGTGATCTTTATATAAAGGAAATGGAAAATTTTTAAACCTCACCAACGCCACTGTAGCCGACACTTTCTCCTTTCAGCGATTTTCTCTCCCGAGCTCTCGCTCTCTGCCTTCCAGTAATCCTCCCTCCGACGACCAGTTCCCTTGCTATTTCTCAGATACTCTACGCTCGAGGTATGGGTTAGACAATGTAGTTGTCAGTTAGTTGTTAAGCTTTGTTTTCAGCTTAGTATTGGAGTTTTGTTTCTCCAATGGCCGAGTAACAATAGTAACATTCATAATCTGGAATTAGTAATGTCATTTCCGAATCGATTCTGGACATTTATTATAACCGACCCTGATTAATCGTTAGTTGAATCTACCTGTTTCGGTTTTTGGATTTCAGACTGCACACAGAGAACTAGACTAAGAGATTCGGGAATGACTTTAACTACTAGATCCTAGGATGACTTGTGATTAGGACTTTTAGGATTTTGTTTTAACTACTGCGATGTAAATGTTTTAGGTGAAGAAGTCTGAAGAAAAGGAGCACGAATTTGCTAAGGAAGCCAGGTAAGTGAATGTATTAAGATTTCTGGCCATTAGGGCCCTACATCTTAATGGTACTAAATTAGTTATGTGTTTGATGTTTGTTTTAAGTTAGTAGGATGGTTGTACTTGGATGATTTTCGGATGTTTGAGAATTATGTTATGTGATGTTCTGATAAAGTCTATGAGTCAACTGTCTAGTATGATATTTTCCATAGTCTGATGATTTAAGAACATTCATGTCATGCATCATGATTTACTTCTCAAGCATATGAAAATGATTTATGAGCACGTTTTCTCCATGAACAATATATGAGAATGAATATGGAACTTATGCAACCGGATTAAGTGAGGGTTGGGGGCGGTTTGACGTATGTCACTGTCCAATGAGAAGGACCATGAATATGGCCCGAAAGGGACTATATACATTTGCACTGTCATCCCCCCTTTACAGCACAAATCCTCCCTTAATCCATATGATGAAGGTGATAAACAAGAACACGAATAAGAACAAGAAAAGAGCATGAGACGAACATGATCATGATTTTCTTGCAATTATGCATTCACGTATACATGTTAGTGTTGCATTCCTTACTAAGCATTAAGCTTATAGTTTAAACCTTATGATGTAGGTGACGAAATATCAGGTGAGGATTCCAAATTCAGTGAAGATGCCTAAGTCTGGTTGCTGGATGGTGCTCAGGGTGACAGTGTGTGGCTGGAAAGGCGATTATGATCTCTGGTTGCTACCTTTAAGATATTAGTAAGGTTTATGAATATTGAAGTTTAAGTAGGAGAGATTTTTCTTAAAAATGTTGAATACTAGTAAACTTGTCTGACTGATTTCTGGGTTGTGAATGATCTGTTTATTTAAGTCTTCCGCTATGCATACTCAAAATACGTTTATGGTTTGTGACAATACAAGTTTATGTTAGTCGCGTTGGGAGTTGAGAAATTTAGGATGCCCTCTGTAGGTAAAAGTCAGGAGTTCATGTATGTCGATGGATATTTCTGTTGGTAAGTTAAGGTTTCTGTCGATCGGATAATGTCTCCCACCGGATGATGTCTTCTGTCGGATGATGTCTTCTACCGGATGACGTCTTCCATCGGATGATGTCTTCCATCGGATGATGTCTTCCATCGGATGATGTCTTATCGGATGATGTCTTCTATCGGGTGATGTTGTTTATTTTATCTGATTGAGTGTGTATAAGTTCTGTCGTTTAGCAATCAGATGAAATTTTAATGAGACACGCGAGATGCACATGTGAATCGGTAGATGTAGATCTTGTTTTCGGATGAAGTGAGTATAGTTTCTTTTGTCGTATGTGACTGGATGATGTGAGCAAAAGTGATTTGTCGTTTGTGATCGGATGATGTGAGTAGTGTTGTTTTGTCGTTTGCGATCGGTAGATGCCAATTGGGTTTCAATTCTCTCAGCCAATGTTCATTATTTCATCTATTTTATGAATGATAGTTATTCAATGAGTTTTCCGCTGTAAAGTCGAGGGTTAAAGATGGATTTATCATCACTTTGGAAAATTTGAAATTTTCCAAAAATTCTCTTAGACCAGTTCCATGTCATGGGTAAGCAAAAAAAAAAAAAAAAAAAAAAAAAAAAAAAAAAAAAAAAAACGGGTCTGAAGACTCAGGGGTCGTTATAAAAACATCACAACACCCCTCCCTCTCTCTGTTGAATTCTCCAGACCCGATTCCTCCTCCCCCTTGGCGAAGTTTCTTCCTCCCTCTCACGATTCTCCAATCGACCGATTAATGCCTCTCCTTCGGCGTTTTCTCTTCCGGGTTTTCTTCCTCAATCAACACTCTAGGTAAACCCTACGCTCAAGACTCGTTTAGTTGTGATTTTTGGGTTGATTTGGTTTAGGGTTTTATTAGAAATCTCCGAGTTTGGTTAGAAATTGTTAGGATGTTCAAGTTAATGCCATTTGACGATGTATTTATGATTTTTGGAGATAGTTATGTGAAATTTTGGTTATTGATGGATTTAGGTTAGATTTTTTGTTGTCGAGAGTTGTAAAACCTCCATTAATGGAGTTTGGTTTATGGTGAACACAACATGTTCGATGAAATGTCCGAATGGAGAAAATTGAAGTTTTAGGGAGAATAGTCTTAGCTAGGAGCTTAGTTTAAGTTTGAAAATTGTTTATTTAGGATCTACTTTAATGCCTCTACTTGTGAAATGCCTTAGGTGGAGACGACCTCTTGGACGGTGCTCGGCTTGCTAAGGATGCCAGGTAAGTGGATGTTAGGTTTCCGGCCCTTAAGGCCCTACATCATGTCAATGCTAGGTTTTTGTGTTTTGATGATGATTTTCTGATTGTGGGGTTTAATGAGTCGGGTAGCTTAGGATGTAGTTATTAGCGATTTGTTAGGTTCATTGTGAGTAAAGTATGTCAATGTACAGTTGTGAACTGTTTGATAATATGTTTTGATGATATGTTATTCGTAAATTCCTCATGCATCATGTTTTTCTCAAGTGACATATAAAATGTTTTCATGCATGATTTATGTAAAGAAAAGGTAACGATTAAGTGTGGGTTGGGACCGTATGGCCATAACAACAAAACTAATGTCACTGTCCACGCGATGGACCATGATGTCAGCCGAAAGGGCAATGTACAGGCACATGGCCTACTGAATAAGAACAAGTAAATGAATAAGAACAAGTAAATGAATAAGAACAAGTAAATGAATAAGAACAAGTAAATGAATAAGAACAAGTAAATGAATAAGAACAAGTAAATGAATAAGAACAAGTAAATGAATAAGAACAAGTAAATGAATAAGAACAAGTAAATGAATAAGAACAAGTAAATGAATAAGAACAAGTAAATGAATAAGAACAAGTAAATGAATAAGAACAAGTAAATGAATAAGAACAAGTAAATGAATAAGAACAAGTAAATGAATAAGAACAAGTAAATGAATAAGAACAAGTAAATGAATAAGAACAAGTAAATGAATAAGAACAAGTAAATGAATAAGAACAAGTAAATGAATAAGAACAAGTAAATGAATAAGAACAAGTAAATGAATAAGAACAAGTAAATGAATAAGAACAAGTAAATGAATAAGAACAAGTAAATGAATAAGAACAAGTAAATGAATAAGAACAAGTAAATGAATAAGAACAAGTAAATGAATAAGAACAAGTAAATGAATAAGAACAAGTAAATGAATAAGAACAAGTAAATGAATAAGAACAAGTAAATGAATAAGAACAAGTAAATGAATAAGAACAAGTAAATGAATAAGAACAAGTAAATGAATAAGAACAAGTAAATGAATAAGAACAAGTAAATGAATAAGAACAAGTAAATGAATAAGAACAAGTAAATGAATAAGAACAAGTAAATGAATAAGAACAAGTAAATGAATAAGAACAAGTAAATGAATAAGAACAAGTAAATGAATAAGAACAAGTAAATGAATAAGAACAAGTAAATGAATAAGAACAAGTAAATGAATAAGAACAAGTAAATGAATAAGAACAAGTAAATGAATAAGAACAAGTAAATGAATAAGAACAAGTAAATGAATAAGAACAAGTAAATGAATAAGAACAAGTAAATGAATAAGAACAAGTAAATGAATAAGAACAAGTAAATGAATAAGAACAAGTAAATGAATAAGAACATTTTTGTTGTCGAGAGTTGTAAACCTCCATTAATGGAGTTTGGTTTATGGTGAACACAACATGTCGATGAAATGTCCGAATGGAGAAAATTGAGTTTTAGGGAGAATAGTCTTAGCTAGGAGCTTAGTTTAAGTTTGAAAATTGTTTATTTAGGATCTACTTTAATGCCTCTACTTGTGAAATGCTTAGGTGGAGACGACCTCTTGGACGGTGCTCGGCTTGCTAAGGATGCCAGGTAAGTGGATGTTAGGTTTCCGGCCTTAAGGCCCTAACTCATGTCAATGCTAGGTTTTTGTGTTTTGATGATGATTTTCTGATTGTGGGGTTTAATGAGTCGGTAGCTTAGGATGTAGTTATTAGCGATTTGTAGGTTCATTGGTAGAACAAGTAAATGAATAAGAACAAGTAAATGAATAAGAACAAGTAAATGAATAAGAACAAGTAAATGAATAAGAACAAGTAAATGAATAAGAACAAGTAAATGAATAAGAACAAGTAAATGAATAAGAACAAGTAAATGAATAAGAACAAGTAAATGAATAAGAACAAGTAAATGAATAAGAACAAGTAAATGAATAAGAACAAGTAAATGAATAAGAACAAGTAAATGAATAAGAACAAGTAAATGAATAAGAACAAGTAAATGAATAAGAACAAGTAAATGAATAAGAACAAGTAAATGAATAAGAACAAGTAAATGAATAAGAACAAGTAAATGAATAAGAACAAGTAAATGAATAAGAACAAGTAAATGAATAAGAACAAGTAAATGAATAAGAACAAGTAAATGAATAAGAACAAGTAAATGAATAAGAACAAGTAAATGAATAAGCTTTATGAATTCATGCATTCATGTACATGTTAAGTATAGTGCATTCCCTTACTAAGCATTAGGCTTAATGTTTATATTGTATGATGTAGGTGACGAGAGCAAAGGTGAGGAACCTCCTCTCGATGGCAAGTAATGGTGGTCGATGGATGGTGCTCGTGGTTGCGGGGAGTGTTTGGCTAGGCATGATGATCTGTGGTTGTGCTCCAAGCTGTTTTGTGGTAAATAGGTGCGCACTAGTTTGATGTTAGGAGTGTTATGGATTTTAGGATGTATAGGGAGGTCTGATATTTTGGGGATTTTATAGTGAATGAAGGCTTGGTGTTGTGTTGATGAACATAATTGTTTTGGCGATATTTTAGGAAATTCCGCGTTTAAGTTTAATATATGTGTTAAGAATTTGGTTGGATGATATTTGATGATTTTTGGTATTTTTATAACACCCGGTTTTATCAAACTAATTCTATATTCTTTTAAATTAGTGGATGACTAGGTAAGGGCATAAGGGTAATTAGAAATTTTAAGTGGATAACCTATTTAAGGAAAGAGGGTTGGGTTTAATGCACTGTAGCCGCCACCATTTCATACTTTTCCTCTTCGGGTTTTCAGCTCAAGCAGCAGAGCTCTCTAGGCAATTTTCTTGCTCGATTCTCTTTCAACTTAGGTACGTTTTTCCTCATTCTCTTGCGTTTTAGCAGTTAGATAACTGAGGGAGTACAATGTGAGGATTTCAAGGATGCTGTAGATGAGAGTGAGTTCGGGTTTTTGGGATGAATGGGAATGTGCAAGCAGTAGAGTTCCAAACTGGTTTCCTTGTTCTTCTGGTTAATTTTTGGTAAAGTTTAGTGAATGTTTGATTGATGTTCTATTATGAACTTAGGTGAGGGAGCTTCTAAATTAGCTTATAGCCGAGCGATTTCCAGGAGAGCCAGGTAAGTGAAGTATGCATGTGCCTTCGGGCCTACATCACAAAACAGTAGAATTATATATCATGTGAATGAGTTTGTATGTCATGCATCATGTTTTTTTTTTAAAGATTACGAAAATGAATTTCCATGTAAGGAATGGTAAGGCGTGAGCTGAATGTGACAGACAAACTATTAAGGGAACTAATCCATCCTTTAACTTATGAAGGGATTTATAACATTGGGAGGCTTGATCCCACTCCCAAGGGAACTGAGGGATCAGATCAACTATTAAGGGAATTCATCCGCCCCTTAATCGAGTAGAGGATGTATAACATTGGGAGGATTGATTCCACTCCCAAGGGAACTAAGGGATCAGATCACCTATTAAGGGAATTCATCTGCCCCTTAATCGAGTAGAGGATGTATAACATTGGGAGGATTGATCCCACTCCCAAGGGAACCGAGGGATCAGATCAGTTTATGAATGAATGTGAATGCAACTGAGATGAGAAAGTAGAAATTGCATGTTTAGGAATTTATGTTTCAGCATTTCATTTCATTACTGCTTTACTTACTTAGCATTAGGCTAATAGATGAGTTTTGTGATGTAGGTGTTGAGGATACTGCAGGTGATTTTCCTGAGTGCACAGATGAATAGATGAGGTTGGAGGAGTACATTCATGTTTCGGCCTGGTAAACTGATGAGGTGGATTAACTGGTGTCAGCGGATGGGAAAGTTAGTTAACTATGATTCAATTTAAGTATATTGTGAGTTTCTATGACAATGGTAGTTTTGATGTTTGAACTCAATTTGAGACTTTTCTGATAATGATACTCTGTTGGATTTAATAGTGGTGTTTACTAAAGTTTGGAGTAATACACGGATTTAAATAGTTTTGAACGATTTTTAGTAAAATGCTCAAATTCTTTTGGTAGTCAGAGCTTTCTTTGTGTAGAGAGAAAATACTCGATGAGCTGCTATATAAAGTTGTTGTTCTGTTGACTATCAGAAGATGTCTTCAGTAAAGTCATCGAATGATGTCTTCAGTAAAAGCCATCGGATGATGTCTTTAGTAAAGTCATCGGATGATGTCTTCAGTGGAAGCTATCGGAAGATATAAGTAGAAAATTTGTCGTTTTGTAACCGGATGATGTCGAGTAATTTATCCATCGGATGATGAAGGTAAAAGTCTTTTGTCGTTTTGTAACCGGATGATGTCGAGTATTTTATCTGCCGGAAGATGTGAGTAAATATAGTTGTCGTTTTGTGATCGGCAGAGGCTGGATGGAAGATTCATCCGGCTGACGTCATCGGTAGATGCGAGTAGCAAAAACTTGTCGTTTTGCGATCGGCTGAAGTTGGAAGAGTGATTCTTCCGGCTGACGTCATCGGCTGAAGTTCGAAGAGTGATTCTTCCAGCTGACGTCATCGGTGGAAGTTTTCAGTTTATTTCTTTTTGTTGACCTTGTCTAGCGGCAGATGCGTTTGACTTTTACAATTTTCACGTTTCCACGCTTAAGTCTTTGTCGAACCAATTCCTACTATTTCAATTGATATTTCCAAATAATGATTTACAACCCCGTTTAATCTCTGCTTGTTTTCAAATGATTTTTCCGCTTTGAATTTTAACGTTGTGGTTTCAGTGAACATCGAGTTTTGACTTTCAAGTGAAATTTTAAGTTTGGTCCAAAATTTCCTAGTTATGTTCGGATTTATGAGTAACGAACTGAGTTTAGAAAACTCGGGGCGTTACAGTATGGTATCAGAGACATTCAGTTAAACCGTTCAAAAGATTACTCATCAGTGCCAATCGTTGCAAGGAAGTACTTCAACAACTATAAGTGTTTATGGTAACCTTAGCTAATAGATATTTAAGAGTGTAATTAACTCTGTACAAGAATTTAGTACAATGGCCAGACGCCCAAGGAGACCTAGAGTGCCAAGAGAAATGCCAAATGTGAGAGGTGATGAGGAGCCTAGTGTGATTAGGCAGCTGATAGATTTAGTGCGTCAGCAAACTGATTTAGTGCGCCAACAGTCTGACCAACTAGGAGTACTGTTGAACCGAGAAGTACAATGAAGTGCCAACTTGGGTTTTAGCAATGAACATTCTGGAGATAGATTCCGGAGACTAAGACCACCCACGTTTGATTGACAGTCATCTGATCCAGTTATTACTGAAGGATGGCTTATGAAGATTGAAAGTATGTTTAGGTGCGCCAACATTGGAGAAGGAGACAAGGTCACGTTGGCAACATTTCACTTGGCTGGTGAAGCTCAACTCTGGTGGGAAACAATAGAGACCACCACTGATGTTTTGGCGATGCCTTGGTCGCAATTCAAGGACATTTTCTATGAAAAGTATTTTAATAGCACTTTCCAGACCGCGAAGAAGTTGGAGTTTCTGAACTTGAAGCAGACAGGGTCTGTGGCCGAGTATAGTAGGCAGTTCGAGTCCCTGTCCAGGTTTGCTGGACATTTTGCTCACAGGGACGAGGATAAGGTGTTCAAATTTGTGCATGGACTGAAGCCGGAAATTTACCGAGGAGTTAAGTTTTTTGGCATTAAAGGCTTGACATTCAGCGAGGTTGTGTCCACTGCTCTGGAAGTGGAAGAAGCTGAAAGGAAGTGTGCTGGACCAAACGAGGTTCCACAAAAGTTTATCCAGCCACACCAACAATGAGGAATGAAGAGGCCTAGTGAAGGTAAGAATAGCCAAGGAACAGGAAGGAAAGTGCCAGATACCAGGAAGTTTCCCCTGTGTACGAAATGTTTGAAGAGTCACTTGGGCGGGTGCAGGTTTGGGACAGGAAAGTGTTTCAACTGTGAGGAGTTTGGACACACAGACAGAGATTGCCCGAAGCCTAGAATCACCCGATGCTTCAACTGTAACAAGGTCGGCCACGTCAATAGGGACTGCCCAGCCTTAAAGAGTGGCCCTGCTATGATTAAACCGAGAATATTCTCCATGATGGAGTCGGGTGAGGAACAGCCCGCTGTTGTGTCAGGTACTATATTGATCAACTCCAGTGCCTGTTTTTACATGGATAGATTCTGGTGCAACACATTCATTTATAGCATTTGCATTTACTGTTAAGTTAGATGTACAGTTTACCCCTTCCATGCATGTGTTTAATGTTGCATTACCCTCTGGTGAATGCATGCACTCTAACCAAGTGATGCTTGACAGTGATGTGTTAGTAGGGAACGTAAGTCTACCTACTGATCTGATTATCATGGATATAACAGGATTTGATGTAATCCTAGTAATGGACTGGTTGTTTAAACACCACGCCACAATTGATTGTAGGACTGGAATAGTTAGTTTCCAACCCCCTGGTAGTTTGAAACATACCTTTCAAGCTTCAAAGAAAAGTAAGGAAATGTCTGTGATGACTTCTATTAACACTAGACCTTCCCCACATGGAAAGTATTTGTGCTTCTTAGCTAGCGTTTTAGACACACAACACGTAGAAAAAGCAAATCCTCAAAATGTCTTAATTGTTCAACATTTTCCTGAAGTATTTTTAGATGACCTTTTAGGTTTACCACCAGATAGGTAAATTGAATTTGTTGTAGATGTTTACCCCGGCGCCGAGCCTGTGTCTAAAAATCCATATAGGTTAGCACCAATAGAAATTAAGGAATTAAAGAAATAGTTGGAGGATTTATTGGAGAAAGGGTTCATGTGCCTAAGCTTTTCACCGTGGGGTGCACCCGTCCTTTTTGTCAAAAAGAAACACGGATCAATGCGTATGTGCATTGATTATAGAGAATTGAACAAGTTAACTGTCAAGAACAAATATCCACTGCCTAGAATCGATGATTTATTTGACCAGCTTAATGGTGCACGTGTTTTCTCTAAGATTGACCTTAGGTTCTGTAACACCCCCGAACTCGCCCCGGCTCGGTGCGCTACCTTGCAAACCCAAACAACGTTTAAAATAATTTTCGATAAATTTTTCCACTCGGTTTTTGGGTTTCACAAACCCTCAATATGTTGGGAAATGTCGGGGTAAAACAATTTAGAAATAGGAAACTTTTAGAAAAAAACTAAATTTTTTTTTAAACGGTGCCGATCGATCGCCACCCTCTCTGGTGCTACAGTGCCAGAGAGGTTGGCGATCGCGATCGATCGCCTGCCAGATCGCCTCCCTGATCGCTCCGACCTTCACCACTTTTCCTTCACGTTTTCCTGAGCCAAACACCTCCAAAAATTCTAAAATTTTAACCACACCCTCCCGACACCCAAATTTTCAAGTCCCATAAAAATTTTTGAAAAGCCGACTTAAAACGGATAATAACAAAAATAACGAACATAACCCGACGTTATTTAGTTTAAAATCAAAAAGGAAATATAACGACTAAAAGTTTCGAAACCCAAAAGCTGAAAAACAATACCTTTAAAACACCATTTAAACCCATCCAAGCCAGAATCAACTAATATATATACACCAAACGAAAATCTAACTAAACGAACACTAAATCCAACCCCAACAACACTACACAAAATCCATCACAATATCAAACCACTAGACAAACTATACCTCTCCTATATACATTCACCAAGTCCAACCAAAATTAACCAAAACATAACCAATCCAACAACAACCAAATACCCCCAAGAATCAGGTCGAAGCGCCCTGACAACTGCCCGCACCGGCATACAGCGTACATCAACGACTGCGTCCCAATCCTAGCTTTCCTCGTAGCTCTAACCTGTACTCCTGTCGTCACCTACACCACAGAACACACACACACACGTAAGCTTACGCTTAGCAAGTAGGGGATAACATATATAAACAAGCACAATGCACACAACACCCTAATGCAACTCAACAACCCGACTCGACACAACACGTCAACACGACCAAACAATGCAACTCAAAAACCTGACTCAACACAACACGACAACACGACCTAACAATGCAACTTAACAACCTGACTCAACACAACACGACAACACGACCAAAAAATGCTAGTTGCCCACACCCAAAAGGATGCCTTACTCATTGCCCGAATCGAAGTGCCTTACTCATTGCCCGCACCTAAGTGCCTTACTCTTTAACAGACTACCATACCAACCAATGCAACACCACACGACAACTCAACTCAACAACACGACACAACACAACATAACAACACAACACAACCAAACAATGCTAGTTGCCCGCACCCGAAAGGATGCCATACTCATTGCCCGCACCAACGTGTCTTACTCATTGCCCGCACCGAAGTGCCTTATTTTCCCGTACTGAAGTTCCTTATTTGCCCGCCCCGAAGTGCCTTAGTTGCCCGCACTGAAGTGCCTTATTTGCCCGCACCGAAGTGCCTTAGTTGCCCGCACCGAAGTGCCTTAGTTGCCCGCACCGAAGTGCCTTAGTTGCCCGCACCGAAGTGCCTTATTTGCCCGCACCGAAGTGCCTTAGTTGCCCCCACCGAAGTGCCTTAGTTGCCCGCACCGAAGTGCCTTACTCTTTAACCAACTACTATGCCCAACAATGCAACACCACAACAACACTACCACACAACACCACACGACCAAACAATGCAACCCGAAGCAAAATAAATAATTCAACGTAACACAAAGCAAAGCAATAACAAATAAACCCTACCGTTCTATGGTGTAGGCTCGAAGGCGAAAGAATAGCACCCACTACTTACCTGAATGCTCAGCTTTACCTTACTCACTTCTATCAATCGATTCCTTCGTTCGACGACCTAAAATAACGGAAATTTAGCTTGATAAGTTACCAATGAAATCTAAGGGATTTTCTAACTAAAAATAACAATACTAAAACACATTTCTTTCTCAAAACACAAAACCCAATTTTTACACCAAAGTTGACCGTCCAACTTCAAACGGTCATAACTCCCTCGTTTTTCAACGGATTTTGACGTGCCATCCCAATCTGTAAATCTCTACACATCTACTATCCATTGAAATACTTAAATCCATCAAACAAACACATTAGCGAACCCAAAAATCCCTCAACAGAATCAGTCCCCTAAGTGTTCCAACCCGGTTTTTGTGTAACACTCCGCCAATCTTCAATCGAAGCACTCAATTAACCTAAACTATCCATTTAACATCTAGACCAACCAATTTGGAAAGAAAACAACCCATTGAAACCCTAATTTCGTAGCTCTCCATTAGGGTTTTCTAAACCCTCACCAAAACCACTTAAAACTCACTAAAAACACTCCCAAACTTCATCCTATTGTACACACACCAAAACCCATAAAGTTTTACCTTAGAATGCCTTGACAGATTGAAGAAAAGAGAGGGAGAGGCGTCGGCTATGGTGGAGAAGGAGAAAAGTCGATGAAGAAGAAGAAAGAAATAGAAAATTAACCTTTAAACCAATTTTTAGTTTCACTTTTAACTTTCCTCCTCAAAATTCTTTAAAATTAAAAACAAACCCACCACCTTTTTCACTTATCTTTCAACGTGAAAAGCTTCATCAATAACCACTTTCCATTCAATTTTTCCTAACCCTTTCCTATTGGTTGATAACACTTTGACTTTTCAAAATTTTAACTTTTCAAATAACCCTTTTGACTTGTCAACTCTCCTCTTCCCATTACATTATTTTTAAACCTTTCATTACTAAACATAATCCCTCTAAACTTTTAATCTTAGGCCTATACGCATTATAGGAAAATCTCGGGTGTTACAATCTACCCCCTTAAAAAAAAATTTGTTCTCAAAATTTGCGTACCCTAGTATTCCTCAACTTACTCGTTCCAAGCTCCCCTCCTAACTTTTTTTTTTGGGTTACATTGCTAAATCTCAACTACTTCTACGGCCTAACTTATTTATCAGGTGCTCCTGATAACCTATCGAGTAGTGTCATTTCATACATCTCAAAAATTTTAAATTTTTTAACTATGCCCTCCATAACTTTAGGGTTATGACTCTAAATCTCAACTACCCATGCCTTTAATCACTTATAAAAAAAAATGACAATTCTCTACGTCTCACGAAATTCTAAGGAGTAAACTTCATATTCTAAATTCTCAATTTCCATCTCTACCATCCAATTCTTAACCCATCACTCCTACCTCTTACACTGACTTCAGTTTCCCTTATAACCTTTATCATCTACAGGGTATTGACAACTTCTAGTATGCACTCAGTAGTTCAATGCTTATACGTTCATTGACTTCAATTAAATAAATCATCACCTATACTTTCAACCCTTTCAAACCTTTCCAACCTAATTCCAACTCTAACCTTTCCTCTAACTATATTCATTTAGTTATTTTTCTAATCCCATACTCATCAAAACTTACATACTATCTTAACCTCATATCTCTTAAGATATCTTAATACCGTAACACTAAGAACTCAGTACATCAACATTTACCCAAAATCCTTAAGCTTTAATTTTCTTTTTACTCTACCATCTCATTTCTCACTTATCATTCCTATCTCTTAAAGTACTATCAGACTACTCCCATAAATATACGCATTACCCTAGATTTATCTAACCTCTACTGTAATTATCACCAAACCATCTCAAACCCTTAGATCTACTAACTCAACACACATCACCCAAATACCCTAAATGGTATATACTCACTTTGACTTCAACCTCACTAACTATGTGAACTTTCTTTCTTTCTACCGGATATCCTTTAAATACCTCAGTTTCACACGAAATACTAAATAATCAATGGCTAACCATTTCATTTAACATTTCATTAAAATTTACTAATCTCTTCCTTTACCTCTTTCATCCTAAGTACGTCCAAGATCTAGAATGTACTCTAGTCATCTTTCTAACTTTCATCTCCTATCCTCTATTTTCTAATAACTTATCGACACAAGCCTAAGCTAGTTACCACCTCAACGGTTTGAAACTTGTTACTCCTCATTTCTAAATTTCTCAACACTTATACAAATCTCAAAGTTAACTCAACATTCTCTCCAAATTTTACCCATTACATGATTCTCTTTTGCTCTTTCCACTTAGGTTCTAAATATCTATCCCGAACCTTTTACAACTAGTCCTCCATAGCTCACCTACTCATATGTCCTTCGACCTTAACTTGAGCATTCACTAATTTCAAAAATTTTCTCTACCAAATCAAGGTATCTAGGTCTCTATTCCCACCATTAAGCTTTGGCTTTTAGGTCGAATAACACCAACAATCAGACAACCCCTTAATGCTCCCCTAATGTGCCGAGCATAATCTTTTCACTTATCCCCAATCATCTTTGATTGAATACACTCCTAAAACGGTACCTACATCCCTAACAATCCACTGGTGTACCTACATCCTCTAATACCTCAATCTTTATTAGTCTCCCAACTCTAAGTAAATCTCTAAATTGTTATCCCCGAAATTGAGTAACACGACACTCCTACATGACCCCTATGCCTCTTAACACCCTATAAGCTCTACTAATGTCGACCTCAACTTAATCGACAATTAGTTACACTCACGACATTCATTAACTTTAGTCTAGGTTCCCCTCTGGGTTTTTCTCTCGTAAAGTTCATCCAACTTTTCCCCCACAGACTACTATTGTGGTCTCCATTTCTTAAATTCTTAAACACCCTTGGAACATTGTGGAAAGTTTCTCCTTTGGTTTTGTTGTTGTCTCTTTCCTTCCCTCGGATCATCCAAATTTTCCCCTGGTCTTTTTGTTTCTAGTGGTAGCGAAGAAAATTCTCCCCTGCATAATTGGGATGTAGTTTCGTTTAAGTTTTCTCTAGGGTTTTCTATTCACTTAACCCACTCCCTTTTGGCCAATAGTACTTCTATTGTCTTTGAAGTCACCTCTAAGTATGATGCCTCTAGTCGTTTAGATAAAATCAACCTCTGAGTTACTAGACTACTCAACATATCGGTTTGCATACAGACCAACTCTGTAAGAAGCTTGACTAACTCTTCAAGCTCGTTCCTAGCTTGTCCTAGTTACTGTGGGTTCCTTAACATTTCTATTCCTGTAAAGTTAGCAAAAATCTAATTTTAGAAAAGGAACTAACTAGAGTTAAAGAAATACTTACAGTCGGTGAAGCACGTTGCATGGCGGCCGGCATTGTCGGGTAATCCTTTGAACGACTCGACCATTTATGCTCTGATTCCATCTTGTAACACCCCTGAACCCGCCCCGGCTCGGTGCGCTACCTTGCTAACCCAAACGACGTTTAAAATAATTTTTGATAAATTTTTCCACTCGATTTTTGGGTTTTACGAACCCTCAGTTTTGTTGGGAAGCGGCCCAAAATGCATTTAAAATATGTCAGGAAATGTCGGGGTAAAACAATTTAGAAATAGGAAACTTTTAGAAAAAAAACTAATTTTTTTTTTTAAACAGTGGCGATCAATCGTCACCCTCTCTGGTGCTACAGTGCCAGAGAGGCTGGCGATCGCGATCGATCGCCTGCCAGATCGCCTCCCTAATTGCTCCGACCTTCACCACTTTTCCTTCACTTTTCCCTGAGCCAAACACCTCCAATAATTCTAAAATTTTAACCACACCCTCCGGACACCCAAATCTTCAAGTCCCATAAAAATTTTTGAAAACCGACTTAAAACGGATAATAAAAAAAATAACGAACATAACTCGACGTTATTTAGTTTAAAATCAAAAAGGCAATATAACGGCTAAAAGTTTCGAAACCCAAAACCTGAAAAGCAATACCAAAACCTGAAAAGCAATACCTTTAAAACACCATTTAAACCCATCCAAGCATAATCAACTAATATATATAAACCAAAACAAAATCTAACTAAACGAACACTAAATCAAACCACTAGACAAACTATACCTCTCATATATACAGTCACCAAGTCCAACCAAAATTAACCAAAACATAACCAATCCAACAACAACCAAATACCCCCAAGAATCAGGTCGAAGCACCCTGACAACTGCCCGCACCGGCATACAGCGTACATCAACGACTGTGTCCCAATCCTAGCTTTCCTCGTAGCTCTAACCTTTACTCCTGTCGTTACCTACACCACAGAACACACACACACACGTAAGCTTACGCTTAGCAAGTAGGGGATAACATATATAAACAAGCACAATGCACAGAACACCCTAATGCAACTCAACAACCCGACTCGACACAACACGTCAACACGACCAAACAATGCAACTCAACAACCTGACTCAACACAACACGAAAACACGACCTCACAATGCAACTTAACAACCTGACTCAACACAACACGACAACATGACCAAAAAATGCTAGTTGCCCACACCCAAAAGGATGCCTTACTCATTGCCCGCACCGAAGTGCCTTACTCATTGCCCGCACCAAAGTGCCTTACTCTTTAACAGACTACCATACCAACCAATGCAACACCACACGACAACTCAACTCAACAACACGACACAACACAACATAACAACACAACACAACCAAACAATGCTAGTTGCCCGCACCCGAAAGGATGCCTTACTCATTGCCCGCACCGAAGTGCCATACTCATTGCCCGCACCGAAATGCCTTATTTGCCCGCACCGAAGTGCCTTATTTGCCCGCACCGAAGTGCCTTAGTTGTGACGACCCAGATCCTATTCCCAATTTCTCTTTTTTTTTTTTATACTTAAAATTTATGCAGAAAACAATTTGATAATCAATTTTATAAAACATTTAAAACAATTAATACTATTAAATAAAACTATAATTAAATTAAAACGAAGGGAGGGCATAATCGGCATTCAGCCGAAGAGGGTGAGCAGCGACTGATCGCTGCATAAAAAAGTTTTATTTCGAGAAATTTCGAGATTTAGGGAAAAACTCGTAAATTGGATTTGAGTTTCCGAGCGAGGATTGCCTCGATAATATAGCAATAAATTGGATTAAAGCTTTAGAAAATCTCCTTAGTTAAGGTTTTGTAAATTTTGGACGTTTAGAAGCTTGAACTCATTTTAATGTCGATGTTGTGTTTTGCCTCAGACAAACGACTCTCGTGGACAGAGCTTGAAGTTCAGCGCCCTCAAGGTAAGTTCTCGTGACTTACTCTGGCCGATTGGCCTACACCGTACTTCGATGTCGCGTCGAGGATCTTAGAGTATTGTGTGTTTAAATTGCTTTGGTTGGGTAGCTAGGTTTAAACGTTTTTGTAGGTTATTTCCTTTACAGTCTTGATGGTACAGATGCTTGATTGTTTACATTTATATTGAACTGTTCATGCATCACGTAATTTAACTTGGCATAAAAATGAATTTCCGCACGATGTTTTCAGAAAACCAATGTGGCCTAGAAATTAGGGGCTATCGATCTATTGCGCAGGCTGATTAAGGGTATGGCCGATACCACATCTCATGTAATGTAATTAATGAACGTAATCTGTTATCTGGTCACGCGAGGTGGGGCTCAGGCACGGCTGTACGTGTTGTAAGCGTGTAGCCCCCTCCTCTAACCGCACGGGGTAGTCCGACTGCTGGATGGGCCCCCTTCGGTTTGGGGGATGAGATCTCGGTGATATACTGTCTGCGACGCTCTGTATGTTACGCATGATTTCCGAACTCCATATGCACTACACGCATCTGCATTTACGTAGAATTTACTGAGCCTTTAGCTCATAGTGTGTCTGTATGGTGTAGGTGACGTTTTAGGTGACATCGAGCCAGGTGAGGATGACGTTCCTCCTCCTGATGTGTGAGGCAGTTGACGGAAGATGGATTACGGTGGTGTGTTGCGCAGTCGATGCTTAACTGACCCGTGGGGATGTATGTATAGATTTTGAGGGTTTTTGGACTGATAATTGTATAGACATTTTATGATGCTTAGTTCTGGTAGTTGATAGGTTTACGTTTTGAGGTTTTAAACGTTTTGTAAACTGTCTTAAAATCGTTTGGAAGTCTATTTTGGAACTGTTTAGTAATTTGAAAACAGGAGGATTTTGACAATATTTAAATGTACCCATGCAGTTCGTTTTCATGGAAGTTTAACGTGGGTTTAGATCGTTTAATTAGGTTACATAGATGAGTAATGTAATGGATGAAAATGTATGAAAAGTTGAAAGTTGCTCTCTGGAATTTCAGATTCCAGAGAGGTAGGTTGATCTGGTCGCTAGCAGCAAATTATCGCTGCACACATGTAGCGACAGATCGCTGCAGTGCAGCGATCGGGCACTGCACATATGCAGCGATCGGGCGCTACTCACCCTCTTCGCCTGAATGCCGATTATGCCCTCCCTTCGTTTTAAATTTAATTATAGTTTTATTTAATAGTATTAATTGTTTTAAATTTTTTATAAAATTGATTATCAAATTGTTTTCCGCATAAACGTTAAGTATATAAAAAAAAAGAGAAATTCGGAATAGGATCTGGGTCGTCACAATTTATGGTATCAGAGCCCCCGAGTTTTAAAATCGATTCTTTAGACTGCTCGACTGCACAGCCACTACGCGGACATCCTTCATCAACTGTAAGTCTGTTTATAGTTTTATCTGATTTGGTTTCTTAGGATTATTGTTTTGATTTTATAGGATTTTTATAAGGATGGTTCGAGGAAAGGATCCTAGAGATGACGCGCTAGATTAGTTTACGGAATTAATAGATTGCCAGTCTCAGCATATGGACCGGCAAGCACAACAAATTGCGGACTTAGTGAATCGAGAGAACCAGAGGACTCAGGATCTGGTAGTTCCAAGTAATCAGGGTATGCAAAGGTTCAAAAGCCTACAGCCTCCAGTATTCGACGGCCAATCATCGGATCCGACACGTGCTGAGGAGTGGATCCGGGTGATGGAGGATATGTTAGGTTATGCAAAGGTAGGGAACTGGAGCAAGGTGGCTTACGCCACCTTTCACTTGGCATTGGATGCCCGTTTCTGGTGGGACTCGATTAAGTCGACGACGGATGTATCACTTATGACTTGGGATCGGTTCAAGTTTTTATTTTTCGATAAATATTCCAGCCGTACAGTGAGAGTGGCGAAGAGGAACGAGTTTATGCAGCTGAAGCAGACTGGTTCGGTTGCTGATTATATTCGGAAGTTTGAGGCGTTATCCAGATTTGCACCTCGTCTTGTTAGCGATAATGAGGAAAAGGTGCACCAGTTTATGGAGGGACTTAATCTGGAGATTCGGATGCACGTTGTTGTCTCAGGTATTATTGATGTGCCCTATTCTGACATCACAGCTAGAGCTCTGGATATCGAGGCTGCCAGAGCCACTTGTGTTAGACCGAGGGAGCCAGCGAAGGGCTTCTTTCGAGAGATACGACCTCAGTCGCAGAACCGAGGTTGGCAGCCTAGAGCGCAGCCCCAGCAGCAGCAGAGGGGTGTGAAGAGGCCTCTTGAAGGAGGTAATGATCGGAGCAAAGGGAAGCAAGTGGAGGGGGCTTCTCCAATACCGTGGTGTCCCATATGCCAGAGGGAGCACAGTGGTGAGTGCCGTGTTGGCACTAATAGATGTTTCAGATGTGGAGAGCTTGGCCATTACGTCAAGGATTGCCCGAAGCCCGGCCGAGATATGTCAGGCGGTGATCAGAGGAGAGTTATGCCGAGGATCTTCGCATTTATTGAGCCTAGAGATGTTGATGACGATGATCAGCCTGCCGTGATAGCAGGTACTATATTGATTATGGGCGTAGCTGTATTTTCTTTGTTAGACACGGGGGCTACGCACTATTTTGTTTCCACTGCTTGTGTGTCTAGACTGAAGCTTGCGCCTGAGTTAGCAGAATGCGAATATAGTGTGATGCTACCTTCGGGAGAGCGTATGGAGTCAGGTTATGTTGTCCAGGGCAATATTATCTCGATTGGAAACAGTACCCTCTATGCTCGCCTTATTGTTATGGGCATAGAACACTATGATCTGATCTTAGGGATGAACTGGCTGTCACAGCACTTCGCCACCATCAATTGTCGATCCGGGATTGTGACTTTTCGACCCCCGGGTAAAGCCAAGTTTTCTTATCAGGCGATGAGTAGATTGAGCGGATCGCCTATTTCTTATTCCATGAAGGTCAACGAGCAGTTTAAAGGTGCGTGCTCTATTTATTTGGCCTCTGTATTTGATTGTCAGTTGCTCAGCGGAGAAAAACCGAGCGACATTCCTATTGTCAGAGAGTTCTCTGGGATCTTTCTTGATGATCTTCCCGGGTTACCACCAGACCGGGAGATCGAATTCACTATTGATGTCTATCCAAACTCGGCACTGAGGTTTAAAAACCCGTATCGATTGGCACCGGCTGAGTTGAGAGAGCTGAGGACTCAACTTGACGAGTTGTTAGAGAAGGGATTTATTCGACCCAGTGTATCGCCTTGGGGTGCGCCCATTCTGTTTGTCAAGAAGAAAGACGGGACCCTCAGGATGTGCATTGATTACAGGGAGTTGAACAAATTGACGGTGAAGAATAAGTATCCCCTGCCTCGGATTGATGATTTATTTGATCAGCTGCAAGGTGCCCGAGTATTTTCGAGGATTGATCTACGCTCGGGTTACAATCAGCTGAAGGTCCGGAAGGATGATATACCGAAGACGGCATTCCGAACGAGGTATAGGCATTATGAGTTCCTTGTCATGTCTTTTGGACTTACTAATGCCCCTGCAGCGTTTATGGATTTGATGAACCGTGTCTTCAAGGAGTATCTGGACAAGTTCGTGGTGGTTTTCATCGACGACATTCTGATCTACTCTAAGAAGAAGGAAGAACACGAGGAGCATCTGAGGATTGTTCTGAGGACCCTATGTCAGCACCAGTTGTATCCGAAGTTCTCCAAATGCGAATTTTGGTTGGATCAGATCAGTTTTCTGGGCCATGTCATATCGCAGGATGGAGTTTTTGTTGATCTGAGCAAAGTTCAGGTGGTCAGAGATTGGCCACAGCCGAAGAACGTACGTGAGGTGCGTGGATTTCTCAGATTAGCTGGCTATTATCGGAAGTTTATAGAGGGATTCTCAAAAATCGCACTTCCTCTTTCACGGCTGACTCGGAAGAACGAGAGGTTTATATGGTCATCTGCTTGTGATGATAGTTTTATGGAGTTAAATCAGAGATTGACCACCCCTCCAGTACTGGCGCTACCTATTGAAGGTGACAAGTTCATTATTTATTGTGACGCGTCTGGAGTGGGACTCGGCTGTGTATTGATGCAGGAGGGGAGAGTTATTGCATATGCTTCTCAGCAGCTGAAGTCGTACGAGCAGAACTACCCTACGCACGACCTTGAGTTAGCAGCTGTGGTCTTCGCACTGAAGATATGGAGACATTATTTATATGGGCAGCAGTGCGAGATATTCTCAGACCATAAGAGCTTGAAGTATCTATTTACGCAGAAGGAGCTGAATATGCGACAGAGACGATGGCTCGAGTTCGTCAAAGATTATGATTTTGATATCAAGTACCATCCAGGAAAGGCGAACAAGGTTGCTGATGCTTTGAGTAGAGTGCCTTCTACGAGTCAGCCTTCATTAGCAGCGATGTGAGTTACGCTGCGGTCTGAGATTGAGAGGTTCGACGTGGAGATAGTGGCAGAGTTGTCCAGTATGCTCACCAACATTTCTCTCAGGCTGACTATTCTAGATCGGATACGTGAGGCTCAGCAGAAGGATACTGAGTGTGAGGAGCTTCGATCCAGCATGACATTGGGAGACTCGTCAGATTTTCATTTATCAGATGATGGTATTCTGAAGTTCAGGCATAGGTGGTACGTGCCTAACGACGAGGACCTGAAGAAGGAGATATTGGCCGAGGCACATTCTTCGGCGTATTCTGTGCACCCGGGATGTACTAAGATTACCGGGATTTGAAGCAACATTTCTGGTGGCCAAACATGAAGAGAGAGGTTGCCAAGTACGTTGAAACCTGTCGAGTCTGCCAGCAGGTAAAGGTAGAGCACAAGAGACCTGCCGGAACATTATTGCCACTGCTGATTCCGGAGTGGAAGTGGGAGCAGATCTCCATGGATTTTATTGTGGGGCTCCCGAGGACGACGAAGGGCCATGACGGCATATGGGTTATCGTGGACCGATTGACAAAGTCGGCCCAATTCTTATCTGTGAAGATGACTTCTTCGATGGATCAGCTCGCCGAACTGTATGTACAGGAGATTGTCAGACTGCACAGTGTGCCAGTTTCGATTGTTTCAGACAGAGATCCGAGATTTACATCGAAGTTCTGGAAGAGTCTGCACAGAGCTATGGGGACTCAGCTTAATTTCAGCACAGCGTTTCATCCTCAGACTGATGGTCAGACAGAGAGGACGAATCAGATTCTTGAGGATATGCTCAGAGCTTGTGTGTTGGAGTTTCAGGGCTCGTGGAGCCGATATTTGCCTCTGATTGAGTTCTCGTACAACAACAGCTTCCAGGCTACTATTGGCATGGCACCGTATAAGGCTTTGTATGGTCGCAAGTGTAGGTCTCCGTTGTATTGGGACGAGGTTGGCGAGGCCAGTGTCGTTGGCCCTGAGATTCTACAGCAAACGGTAGAGAAGATTGCCATTATCCGACAGCGTATAGAGGTAGCTCAGAGCAGACAGAAGAGCTATGCTGACATAAGACGGAGAGAGCTAGAGTTCGAAGAAGGTGACGAGGTTTATCTTAAAGTTTCTCCGGTCAAAGGCATTATGAGATTTGGAAGGAGGGGCAAGTTGAACCCTCGTTATGTGGGGCCCTTTCCTATTCTGAAGAGGATCGGGAAGTTGGCGTACAGATTACAGCTTCCGGCTTCTATGGAGGGTATCCACGATGTATTCCATGTATCCATGCTTCGGAAGTGCTTGCGTGATCCATCACATGCCGTGGAGGGAACGGAGAACGAGGTACAGCCTACCTTGACTTACGAGGAGAGGCCCGTACGTATTCTAGAGTCATCCATTAAGGTATTGTGCAACAAAGAGATCCCGCTGGTCAAAGTTTTATGGCGGAACCACGAGGTGGAAGAGGCTACGTGGGAGCGACAGCAGGATATGATGACTAAATATCCTGAATTATTTGTATGATTTAATTTTGTGGACAAAATTCTAAATAAGGTGGGTGGAATGTAATATCCGGCTTGTACGGGATTTTATATTGTAATATATATTGGCATTTTTGTAAATATGTCAAATCAAACCCGTTTTACAAAAAGAAAGCGTCATTAGAATCCTAATTATTAATAGGAATTTTAAGGAAATTATGGGATTTTTCGGAGTAGTAACGCTTAATTCCGGGTAATTACGTTTCTTGAAATGTGAAGGACGTTTTAGTAAAAGTAGTAAACGGTGTCCGATTTGCAAGCGGACAATTTTGATGAATCCCAAATAATAAGAATGACTTATTGGTGAAATAAGGAAATTTGGAGAAGCCGAATCGTTAGGAAATTAACGAAACAAAGGACGAAACAAAATAGAAATAAGAGCTAAGGGCATTTTGGTAATTTGTCAAACCAAATTATATTAAATCAAAACTTTTCTTCTTCTCCCTCACTTCTCCTCCTTTTCTGTTTCACGAAAACGTCAGAGAGTGATTTTCCTCTCTGCCGCGACGATTCCTCAACACGCCGAACTCCGATTCGTCCTCCGATCGTCCCGTTTTCTTCGTGTTTTCTCCTCCTTTCGTAACCCTAGGTATGAATCTATGGTTTTCGAACGTTGGTTTTCAAGTTTCCGGTCGTTTTAAAGTTAGGGTTTCCGTTTAGGGTTTCGTCGAAAATGCGAATTAGGGTTCGAAATTTATAGATTTACCGTGATTAAGTATATATAGAACGTATTGGACGTTATTGGACGAAACTAGATTAATTTGTGAAAATGTTCGATTTTGAGAAATTTTGAGATTTAGGGAAAAACTCGTAAATTTGATTTGAGTTGCCGAGCGGGGATTGCCTCGATATTATAGCAATGAATTGGATTAAAGCTTTAGAAAATCTCCTTAGTTAAGGTTTTGTAAATTCTGGACGTTTAGAAGCTTGAACTCGTTTTAATGTCGATGTTGTGTTTTGCCTCAGACAAACGACTCTCGTGGACAGAGCTCGAAATTCAGCGCGCTCAAGGTAAGTTCTCGTGACTTACTCTAGCCGATTAGCCTACACCGTACTTCGATGTCGCGTCGAGGATCTTAGAGTATTGTGTGTTTAAATTGCTTTGGTTGGGTAGCTAGGTTTAAATATTTTTGTAGGTTATTTCCTTTACAGTCTTGATGGTACGCATGCTTGATTGTTTACATTTATATTGAACTGTTCATGCATCACGTATTTTAACTTGGCATGAAAATGAATTTCCGCACGATGTTTTCAGAAAACCAATGTGGCCCAGAAATTGGGGGCTATCGATCTATTGTGCGGGCTGATTAAGGGTCTGGCTGATACCACATCTCATGTAATGTAATTAATGAACGTAATCTGTTATCTGGTCACGCGAGGTGGGGCTCAGGCACGGCTGTACGTGTTGTAAGCGTGTACCCCCCTCCTCTAACCGCACGGGGTAGTCCGACCGCTGGATGGGCCCCCTTCGGTTAGGGGGATAAGATCTCGGTGATATACTATCTGCGACGCTCTGTATGTTATGCATGATTTTCGAACTCCATATGCACTGCACGCATCTGCATTTACGTAGAATTTACTGAGCCTTTAGCTCATAGTGTGTCTGTATGGTGTAGGTGACGTTTTAGGTGACATCGAGCCAGGTGAGGACGACGTTCCTCCTCCTGATGTGTGAGGCAGTTAACGGAAGATGGATTGCGGTGGTGTGTTGCGCAGTCGATGCTTAACCGACCCGTGGGGATGTATGTATAGATTTTGAGGGTTTTTGGACTGATAATTGTATAGACATTTTAGGATGTTTGGTTCTGGTAGTTGATAGGTTTACGTTTTGAGGTTTTAAACGTTTTGAAAACTGTTTTGAAATCGTTTGGAAGTCTATTTTGGAACTGTTTAGTAATTTGAAAACAGGAGGATTTTGACAATTTTTAAATGTACCCATGCAGTTCGTTTTCATGGAAGTTTAACGTGGGTTTAGATCGTTTAATTAGGGTACATATATGAGTAATGTAATGGATGAAAATGTATGAAAAGTTGAAAGTTGCTCTCTGGAATTTCGGATTCCAGAGAGGTAGGTTAATCTGGTCGCTAGCAGCAAATTATCGCTGCACACATGCAGCGACTGATCGCTGCACCATGCAGCGATCGAGCGCTGCTCATCCTCTTCGGCTGAATGCCGATTATGCCCTCCCTTCGTTTTAAATTTAATTATAGTTTTATTTAATAGTATTAATTGTTTTAATTGTTTTATAAAATTGATTATCAAATTGTTTTCCGCATAAACGTTAAGTATAAAAAAAAAAAAGAGAAATTGGTAATAGGATCTTGGTCGTCACATTAGTTGCCCGCACCGAAGTGCCTTATTTGCCAGCACCGAAGTGCCTTAGTTGCCCGCACCGAAGTGCCTTAGTTGCCCGCACCGAAGTGCCTTACTCTTTAACCGACTACTATGCCCAACAATGCAACACCACAACAATACTACCACACAACACCACACGACCAAACAATGCAACCCGAAGCAAAATAAATAATTCAACGTAACACAAAGCAAAGCAATAACAAATAAACCCTACCGTTCTATGGTGTAGGCCCGAAGGCGAAAGAATAGCACCCACTACTTACCTGAATGCTCAGCTTTACCTTACTCACTTCTATCAATAGATTCCTTCGTTCGACGACCTAAAATAACAGATATTTAGCTTGATAAGTTACCAATGAAATCTAAGGGATTTTCTAACTAAAACTAACACTACTAAAACACATTTCTCTCTCAAAACACAAAACCCGATTTTTACCCCAAAATTGACCGTCCAACTTCAAACGGTCATAACTCCCTCGTTTTTCAACGGATTTTGACGTGCCATCCCAATCCGTAAACCTCTACACGTCTACTATCCGTTGAAATACTTAAATCCATCAACCAAACACATTAGCCAACCCGAAAATCCCTCAACAGAATCGGTCCCCTAAGTGTTCCAACCCGGTTTTTGTGTAACACTCCTCAAATCTTCAATCTAACCACTCAATTAACCTAAACTATCCATTTAACATCTAAACCAACCAATTTGGAAAGAAAACAACCCATTGAAACCCTAATTTCGTAGCTCTCTATTAGGGTTTCCCAAACCCTCACCAAAACAACTTAAAACTCACTAAAAACACTCCCAAACTTCATCCTATTGTACACACACCAAAACCCATAAAGTTTTACCTTAGAATGCCTTGACAGATTGAAGAAAAGAGAGGGAGAGGTGTCGGCTATGGTGGAGAAGGAGAAAAGTCGATGAAGAAGAAGAAAGAAATAGAAAATTAACCTTTAAACTAATTTTTACTTTCACTTTTAACTTTCCTCCTCAAAATTCTTTAAAATTAAAAACAAACCCACCACCTTTTTCACTTATCTTT
The DNA here is from genome assembly GCA_022432975.1 of Begonia masoniana. Classification (NCBI taxonomy): domain Eukaryota; kingdom Viridiplantae; phylum Streptophyta; class Magnoliopsida; order Cucurbitales; family Begoniaceae; genus Begonia; species Begonia masoniana. Next base: position 25,646,210 of record CM039514.1, read on the forward strand.
CAACGTGAAAAGCTTCATCAATAACCACTTTCCATTCAATTTTTCCTAACCCTTTCCTATTGGTTGATAACACTTTGACTTTTCAAAATTTTAACTTTTCAAACAACCCTTTTGACTTGTCAACTCTCCTCTTCCCATTACATTATTTTTAAACCTTTCATTACTAAACATAATCCCTCTAAACTTTTAATCTTAGGCCTATATGCATTATAGGAAAATCTCGGGTGTTACAATATACTCCCCTTAAAAAAAAAAAATTTCCTCAAAATTTGCGTACCTTAGTATTCCTCAACTTACTCATTCCAAGCTCCCCTCCTAACTTCTTTTTTTTTTGGGTTACATTGCTAAATCTCAACTACTTCTACGGCCTAACTTTTTTATCAGGTGCCCCTAATAACTTATCGAGTAGTGTAATTTCATACATCTCCAAAAATTTTAAATTTTTTAACTATGCCCTCCATAACTTTAGGGTTATCACTCAAAATCTCAACTACCCATGCCTTTAATCACTTATAAAAAAAAATGACAATTCTCTACGTCTCACATAATTCTAAGGAGTAAACTTCATATTCTAAATTTTCAATTTCCATCTCTACCATCCAACTCTTAACCCATCACTCCTACCTCTTACACTGACTTCAGTTTCCCTTATAACCTTTATCATCTACAGGGTATTGACAACTTCTAGTATGCACTCAGTAGTTCAATGCTTATACGTTCATTGACTTTAATTAAATAAATCATCACCTATACTTTCAACCTTTCAAACCTTTCCAACCTAATTCCAACTCTAACCTTTCCTCTAACTACATTCACTTAGTTATTTTTCTAATCCCATACTCATCAAAACTTACATACTATCTTAACCTCATATCTCCTAAGATATCTTAATACCGTAACACTAAGAACTAGAGTTTGAAGTAGGTGATGAAGTTTTCCTCAAGGTATCACCATTTAAAGGAGTTTTGAGATTTGGGAAGAGAGGCAAGTTGAACCCCAGATTTACTGGACCATTCACCATTCTAGAGAAAGTTGGGAGAGCAGCCTATCAGTTGCAGCTACCGACTTCTATGGAGGGGATACACAGTGTGTTCCATGTTTCTATGTTGAAGAAGTGCATAAGGGATCCATATCAAGTTGTGGAGCAACAAGACATTGAAGTTTATCCTACCCTTACCTATGAGGAGAAACCAGTAAGGATCCTGGACTATGCAGTGAAAGTATTGCGCAACAAAGAGGTTCCTTTAGTGAAAGTCTTGTGGCATAACCGAAACATAGAGGAGAAAACCTGGGAACGTCAGCAAGACATGATAGACCAACATCCATAATTATTCAGGTACTGAATTTTGAGGACAAAATTCTTTTAAGGAGGGTAGATTGTAACACCCGATTTTATCAAACTAATTCTCTATTCTTTTAAATTAGTGGATGACTAGGCAAGGACATAAGGTAATTAGAAATTTTAAGTGGATAACCTATTTAAGGAAAGAGGGTTGGGTTTAATGCACTATAGCCGCCACCATTTCATACTTTTCCTCTTCGGGTTTTCAGCTCAAGCAGCAGAGCTCTCTAGGCGATTATCTTGCTCAATTCTCTTTCAACTTAGGTACGTTTTTCCTCATTCTCTTGCGTTTTAGCAGTTAGAAAACTGAGGGAGTACAATGTGAGGATTTCAAGGATGCTGTAGATGAGAATGGGTTCGAGTTTTTAGGATGAATGGGAATGTGCAAGCAGTAGATTTCCAAACTGGTTTCCTTGTTCTTCTAGTTAATTTTTGGTAAAGTTTAGTGAAGTTTTGATTGATGTTCTATTATGAACTTAGGTGAGCGAGCTTCTAAAGTAGCTTACAGCCTAGCGATTTCCAAGAGAGCCAGGTAAGTGAAGTATGCATGTGCCTTCGGGCCTACATCAGAAAACAGTAGGATTATGTATCGTGTGAATGAGTTTGTATGTCATGCATCATGTTTTATTTTTAAGATTACGAAAATGAATTTCCATGTAAGGAATGGTAAGGCTTGAGCTGAATGTGACAGACAAACTATTAAGGGAACTAATCCACCCCTTAACTTATGAAGGGATTTATTACATTGGGAGGATTGATCCCACTCCCAAGGGAATTGAGGGATCAGATCCAGCTATTAAGGGAATTCATCCGCCCCTTAATCGAGTAGAGGATGTATAACATTGGGAGGATTGATCTCACTCCCAAAGGAACTAAGGGATTAGATCAGCTATTAAGGGAATTCATCCGCCCTTTAATCGAGTAGAGGATGTAAAACATTGGGAGGATTGATCCCACTCCCAAGGGAACCAAGGGATCAGATCAGTTTATGAATGAATGTGAATGCAAGTGAGATGAGAAAGTAGAAATTGCATGTTTAGGAATTTATGTTTCAGCATTTCATTTCATTACTACTTTACTTACTTAGCATTAGGCTAATAGATGAGTTTTGTGATGTAGGTGTTGAGGATACTACAGGTGATTTTCCTGAGTGCACAGATGAATAGATCAGGTTGGAGGAGTACATTCATGCTTCGGCCTGGTAAACTGATGAGGCGGATTAACTGGTGTCAGTGGATGAGAAAGTTAGTGAACTATGATTCAATTTAAGTATGTTGTGAGTTTCTATGACAGTGGTAGTTTTGATGTTTGAACTCAAATTGGGACTTTTCTGATAATGATACTCTGTTGGATTTAATAGTGGTGTTTACTAAAGTTTGGAGTAATACACGGATTTAAATAGTTTTGAACGATTTTTAGTAAAATACTCAAATTCTTTTGGTAGTCAGAGCTTTCTTTGTGTAGAGAGAAAATGCTCGATGAGCTGCTATATAAAGTTGTTGTTCTGTTGACTATCGGAAGATGTCTTCAGTAAAGTCATCGGATGATGTCTTCAGTAAAAGCCATCGGATGATGTCTTTAGTAAAGTCATCGGATGATGTCTTCAGTGGAAGCCATCGGAAGATATAAGTAGAAAATTTGTCGTTTTGTAAACGGATGATGTCGAGTAATTTATCCATCGGATGATGAAGGTAAAAGTCTTTTTGTCGTTTTGTAACCGTATGATGTCGAGTATTTTATCTGCCGGAAGATGTGAGTAAGTATAGTTTTCGTTTTGTGATCGGCAGAGGCTGGATGGAAGATTCATCCGGCTGACGTCATCGGTAGATGCGGTAGCAAAAACTTGTCGTTTTGTGATCGGTTGAAGTTGGAAGAGTGATTTTTCCGGCTGACGTCATCGGCTGAAGTTGGAAGAGTGATTCTTCCGGCTGACGTCATCGGTGGAAGTTTTCAGTTTATTTTTTTTTGTTGACTTTGTCTAGCGACAGATGCGTTTGACTTTTACAATTTTCACGTTTTCACGCTTAAGTCTTGGTTGAACCAATTCCTACTATTTCAATTGATATTTCCAAATAATGATTTACAACCCCGTTTAATCTCTGCTTGTTTTCAAATGATTTTTCCGCTGTGAATTTTAACGTTGTGGTTTCAGTGAACATTGAGTTTTGACTTTCAAGTGAAATTTTAAGTTTGGTCCAAAATTTCCTAGTTATGTTCAGGTTTATGAGTAACGAACTGAGTTTAGAAAAATCGGGGCGTTACAATTTTAAACCGTAAGGATTAGCTCGGTTTTTAGAGCAATCCATGTAGTCGTTCTGTGATTTGTGTCGTATCTTAGTTATGTTTAAGTCAGGATCGACATTGGACGATAAAGTTAAGTGTTCTGCATGAAATTCGCCGTCCACGGTCTGTGGTCGACAAAGTCAGTTAGGTATTTCTTTAGAAAAGGCATCGTCCAATGTATGTGGACGACGAAGTCAGTTAAGCGTTTTTGAAGGTAAGTCGTCGTCCAACGTCACGTGAGGATTTAAAAAGTCACGTGGACGAATAAGTTAAGTAGTCTGCGTGGACGAGTAAGTTAAGTAGTCTGCGTGGACGAGTAAGTTTAGTAGTCTGTCTGGACGATAAGTCACGTAGACGAAGTAGTCTGTGTGGACGAGTAAGATAAGTAGTCTGTGTGAACGATAAGTCACGTGGACGAATGAGTCTGCTGGACGAGCAAGTTAAGTAGTTGGTGTGGACGATACGTCTAAGTAGTCTGTGGACGATGGTCTGTGGACGAATATGTCTAAGTATTCCGGGGATGATAATATCGTCAGAGTCTGGGGACTGTAACGTCGCCCAATTCTGAGTATGTTATCGCCGACAGATTCTGAGGACATTTTCGTCGTCAGATTCTGAGTATGTTAACGTCGGCCGATTCTCACTTAGTAGAATCCCGAGGGGAACTGAATGTTGATGACTCGCCTACGATACTTTTCTGTTTGGGCGAATTTGCTCTCCCTCACTGGCCGATTGCTGTTAACTTTAATTGATTGATTCTCCATTAGTTAGAATGTGATTTAAAGAAAAATAAAAAATAAAAAAATAAGGCGGGAAAAAGGTAAGGAGACTTTCTTATAAGAAATGTTGAGGTCTTAAGTTAAGTCTACGTACGCCAACTCTGTGGACATTTCTTATAAGAAATGTTGGGGTCGTCACAGTATTTGTGCGCAATACACAATGCCAGAAACACCAGAACAGAATGGTGTTGCAGAAAGGCGAAATCATACTTTAATGGATATGGTTAGGAGTATGTTAAGTAATTCTTCTTTACCCTTATCATTGTGGATGCATGCTTTAAAGATTGCTGTATATTTATTAAACAGGGATCTTAGTAATGCAGTCTCAAATACTCCATTTGAACTTTGGACAGGAAAGAAACCCAGTTTAAGGGACCTGCATGTTTGGGGTTGCCCAGCAAAAGTAAGAATTTATAATCCACATGAAAAGAAATTGGATTCAAGAACAACTAGTGGTTTCTTCATTGGTTATCCAAAAAAGTCAAAAAGGTATAGATTTTACTGTCCTAGCCATAGTACGAGAATTGTTGAAACCGGAAATGCTAGGTTCATTGAAAGAGGTGACATCAGTTGGAGTTTGGAACCACGTAAGGTGGAAATTAAGGAAGTTAGGGTGCAAGTTTCAATACCTATAACTTCGGCTCAAGTTATTGTTCCACCAGTTGTTGATCGTATTAATGATTTATATGAACAATAAATTAATGATCAAACTCCATATGATGAAATTATTACTAATGAACCTATAACTGATGAACCACTAGAAATACCATTAAGAAGATCTGTATGAGAAAGAAGATCTGCTATTTCTAATGATTATGTGGTCCATCTTCAAGAGTCCGAATATGATTTAGGACTTGATGATGATCCAGTTTCGTTTTCACAAGCCATGGAAAGTGAAAATTCTGATAAATGGTTAGATGCCATGAAAGATAAGTTGAAATCAATGGAACAGAATGAAGTTTGGGAACTCATCGAATTGCCTGAAGGTTATAAAAGAGTTGGGTATAATTGGGTCTTTAAGACCAAACGCAACTCTAATGGCAATATCGACCGAAATAAGCCAGACTTGTTGTCAAAGATTTTACTCAGAAAGTTTGCAATTATTACAAAGAAACCTTTTCTCCTATTTGGAAAAAGGATTCTTTCAAAATTATTATGGCAATGGTAGCTCATTATGATTTAGAGCTTCATCAAATGGATGTGAAAACTGCCTTTCTAAAAAGGAATTTAGATGAGGAAGTTTATATGGACCAACCTGAAGGTTTTGTCGTTAAGGGACTAGAACAAATGATGTGTAAACTAAAGAAGTCAATATACGGACTTAAACAAGCTTCCCAGCAATGGTATCTTAAGTTTAATAATACCATCACCTCCTTTGGATTTAAAGAAAACATTGTTGATCGATGTATATATCTAAAGGTCAGTGGGAGTAAGTTTATATTTTTGATTCTATATGTTGATGATATCTTGCTAGCTACTAATGATCTTGGCTTAATGTATGAAACCAAGAAATATCATCGATAGGAACTTTGAAATGAAAAATATGGGAGAGGCATCCTTTGTGATTGGAATTGAAATATTCTGAAATAGATCACAAGGATTGTTGGGATTGTCTTAGAAAGCCTATATTAATAAAGTTCTAGAGAGATTCATAATGGAAAAATGTTCTGCAAGTGTTGTTCCAATTCAGAAAGAAGATAAATTCAATTTCAATCAATATCCAAAGAATGAATTGGAATGCACACAAATGAAAGATATTCCTTATGCTTATATTGTGGGCAGCTTGATGTATGCACAGATTTGTACCAGACCCGACATTAGTTTTGTTGTCGGTATGCTGGGATGGTATCAAAGTAATCCAGGCATAGAGCATTGGAAAGCTGCAAAGAAAGTACTGAAGTATTTACAAGGAACGAAAGATCATATGCTCACTTATAGAAGATATGATTATCTTGAAGTGATTGGATATTCAGATTCTGATTATGCTGGATGTGTGGATACAAGAAAATTCACTTTTGGTTATTTTTTATTTTACCCAATGGTGCAATCTCATGGAAGAGTGCAAAGCAGTCTGTCATTGCTACGTCCACTGGGGAAGCTGAGTTTGTAGCATGCTTTGAGGCCACAATTTAGGGTGCGGAACTTTATTTCAGGACTTGGAATTGTCGACAATATTGCCAAGCCGCTGAAAATTTATTGTGACAATTCCGTAGTAGTCTTCTTTTCTGAAAACAACAAGTATTCCAAAAGTGCTAAACATATAGAGTTGAATTACTTGGATGTTAAAGAAGAAGTTAAGAAACAGAGGGTATCAATAGAACACATTTGTATCAACCTTATGATTGCGGATCCATTAACAAAAGGTTTGCCACCTAAGACATTTACAGAACATGTCGAACGAATGGGCATTACCGAATGTTAACTTTATGTTTATGTTTGTGTTCTTTATGTACTTAACATTATTGAGCTCCTTATTGATAGTTTCTGATATATACTTATGAATCCTGTTTGATTATGTTGAATGCATTCATAATGATATTATGAACTAATGAAATTATAAACAGGATTTGTCTTTAAGAAAGACACTAATGTGGACCATTATGTTATACCTGCTTATCGATCATATTGAATATATAATTGATATTGTGATACATGGAAGGGACTGTGTCGTTATAATTGACATACGACCGCTATGATCCATATTAGTTGTATACTCAATAGTGATATAATGTTTGATCAATATTATGATGGATTTGATAATGTCATATGGACCAAGTGGGAGAATTTTGGAATAAATATAGTGTGAAGGTAGGAAAGATTGAACATCAACTGATCCCAGAAAGGATTGGTGAAAGATTGATGTTTCTGCCAAAAGCTGATGTTTCTGCCAAAAGCTGATGTTTCTACCAAAATCTGATATTTCTACCAATTGCAGTAAGGATTGCACATTGACAGATTGCATTAAATATTGCACATCGACCAATTGCATTAAAGACTGCACATCAACCTATTGCAATAAAAATTGCATATCGACCGATTGCATTAAAGATTGTACATCAACCGATTATAGTAAGGATTGCACATCGACCGATTGCATTAAAGATTGGTGAGAGAATTATGTCTCTGTCAAACAACAGAGACAGTGACCGAACCGAATGGTAGATACATCGACCGTTGTTCTATGACAGCATCACACTAATAAAGCCAAATATTATGAAACTCAAACGTCAAATTATGAAACCCGCGTGATGTGGTCCATATGTGTACAAATCCTATTGATCATGGTATTTTGTTTTTATTGATGAAGAGATTAAGGTGATGGAACTTAATCATTAATGTAACTCTTCAAGAAAAAACTAGTCCTCTCTCCACCTAATAATGAAAACGAGAACTGTTCTATCAAAATTCTCTTTGAAGAAACTTAAAGGGTTAAGGGAGAGAAATCAATTTTTGTTATCATGAAATTAAGTAAGTATTTCTCTTATTTTCCTTAATTACAGAGATGTGAAAATCAACATGTTCACGATCCTTTTGTTTTTCATTAATGAATATGAGAAACTATAATGATCATGTTTGCTTATAACGTACATGTAAGTTGACATTAATAACATACAATCAGAATAAGAGATTACTTAAATTAACGCAGAGCTAGAAGATGAAGATGTAAAAAGGGTTTAGATTTGGTACCTGGACATGTACGTGATGAACTGGGTTGTTTGGAATTCCTTTTGTTGGTTATGCTCTTTGGCTTGAAGAAATAGAGAGAAAATAGAGATTGCTCATTAACACTTGAAAAGCAAAAGATACACATAAAGAACTTTATGTAACTAGAGTAAAAAAAGAGAATAATTAAAGACTAAAACACCATCAAAATATTAATTATAATAATAATATATGCTAACATCCTCGTAAACTCACGATGCGACAACTATAAGTGTAATACCCGGCTGTACGGAATATAAATATTTTAATGTAAATGACATTTTTGTTAATATGTCAAATTTAGTCAATTTCGCGAAAAGAAAGCGTCATTACAATCCTAATAGTTAATAAAGATTCTAGGAAAATTTCGAGAGTTTTAGGAGTTTAACGCTAATATTACGAGAATTACGTTTATCGTAATATAAAAGATACATTGGTAAAAATAGTAAACGAGGTCCAAATTGCGAATGGACAGTTTTAATGGGACCCTTATAATAAGTTGAAGTTATTGGTGAATTAACGAAATTTGGTGAATCCGAATCGTTAGACAATTAACAAAACGAGGGACGAAATAAATAGAAAATCAAAGGAAGGGCAAAATGGTAATTTGCCAAGACAAATTATAATTAAAAACCAAAATCTTTTCTTTCTCCTTCACCATTTCCACGGCTTCTCTCTCTCTCCCCTGCGTTCTCCGGCGATTTTCATCGCCTCCTCACGATTCCCTCCTCTCCGACCATCGTTCTTCCTCCGATCGACTCGTTTTCTTTGTGCTTCCTCTGCCAATCAACGCTCTAGGTATGATTCTATAGTTTTGGAAGCTTATTGTTTTGTTTTTTTGGAGTTTAAACGATTAGGGTTCGTTTAGGGTTTTGTGAAAAACGTGGTTTAGGGCTAGAAATCGATAGGTTTACCTTAGTTGTGAATATAATGGACGTATTGAACGTTATTGGACGAAGTTAAGTCGATTTATGAAAAATGTTAAAGTTTGAGAATTTTGGGGTTTTCGGAAAAACTCGTTGATGGAAATTTTGAGGTATCGAGCGTAGAATGCTCGATAAAATGCTTCAATGAATCAAATTAGGGCTTTAAGGAATTTCCTTAGTTAAGGTTTCGTTAAATTTGGATGTTTAATAGTTTAAACTCGTTTTAACGACAAATTGTTAATTTGCCTTAGGTAAACAACGCTCGTGGACGGAGCTTGGATTGCATCAGACATGAGGTAAGTTCTCGTGACTTACTCTGCCCGATAGGCCTACACCGTACGTCAAAGTTGTCTCGAGGAGTTTTGGTGACATGTTTGTTTAAATTGCTCTAGTTGGGTAGTTTAGGTTCAGTTGTTTTATAGGTTGATTGTTTTGATGGTATTTGTCGAGTTTTAATGGTATACTCTTCATGTACGTTTATATTGAACTGTTCATGCATCATGCTATTAAAAATGTCATGAAAATAAATTTATGCACGGATTTCATGAAAAGAATACGCATGTAAAGGCAAGTAAAATATCACAGTAAACAACCATGACATGGGGTTATCGGGGATGAGGTTCAGACCTGGCGTTCCGTGGTGAACGAGTTTCCCTCCCTTCAGATGGTGTGGGCTGTCTAACCGCTGGACGTGCCCTATCTATCTGTCGAGCATTTTTGATAACCATAGACTGACACGTACTGATATATGAAATGACATGGACGGTTTTTATAGCATTGAGCATACATAATCATGCATTAGCATTTACGTAGAGCTTATTGAGATTTTTATCTCATAGGTGTCTTTATGGTGTAGGTGACATAGATCCAGGTGAGGAGGAATTCCCTCTACCAGACGATCGTACAGATTGACGGAGGATGGCCTGTGGGAGTGTGCTGGGCAGTCGGTGCATTTTGACCCGTGGTGAATCATGTAAAGGTATTTTGGGACACGGTAGTTAGATCGTAGGAAAGATTGTATAGTTAGAATATTTTAGGATGTTTGGTTCTGACTAGTTGATTGATTTACATTCTGAAGTTTTTAAACGTTTTAGAAACTTGTTTTGTAAAATGTTTGGTAATAGGGATATATTCGGTTTTTAAACATATCCATGCAGTTCGTTTTCATGAAAATATATTTTGTTTTAAACGTGTTTCGAGTCGGTTTAAATGAGGCTATGGAGGAGATACGAGTATTTGGGGTTTTATGTTAAATTGTATTTTGAAAATGTATGAGATGTAGTGATAATTAGGGAAGGAGTGTTGTGTTAGGTGTTTGTAGGTGGGAGGAAAGAAAAGAAAGAAGAAGAAAAAGAAAGAAAAGAGGGGGGGGGGGGGGGGGGGGGGGGAAGGTAGTGCGCCTGGCGACCAATCACCAGGAGTGGCGATCGGTCACCAGGGTGATCGGTTTTCCACAGCGTGTGGCGATCAATTGCCCAAATGGAGAAATCGATCGCCTGGTGAACGATCGCGAGGCGATCGTTCACCACAGTGAGGGGCGATCATGATCGCCCCTCCATTTTACAAGCGGCGATCGATCGCCGAAAATGGGCGATCGATCGCCCCATCATTTTAGGGACAAACGTCCCTGTTTTGCCACGCGACTTGTTTTAATTAAATTTTAATTGTTTCAATTAATTGTTTTGAGTTTTATTTAGATTGTTTTTAAGTTTTGTCAATTGATTTAAAAGCATAAACTTCAACGACTCCGATTTTAAAAGTTTTATTTCTGCACGAACTTTAGGTTAAAGTTTTAAGTATTAAAAAAAAAATAGTTACGGGAAAATTAGGAATAGTTAAAGGGTCGTCACAACTTATGGTATCAGAGCTCCCAGGTTTTAAAAATAGTTCTATAGACTGCTCGACTGCACAGCAAGTACGCGGACATCCTTCCTCAACTGTAAGTATGTTTATATGTTTTCTTTAAGTTCTATTTGTTAAGATGTTTGTTTTAACTTTGATATAGGAGTTATATAAAATGGTGCGTCGAGGAAACGACCAAGATGACCGAGACGATACGATAGACACTGTTAAGGACTTTATTGCCCAACAGTCTCAATATATGAAGCGTCAGGCCCAACAAATGGAGAAGCAATCCCAGCAACTGCGCACCTTAATCTACCGTGAAGGTATTAGAGTCAAGGAGACAGCGACTCAGGGTAACCGAGGGATGGAGTGATTTCAGAGGCTCCAACCTCCAGTATTTAATGGGCAATCTACGGATCCCTCTTCAGCCGAGGAGTGGATTCGAACCATGGAAGACATGCTAGCCTATGCAAGCATTGAGGACGGGGAAAAGGGTGCATTGGTCAGCTAGCACTTAGCACTGGATGCCCGATTCTGGTGGGATTCTATCAAAGCAACCACCGACGTGACAATTATGAGTTGGGAGCGTTTCAAAATGATGTTTTACGACAATACTTCAGCCATACAGTACGGGAGGCGAAGATGGTGGAGTTTATGCAGTTGTGGCAGGTTGGTTCGATTGCTGAGTATGTGGGGAGGTTTGAGGCACTGTCACGATTCGCGCCACGTCAGGTCATTGTCAATGAGGACAAGGTACGCAGATTTGTACAGGGGCTTGGTCAGGAAATTTGGAAAAGCATCACTATATCAGAAGTACGGAATGTGTCCTATGATGAGATTGTGGCCAGGGCACTTGAGATCGAGGCTGTAGATCAGAGTTCAGTTAAGCCAAGGGAGCCAGCTAGAGGGTTCTTTCGGGAGATACAGCCACGACCTCAGAATAGAGGCTGGCAACCGAGAGCACAGCTGTAACACCCGGAATTTTCCGTACACCCAGTTTATTCCCGTTTACGCAATTTCCAACTCTACGTTTTATTAAACGGCGGAGTTGTAGTCAGAATCGAGAGCGGAAAATTTACACGGGTAAGAAAGTAATTATTTTGAAGCTGACCGGATTGTTAGATTTATAAGAATCTCGCCGAGAACGGGTTAAATGACCATTAGGTTAGAAAATAAAATATTGAGGGCGATATGGTAATTAGGTTATTATTATTATTATTATTATTATTATTATTATTATTATTAAATTTTATATAAAACAAAATTTCCTCCCTTTGGTTTTCTTCCTCCCACGAAAACCTCCAGAGAAGTTTCCTTCTCCCTCCCTCCCTCTGGTTCTGCACGCTGACGCCACCAACGACGGAGCTCTCTCCTCCGATTTCTGTCGTCCCTTTCCTCTATTTCGACAATTAAGGTGAGTTTGTGTGGGTTGTAAGTTTGGTTTTTAGTTTAAGGTTAGATTCGAGGAGAAATTCGTGGATTGAGATTTAGGGTTTTGAGATTTGGATGTATTGTTGGATTTTTCTTGATTTTTGGATGGTCATTGGTAAATTGATGGATATTGGTTGATGATTTAAATGTACGAAAACTGGAAAAGGTTAGGGCAGCTTCGGTTTTTGATTTTCAGCCGTTTATTGGGTTTGATTTTTGATAAATGAATAAGTCTATGTTAAACTAGACATTGTAAGGATTCTGTGACATTTTGAATTATTGAATTCGGATATGTGTGCGATTTATGGTGAATTTTCGAAGTTGGACAAAAAGTAATGATTTAAAAACAGAGCAGCTTCGGTTTTAGTTTTTCTGCCAGTATATGTGAATGGCTTTTGATAAATGAGTTTCACCATTAGAAAGTAGACATTCTAAGGAGTCCATAGCAACTTGAATCACTCAATTTCGTTAAGAATTGATTTAGTTATGAATTTTTGAAGTTGTTGTGCAAAAAACGGAGAATTTCCGCGGTCAGTTCGGTTTTTGGTCTTTCTGTCACGATTCTGTTTTATTTTGGATAAAGGGTTGATTCCATGTTAAAATAGACATAATAAGGTTTCCAAAACATGTTGAATCATTGAAATCAGATAAGAATTAGAGAAGTTATGAATTTTCAAAGTTTAAGTAAAATAGTAAAGTGAAATTTTGGCAGGTCACTGTTCTGATGCATTTTGACCATCCTTCTGATTTTATCTCCCAAAACTGTTTTTGTGGGTTAAATTAGATACTTTAAGAAAGCCGTGGCCTTTAGAATCAAGCCATTTCGACATTTGTAGATGAAGTTATAATTTTTCGAAATTGGTTCATGTTTCGAGCTAGAATCTTAGTTTTTGTGATTAAAGTCAACTGATTTACTTGTGCTGGTTTGAAATGGTTCATTTAAAGTGCCACACATGTTTATGTTCTTGTTGAATTAGATGGCTTGGATTTGTTGATGTTTCGTTTTAAAACTAATTGCATTGAGATTGTTTCAATTGGAGATATTGATTTTGAAGTTGATGTGCTTTAGGTTTCAAGTTAGAAAAGAGATTCGTCAAGCTAAATTCATTTGCTAAGGACGCGAGGTAAGTCTCTGTGACTTGTTTGGCCGTCTTGGCCTACACCATAAGAATTGCATCGATTGAGGAATTGGAGATGAATTGTGTTCGGGTAGACAGCTTGGGTAGTTAGGTTACTTTAAGTTATAGAATGTTTATTGTTTGTTGATTGTTAATGCTTTATTTTCATTGTTTTGTTATTGTTATTGTATCGAGCATGTCCATGCATTGTTTTCTAAGCACGCATGCAAAATGAATTTCAAAGCACTTTTACATGGAAAAAAGTAAACAAAGAAAGTAAAAGAATGCAAAGATAGTCACGCCGGGTGCGTTGGTTCAGGCATGGTTGTCGGAGGAAGCATGCTTTCCCCCCGGTTAGATCCGAGGGGCTATCCAATCGTAGGATGTGCCGCTTCTATCTAACGAGAGCGAAGCCCCGGGTGACCCATAGAAACCCAAAGAAAGAAATGAAAAAAATGCATGGTTTGAAAGAGCATAGCATAGCATACATTTACATTCACTTAGATTTACTGAGCCTCTAGCTCACGTGTTAAATTCTATGGTGTAGGTGATTTTGAGATAGGTGAGGAAGATGTCTCTCTGCCTGAAGTATGAGCACGTTGAAGGAGGATGGCCCGTAGGAGTGCGCTGGCAGTCGGAGCGTGATTTGACCTGTGGGGACGTACATAGGTATTTGGATTATTTTGGATAGAAATTGTTAGAACATTATAGGATGTTGGGATCTGGATAGGTAATAGAAAGTATTTCTGGAAATCGAATGTGTTTTGTAAGGTTTTACTGATTTCAAAAACAGGAGGATATGTTAAACTTTTAAACAGAACCACGCGGTTCGTTTTTACGAAATTGGTTATATTTGAGTCGGGAAATGGGTGAGTGATAGTATGTGCGATGTATCTGTGTAAAAGTGTGTTTGTGAAATGTATTGATGTGTGATGAAGGAAGGAGAAAGGGGAGGAGTGTTTGTGTTGTGTGTGTGTTGAGTTGTGAGTGTGAAGTGAAGTGCAGGGCGTGAGGAAATGAAAGAAGAAGGAAAAGAAAGAAGGGAGGAGGGAGTGGCGATGGCGTGATCGCCTAATGGCGATTGATCGCCAATTTATGGCGATCAATCGCCACCTCCTCTGCCCGCCGAAAGAAAAAAAAAAGAAAAGAAAAGAATATGTTTTAATTTTAATTGTTTTCTTTCAATATTTAATTGTTAAATTAATGGTTTTAAGTTATTTTAGATAGTTTTCAAAGTAGTCTTCAAACGCCGTTAACAATTTCAATTCCGATTTTAAAAGTGTTATTTCCGCTCAAAAGTCAACTTTAAAGTTTGTACGTATAAAAATGAAAAATTTGTACGGAAAATTAGGGTACGGGTAAGGGTCGTTACAGTTATGGTATCAGAGCCCCCGGGTTTTAAAAACGGTTCTGTAGACTGCACAACTGCTCAGCCACTACGCGGACATCCTTCATCAACTGTAAGTACGTTTAATTGTTTTATTTAAATTCGATTTCTTAGGATTATTGTTTTAACTTTTATAGGAGTTATAGGGAACGGTTCGAGGTAGAGACGAACGAGACGACACCATAGATCTATTGAGGGGTGTCATTGCCCAACAAGCTCAACAACTAGACCGACAAGCACAACATATAAACTGGTTATCTCGCCAGCTTGAAACATTGATAAACCAAGAGGGCCCTAGAACACAAGTGGTGATTGCTCCTAGTAACCACAGTATGGATAGGTTCCCCATGGGGTTTCGACCACCCTCCGTAGAGGGAGAGCAACAAAGAGGTGCTACGAGAGCGTATGATGGAAGAAATGACCAGAGCAAAGGAAGACAGGCACAAAGAACTTCTCGGAAACCTCTGTGCCCTGTATGCCAGAAGGGGCATTACGGTGATTCCTTGATGGGTACGGATAGGTGCTATCGGTGTGGAGAGGTTTGCCATTATGTCAAGGATTGCCCACAATTGAACCGGACCCGACCAGGTGAGGATAAAAAGAATGATGCACCTGGGGTAATTACCCCGATCGAAGGCGGGGAGACTGCCCTACCCTCAGTCGCTTCAGGTATAGTTTTATCTTCATAGTTAATGGAGTGAAGAACAATAGAATGAAAAGGGTAGGTAAGAAGGGATTCCCAGGTGAACCTCGACGAGGATACAATAGGTTAAGTATAGGATGACTCGTACTTTATGGAAAGAGAGCTATGCAGTAATAGGAATAGTCCGACTTAACCATAGGAGGTTGTACACATAGAGTTTAGTTACTGTTAGAGGGATACTTATATACCTTAGATCCATGAGAAGATGGATGTATCTACACTAAAACAACATCCAAGAACTCGACCTAGCTTTATTGTTGAGAAGATAAGGGAGTGGCTATTATAGCTGTAGTTTTGGAGGAAGTAGTAGACCAATACAAGTCGTGGACGTAAGATCTGAATGACTCCGTAGGGGTGTTCTTACCGATCAATACTGATGAAGAAAATAAAGAGATGTTCTAAATTATTAGAAAACAAAGGGGTGAGATATTAGAAATTGAGGAGATATTGATTTATGATGTAAACTTACTTACAATAAGTTTGCTAACAAGAAGATAGTGGGATAAATCGTTGCAAGAGAACAAAGTAGAATATTCAGAACTGATTGGGAGGAATTACAAGTTTTGGGTCAATTTCAATTTTTCATTCTGAAGGTACTCAGTTGATTTCCATTAGTTATCCATAAGACTGAATTCTAAAATTTTGGACTAATTACAAATTCTTTCGCTAAGAATGATTCACCTATTCTATCTAATCGAGTGGTTTAGATCGTTGCAAGTATACTTTTACAAAATGTTAAGATTCCTTGATGTTCTAACTGATTATTTATCTAAAACCAAGTTGGTTCTGTAAACCATATGTAAGGTTCTACTTCACAACTTCCGAGTTGAGGGTCTTAGAATACAAACTTCGTACAATGAATTGTGTAACCTAATACCACTAGAGAAAACGTGGATATTTAGAAATTCCTTTTAGCTTATGATTATAGGAACATAACTTATGGGATAAGTTGAGAATAATTAGGCACGAATTCTAGTAGACGGATTCCCTCAAAGTTGGCTAATCATACAAAGAAAATTTAGAAATTTAAATATGAACTTGTGCAAATCAATCGTCAATTGGGATGACATGGAAGTTGATTTTCACTTGGAAAGTCAGTGTATCGTGAAGAATATGGTTAATTGCAAGAAGTTGAGGAGTTAAGTCTGAAATCCTGTAGTCTAGTGCTTATCTTAAGGGAGAAGATATATAAGAAATTATTACTCTTCCTGTTCTAATTAATCAAGAAGAATTGAAGACATAAAGTGAAACTTTTATAGTGAGAATGTTAAAGTTTACGTCAACCAGAGTTTGAAAGAAAACAAAGGTTAGAATTAATTTAGAAATCTCAATACTTTAACTAGTCAAAGAGGAGTTGAAATCTTAAGTTTAAAAGTTTTAATTGGGTGTCTAATACGACATGTACAATGTTAGTAAGTCTCATGTTACTGAGGTAATATAAGCTAATAATTTGGTGATTAAAGGTGGTCTTTGTTTTGAGAAGATAGAGATATAGAGTTATATTGACCTTGACCACTTGTAAGATTTTAATTAATTGACGTGAAGTCAAGAAAACAAGGAACAAATTTTGGATGGACGGACTTATGTTTTAGTTGCGGATAAGTGTATGTTTTTAGATAGTGAAAGGATTAGTTGGATTAGATGTATTTGTTTTTATGAGAATTGAAATTTATTGTTCGAGTACTTAGAAGTTGGAATTATTTAAAGGTTTAAGACAAGAATGTTTCTCCTACACATGTAGTATAACTCAATAAAAAAAAAATTTATCTTGAGAATTCGGAAATAGAAGATTTAGAACGTGAATGAATCTGTTTCAGGGGATGTAGGGATAAAGCTATGACAAATAATTTTGAAGGTTCAGGTTATAGTGGGTTAAATTAAAGCCAAAGGATAATAACAGTTTAGAGTGACGCAAATTAGAGACAGGGATTTGACAATACGTTATGGATGCTCGAGGCTATAGTTGAAGAGATTGAGGGCAGTGAACGTAACTATGAGGAGTATTATGAAGTAAATGGGTAAAGAGATCCTTATTGAAGGACCATAGAGTTGTTACTTTAGGATATGAATTATTAGGTGGACAAATTTTGACGAAAGCGAATAATGAAAGTGAGAATAATTGAGGTTAAAGTTGGATAAATTGAGCGTAACATAAGTAGTTATGAGAAATACATTGAGGGTAAAATGAGGGTTATGACTTTGAGGATGTATGGGATAAAGGTAGGTTGAGAATTATAATGACAGGTTAAATGACCATTAGGTTAGAAAATTAAATATTGAGGGCGATATGGTAATTAGGTTATTATTATTATTATTATTATTATTATTAATTTTATATAAAACAAAATTTCCTCCCTTGGTTTTCTTCCTCCCACGAAAACCTCCAGAGAAGTTTCCTTCTCCCTCCCTCCCTCTGGTTCTGCACGCCGACGCCACCAACGACGGAGCTCTCTCCTCCGATTTCTGTCGTCCCTTTCCTCTATTTCGACAATTAAGGTGAGTTTGTGTGGGTTGTAAGTTTGGTTTTCAGTTTAGGGTTAGATTCGAGGAGAAATTCGTGGATTGAGATTTAGGGTTTTGAGATTTGGATGTATTGTTGGATTTTTCTTGATTTTTGGATGGTCATTGGTAAATTGATGGATATTGGTTGATGATTTAAATGTACGAAAACTGGAAAAGGTTAGGGCAGCTTCGGTTTTTGATTTTCTGCCAATTATTGGGTTTTATTTTTGATAAATGAATAAGTCTATGCTAAACTAGACATTGTAAGGATTCTGTGACATTTTGAATTGTTGAATTCGGATATGTGTGCGATTTATGGTGAATTTTCGAAGTTGGACAAAAAGTAATGATTTAAAAACAGAGCAGCTTCGGTTTTAGTTTTTCTGCCAGTATATGTGAATGGATTTTGATAAATGAGTTTCACCATTAGAAAGTAGACATTCTATGGAGTCCATAGCAACTTGAATCACTCGATTTCTTTAAGAATTGATTTAGTTAGTAATTTTTGAAGTTGTTGTGCAAAAATTGGAGAATTTCCGCGGTCAGTTCGGTTTTTGGTCTTTCTGTCACGATTCTGTTTTATTTTGGATAAAGGGTTGATTTCATGTTAAAATAGACATAATAAGGTTTCCAAAACATGTTGAATCATTGAAATCGGATAAGAATTAGAGAAGTTATGAATTTTCAAAGTTTAAGTAAAATAGTAAAGTGAAATTTCGGCAGGTCACTGTTCTGATGCATTTTGACCATCCTTCTGATTTTATCTCCCAAAACTGTTTTTGTGGGTTAAATTAGATACTTTAAGAAAGCCGTGGCCTTTGGAATCAAGCCATTTTGACATTTGTAGACGAAGTTATAATTTTTCGAAATTGGTTCATGTTTCGAGCTAGAATCTTAGTTTTTGGGATTAAAGTCAACTGATTTACTTGTGCTGGTTTGAAATGGTTCATTTAAAGTGCCACACATGTTTATGTTCTTGTTGAATTAGATGGCTTGGAATTGTTGATGTTTGGTTTTAAAACTAATTGCATTGAGATTGTTTCAATTGGAGATATTGATTTTGAAGTTGATGTGCTTTAGGTTTCAAGTTACAAAAGAGATTTGTCAAGCTAAATTCATTTGCTAAGGACGCGAGGTAAGTCTCTGTTACTTGTTTGGCCGTCTTGGCCTACACCATAAGAATTGCGTCGATTGAGGAATTGGAGATGAATTGTGTTCGGGTAGACAGCTTGGGTAGTTAGGTTACTTTAAGTTATAGAATGTTTAGTGTTTGTTGATTGTTAATGCTTTATTTTCATTGTTTTGTTATTGTTATTGTATCGAGCATGTCCATGCATTGTTTTCTAAGCACGCATGGAAAATGAATTTCAAAGCACTTTTACATGGCAAAAAGTAAACAAAGAAAGTAAAAGAATGCAA
Source organism: Begonia masoniana (assembly GCA_022432975.1). Classification (NCBI taxonomy): domain Eukaryota; kingdom Viridiplantae; phylum Streptophyta; class Magnoliopsida; order Cucurbitales; family Begoniaceae; genus Begonia; species Begonia masoniana. The sequence goes on from CM039514.1 coordinate 25,665,647, forward strand.
AGATAGTCACGCCGGGTGCGGTGGTTCAGGCATGGCTGTCGGAGGAAGCATGCTTTCCCCCCGGTTAGATCCGAGGGGCTATCCAATCGCAGGATGTGGCGCTCCTATCGAGCAAGAGTGAAGCCCCGGGTGACCCATAGAAACCCAAAGAAAGAAATGAAAAGAATGCATGGTTTGAAAGAGCATAGCATAGCATACATTTGCATTCACTTAGATTTACTGAGCCTCTAGCTCACGTGTTAAATTCTATGGTGTAGGTGATTTTGAGACAGGTGAGGAAGACGTCTCTCCGCCTGAAGTATGAGCACGTTGAAGGAGGATGGCCCGTGGGAGTGCGCTGGCAGTCGGAGCGTGATTTGACCCGTGGGGACGTACATAGGTATTTTGATTATTTTGGATAGAAATTGTTAGAACATTATAGGATGTTGGGATCTAGATAGGTAATAGAAAGTATTTCTTGAAATTGAATGTGTTTTGTAAGGTTTTACTGATTTCAAAAATAGGAGGATATGTTAAACTTTTAAACGGAACCATGCGGTTCGTTTTTACAAAATTGGTTATATTTGAGTCGGGAAATGGGTGAGTGATAGTATGTGCGATGTATCTATGTAAAAGTGTGTTTGTGAAATGTATTGATGTGTGATGAAGGAAGGAGAAAGGGGAGGAGTGTTTGTGTTGTGTGTGTGTTGAGTTGTGAGTGTGAAGTGAAGTGCAGGGCGTGAGGAAATGAAAGAAGAAGGAAAAGAAAGAAGGGAGGAGGGAGTGGCGATGGCGTGATTGCCTATTGGCGATTGCTCGCCATGAGCAATCGCCACCTCCTCTGCCCGTCGAAAGAAAAAAAGAAAAGAAAAGAATATGTTTTAATTTTAATTGTTTTCTTTTAATATTTAATTGTTAAATAATGGTTTTAAGTTATTTTAGATAGTTTTCAAAGTAGTCTTCAAACGCCGTTAACAATTTCAATTTCGATTTTAAAAGTGTTATTTCCGCTCAAAAGTCAACTTTAAAGTTTGTACGTATAAAAATGAAAAATTTGTACGGAAAATTAGGGTACGGGTAAGGGTTGTTACAACAGCCACAGCAACAACAACAACAACGGGGCGTTAAAAGGCCTTAGAGAGAGGTAATGATTGGGGGAAAGACAAGCAAGTCCAAGGGGCTGCATAGAAACCTGTTTGTCTGAAGTGCCAAAAGGAACATTATGGCGCTTGTCGATTGGGCACGAATAGTTGTTACAGATGTGGAGAGGTCGGTCATTTTGCTCAGAACTGTCCGAGGGCAGCTACCGATCAAAGAACAGTTATGCCTAGGATCTTCGCATTTATCGAGCCTAGCGACGTCGATGACGAGGCTCAGCCCTCCGTGATAGCAGGTACTATTCTGATTTCGGGCGTAGCAGTATTTTCTTTGATAGACACGGGGGCTACACACTCTTTTGTTTCCACTGCCTGCGTGTCTAGATTGAAGTTTGTGCCTGAGTTAGCAGAATGCAAGTATAGTGTGATGCTACCTTCAGGAGAGCGCATGCAGTCAGCTCAGGTCGTTCAGGGCAATATTGTCTCGGTTGGGAACAGTAGCCTCTATGCTCGCCTGATTGTCATGGGCATAGAGATCTACGATCTGATCTTAGGGATGGAATGACTATCACAGCACTACGCCACCATCGATTGTCGATCCGGGATTGTGACATTTCGACCCCCGGGTAAAGCCGAGTTTTCTTACCAGGCGATGAAAAGATGGAGTGGACCGCCTGTTTCTTATTCCATGAGGGTCAACGAGCAGTTTAAAGGTGAGTGCTCTATTTATTTTGCCACAGTAATTGATGTTCAGTTGCTCAGGGAAGTAAAGCCGAGCGACATTCCTATAGTCGGAGAATTCTCTGAGATATTCCTTGACGATCTTCCCAGATTACCACTGGACAGGGAGATCGAATTCATTATTGATGTATATCCTAGCTCTGTGCCAGTATCTAAGACTCCATATAGGCTGGCGTCCGCTAAATTGAGAGAGTTGAAAACTCAGCTAGAGGAGTTATTGGATAAGGGTTTTATACTGTAACACCCAGAAAGTTCGTTTTAAAGATTTCGAGCAAATAAGTTTAGAGTTTAATATTTGGAGCAATTATAGAACGATAATTCGTAGGAATAATGAATTAAGTCCAAATGGCCAACGAGAAGTTTCGTTAGGACCCTAAGGATAAATAGAATTATTGGGAGGAATGAGGGAATTTTGGAGAAATTAAACCGATGGATGAAATAATGATTTAAGTTAAAGAAATAGGCTAAGGGCATTTAGGTAAATTTGTTTTAAAAGTCAAAAAGTTAATAAAAGGCAAAAAGCCTTCTCTCTCTTTCTCACTTTCTCCTCCACGCACGAAAACCCCTCTCCTTAGGCGATTTTCTCTTCTCCCCATCGCCGATCCTCAACCTTGGCCATTCTCCTCCATTTTGGCGATTCTCTCCCTCAAGTTTCTTCCCCAACTCGACTCTTAGGGTAAGCTCTACGTTTTGGTCAAGTGATTGGTTGGTTTTAGGGTTTGTTTTGAGTTAGGGTTTGTGAAGAAATTAGGGGTTTTGTTAGAAATTGTTAGGGTTGTTTATTTATTACTCATTAATGATGTATTAGTAATTATTGAGGTTGTTGGAGTAGATTGATGATGTTGGTTGAGGTTTAATGTCAAGTTTAGGTTGTTGAAAATAATTTGGAAAGTATTAATGGAGTTTTGAAGTTGGTGAGCACCACGTGCTCGATGAAATGCCTAGAAGAAATGAATTAAAATGTTTGAAAGAGTTTGTCCTAGATTGAGAAGTCGATTCTTTAGGTTCGATGTTTGAAAGTCGATATTAATGATGTGTTGTTAAATACTCTAGGCAACCCAAGCTCAAAGGACGGTGCTCGGCATATTTAGGACGCCAGGTAAGTGAGCGTTAGGCTTTCCGGCCACTAAGGCCCTACGTCGTACAATGTTGATGATGTTTGATGTGACGAAAAGGTGGAAATAAGGGTTGGTAGATAGGACGGGTAGTTTTAAGTAGTGCTTTAGTGATTTAAGTAGTGTCCGTTTGATAGGTTTTTCCTTACGTATGTATTACCTCATGCTTCATGTTTTACTAAAGTGCATACGAACTATTTATGAGCATGTTTTATGAAAATGTTGAATTAAAGAATGATAACGAATGATGAATGATGATGATGAATGATGAATGATGAATGATGAATGATGAATGATGAATGATGAATGATGAATGATGAATGATGAATGATGAATGATGAATGATGAATGATGAATGATGAATGATGAATGATGAATGATGAATGATGAATGATGAATGATGAATGATGAATGATGAATGATGAATGATGAATGATGAATGATGAATGATGAATGATGAATGATGAATGATGAATGATGAATGATGAATGATGAATGATGAATGATGAATGATGAATGATGAATGATGAATGATGAATGATGAATGATGAATGATGAATGATGAATGATGAATGATGAATGATGAATGATGAATGATGAATGATGAATGATGAATGATGAATGATGAATGATGAATGATGAATGATGAATGATGAATGATGAATGATGAATGATGAATGATGAATGATGAATGATGAATGATGAATGATGAATGATGAATGATGAATGATGAATGATGAATGATGAATGATGAATGATGAATGATGAATGATGAATGATGAATGATGAATGATGAATGATGAATGATGAATGATGAATGATGAATGATGAATGATGAATGATGAATGATGAATGATGAATGATGAATGATGAATGATGAATGATGAATGATGAATGATGAATGATGAATGATGAATGATGAATGATGAATGATGAATGATGAATGATGAATGATGAATGATGAATGATGAATGATGAATGATGAATGATGAATGATGAATGATGAATGATGAATGATGAATGATGAATGATGAATGATGAATGATGAATGATGAATGATGAATGATGAATGATGAATGATGAATGATGAATGATGAATGATGAATGATGAATGATGAATGATGAATGATGAATGATGAATGATGAATGATGAATGATGAATGATGAATGATGAATGATGAATGATGAATGATGAATGATGAATGATGAATGATGAATGATGAATGATGAATGATGAATGATGAATGATGAATGATGAATGATGATGAATGATGAATGATGAATGATGAATGATGAATGAACTACGGGGCAAGTCATAAATGTACTACGGGGCAAGTCACGAATGTACTACGGGGCAAGTCACGAATGTACTACGGGGCAAGAAAATGGTTTAAAAGAAATGAAACGAAAATGTTTTATAAATGTCATGCATATATATGAAATGTCATGTTTAGTACGCTCCTTACTAAGCATTAGGCTTAATGTAGTTATTGTATGATGTAGGTGACGGGAACGAAGGTGAGGAACCTCCCTATGAAGATCAAGTGTAGAGGGTTGGTGGCGGAGCTCGTGGCGGCGGAGCGTGTTTTGGCTTGGCATGAAGACTCATGGTTAGATGGTTTTTGAGAGTTTTTGGGTGATGTTGGGTAAATGGTGAATAGATAGGCTCATTGTGGAATTTTATATGTTTTAGCACGTTTTGTGACTGGATAGTTAATATATTAAGTTTATAGTGTTTTGATGTTTTTCAAACAGGGAGGAAATGTTAAACATTTAAATAGAACCACGCGGTTCGTTTTTATGAAAATCATTTATGTTTAAAAAGTGAATTGTGTCGGTTTTGAGTATTAGGGTAAATGTGATGTTTGTAGAGATTGGGTAAATGTTAAGTAAGAAATAAGTGATGATTGTGTGAAGAGAAAGTGTTGTATGTTTTGGGTGTGTGAAGGAATTTATTGTTGAATGTGCGAGATCGGGGAAGAAATTGATAGGTGTTATGTTTTTGAGTGTTTAGTGTTTAGTGATGATATGAGGATGAAGTGCAAGGCGTGTGGAAGAAAAGGGAAAGAAGGAGGCTTGGCTCTCTGGAGAAACCCAGAGAGCCTGGCGATTACTCGCCTCTGGGAGCCGAGTAATCGCCTCAGTGGCGAAAGAAACGCCACTCTCTGGAGTTGATCCAGAGAGTGTGGCGACTGCTCGCAACAGTTGTGGCGAGTAGTCGCCCATATGGTGATCAATAGCCACAAAGGTGGCTATTGATCGCCATACCTTGTTTGGAATAGGCGATCAGTAGCCACTTTTGTGGCTATTGATTGCCATGTCATATATAAAAAAAAAAGAATTTAAATTTAATAGTTAATTGTTTTTATATGTTTTATTTGTTTTAAATTTTAATTGTTTTAATGGTTTGTTTTAAATGAGTTACTAAACGAACTTCGATTTCAATTCCGCTTTCGACTTTGTTTTCGATTTCGCCCTACGTACGATTAAAGTAAAAGAAAAGAAAAAAAAAAACGATATCACGGGTAAGGGTCGTGACATATACGACCCAGTTTTTCACCATATGGTGCACCCGTTCTATTTGTCAAGAAGAAAGATGGGACTCTCAGGATGTGCACCGATTACAGAGAGCTGAATAAGCTTACGGTGAAGAATAAGTATCCACTGCCACGGATCGATGATTTATTTGACCAACTGCAGGGTGCCCGAGTGTTCTCCAGGATTGGCCTACGCTCGAGTTATTATCAGTTGAAGGTTCGAAAGGAAGATGTTCAGAAAACGGCGTTCCGAATGAGGTATGGGCATTATGAGTTCCTAGTTATGTCTTTTGGACTTATTAATGCCCCTGCAGCGTTTATGGACCTGATGAACGTGTATTTAAGGATTTTCTGGATAAGTTCGTTGTGGTGTTCATCGACGATATTCTGATTCATTCTAAGACAAAGGAGGAGCATGAAGAGCAATCACGGATTGTTCTCGGAATTTTGTAACGACACCAGCTATATCCAAAGTTCTCCAAATGCGAGTTTTGGCTGGATATGGTTAGTTTTCTCAGCCATATTATATCAGAAGAAAGGGTTTCTGTGGATCCGAGCAAAATTCAGGTGGTCAGAGATTGGCCACACCCTAAGAACGTGCGAGAGGTCCGGGGATTTCTTAGATTGGCTGGCTATTATCGGAAGTTCATAGAGGGATTTTTGAAGATTGCAGTTCCTCTTTCGCGCTTGACACGGAAGAACGAGAAGTTTGTTTGGTCGGCTGCTTGTGATGACAGTTTTATGAAGTTGAAGTTGAAGTTGACCACAGCTCCAGTACTGACACTACCTGTTGAAGGTGACAAATTTAGTATTTATTGTGATGCGTCTGGAGTTGGACTCGGTTGTGTATTGATGCAGGAAGAAAAGGTTATCGCGTATGCTTCTCGGCAGTTGAAGCCGTATGAGCAGAATTATCCTACGCATGATCTGGAGTTAGCAGCGGTGGTCTTCGCACTGAAGATATGAAGGCATTCTTTATATGGGCAGCAGTGCGAGATATTTTCTGACCACAAAAGCTTGAAATACTTATTTACACAGAAGGAACTTAATATGCGACAAAGAAGGTGGCTGGAGTTCGTGAAAGACTATGATTTTGATATTAAATACCACCAAGGAAAGGCGAACAAGGTCGCTGATGCTTTGAGCCAAATGCCTACTGCGAGTCAGCCTTCACTTGCAGCGTTGTCAGTTACATTGCGGTCTGAGATTGAGAGGTTCGATGTGGAGATAGTGGCAGAGTTGTCCAGTATGCTCACCAACATTTCTCTCAGGCCGACTATTCTTGATAAGATACGTGAAGCTCAACAGAATGATATGGAGTGTGAAGAGCTTCGATTGAGTTTGATATCTAGAGACGTGTCTGAGTTTAACTTGACAGATGATGGTATTCTTAAGTTCAGGCATAGATGGTACGTGCCTAACGATGAGGAGCTAAAGAATGAGATATTGGCCGAAGCACACTCTTCAGCTTATTCTGTGCACCCGGGAAGTACCAAGATGTACCGGGATTTAAAACAACATTTCTGGTGGCCGAACATGAAGAGAGAGGTCGCCAAATATGTCGAAACCTGTTTAGTTTGTCAACAGGTGAAAACAGAACACCAGAGGTCGGTCGGAACACTACAGCCACTGCCGATTCCAGAGTGAAAATGGTAGCAGATCTCCATGGATTTTATTGTGGGGCTCCCGAGGATGACAAAAGGAAAGGACGACATCTGGGTGATCGTGGACCGATTGACAAATTCGGCTCACTTCTTATCTATGAAGATGACGTCTTCGATGGACCAGCTCGCCGAGCTTTATGTGCAGAAGATTGTGAGATTGCACGGAGTACCATTTTCGATTGTCTCAGATTCAGATCCGAGGTTTACATCAAAGTTCTGGAAAAGTCTGCACAAAGCTATGGGGACTCAGTTTAATTTCAGCACAGCCTTTCATCCTCAGACTGATGGTCAGACAGAGAGGACAAATCAGATTCTGGAGGATACGCTTAGAGCTTGTGTGCTGGAATTTCAAGGCTCATGGAGCAGATATTTGCCACTAGTAGAGTTCTCTTACAACAACAGCTTCCAGGCTACCATTGGTATGGCTCCGTACGAGGCTCTGTATGGTCGAAAGTGTAGGTCTCCGTTATATTGGGACGAGGTTAGTGAAGTCAGGGTTGTTGGTCCCGAGATTCTACAGCAAACGGCATAGAAGATTGCCGTTATCTGACTGCGTATCGAGGTAGCTCAGAGTCGATAGAAGAGCTATGCTGACACAAGACGGAGGGAATTAGAATTTGAAGAAGGTGACGAGGTTTATCTGAAGGTTTCTCCATTTAAAGGCATGATGCGATTCAGAAGGAATAGCAAGTTGAATCCTCGTTAAGTGGAGCCCTTCCCTATTTTGAAGAAGATCGGGAAGATGGCGTATCGACTACAGCTTTTGGCTTCAATGGAAGGCATCCACGACGTATTCCACGTGTCTATGCTTCGGAAGTGTTTGCGCGATCCATCACATATTGTGGATGCGAGAGACATCGAGGTACAGCCTACCTTGACTTACGTGGAGAGGTCGGTACGTATCTTGGAGTCTTCAACCAAAGTTTTGCGTAATAAGGAGATTTCGCTAGTTAAGGTTCTATGGCGGAACCACGAGGTTGAAGAAGCGACTTGGGAGCGACAACAAGATATGATGGCTAAGTATCCCGAGTTGTTTGTATAATCAAATTTTGAGGACAAAATTTAAATAAGGTGGATGGATTGTAATACCCAGTTGTACGAAATATAAATATTTTAATGTAAATAGCATTTTTGTTAATATATCAAATTTAGTCAATTTCGCGAAAAGAAAGCGTCATTACAATCCTAATAGTTAATAAGGATTCTAGGAAATATTCGAGAGTTTCAGGAGTTTAATGCTAATATTACGAGAATTACGTTTATCGTAATATAAAGGATACATTGGTAAAAATAGTAAACAAGGTCCGAATTGCAAACAGACAGTTTTAATGGGACCCTTATAATAAGTTGAAGTTATTGGTGAATTAACGAAATTTGGTGAATCCGAATCGTTAGACAATTAAAGAAACGAGGGACGAAATAAATAGAAAATCAAATGAAGGGCAAAATGGTAATTTGCAAAGACAAATTATAATTAAAAACTAACATCTTTTCTTTCTCCTTCACCATTTCCATGGCTTCTCTGTCTCTCCCCTGCGTTCTCTGGCGATTTTCATCGCCTCCTCACGGTTCTCTCCTCTCTGACGATCGTTCTTCCACCGATCGACTTGTTTTCTTCGTGCTTCCTCCGCCAATCAACGCTCTAGGTATGATTCTATAGTTTTAGAAGCTTATTGTTCGGTTTTTTCGGAGTTTAAGCGATTAGGGTTCGTTTAGGGTTTTGTGAAAAATGTGGTTTAGGGCTAGAAATCGATAGGTTTACCTTAGTTGTGAATATAATGGACGTATTGAACGTTATTGGACGAAGTTAAGTCGATTTATGAAAAATGTTAAAGTTTGAGAATTTTGGGGTCTTCGGAAAAACTTGTTGATGGAAATTTTGAGGTATCAAGCGTAGAATGCTCGATAAAATGCTTCAATGAATCAAATTAGGGCTTTAAGGAATTTCCTTAGTTAAGGTTTCGTTAAATTTGGACGTTTAATAGTTTAAACTCGTTTTAACGACAAATTGTGAATTTGCCTTAGGTAAAAAACGTTCGTGGACGGAGCTTGGATTGCATCGGACACGAGGTAAGTTCTCGTGACTTACTCTGCCCGATAGGCCTACACCGTACGTCGAATTCGTCTCGAGGATTTTTGGTGACGTGTTTGTTTAAATTGCTCTGGTTGGGTAGTTTAGGTCCAGTTGTTTTATAAGTTGATTGTTTTGATGATATTTGTCGAGTTTTAATGGTATACTTTTCATGTATGTTTATATTGAACTTTTCATGCATTATGGTTTTAAAAATGTCATGAAAATGAATTTATGTACGGATTTCATGAAAAGAATATGCATGTAAACGCAAGTAAAGTATCACAGTAAACAACCATGACATGAGGTTATCGGGGATGAGGTTCTGACCTGGCGTTCCATGGTGATTGGGTTTCCCTCCCTTCATATGGTTTGGGCTGTCTAACCGTTGGACGTGCCCTATCTATCTGTCGAGCGTTTCCGATAACCATAGACTGACACGTACTAATATATGAAATGACATGGACGGTTTTCATAGTATTGAGCATACATGATCATGCATTAGCATTTACGTAGAGGTTACTGAGATTTTTAGCTCATAGGTGTCTATATGGTGTAGGTGACATAGATCCAGGTGAGGAGGAATTCCCTCTACCAAATGATCATACAGATTGACGGAACGGAGGATGGCCTGTGGGAGTGCGCTGGGCAGTCGGTGCGTTTTGACCCGTGGGGAATCATGTAAAGGTATTTTGGGACACGGTAGTTAGATCGTAGGAAAGATTGTATAGTTAGAACATTTTAGGATGTTTAGTTCTGACTAGTTGATAGGTTTACATTCTGAAGTTTTTAAACGTTTTAGAAACTTGTTTTGTGAAATGTTTGGTAATAGGGATATATTCGGTTTTTAAACATATCCACGCAGTTCGTTTTCATGAAAATATATTTCGTTTTAAACGTGTTTCGAGTTGGTTTAAATGAGGCTATGGAGGAGATACGAGTATTTGGGGTTTTATGTTAAATTGTATTTTGAAAATGTATGAGGTGTAGTGATAATTGGGGAAGGAGTGTTGTGTTAGGTGTTTGTAGGTATATCGTGCAAGGGAGGAAAGAAAAGAAAGAAGAAGAAAAAGAAAGAAAAGGGAGGGAGGGGGGGAAGAGCGCCTGGCGACCGATCGCCACTCTGGTGAACGATCGCGAGGCGATCGTTGATCGCCCCTATGACGCCCCGATTCCCTGAACCCGGTTTGTTACTCAAAACCCCGAATATTACTAAGAAACACTTGGGCCAAATATAAAACTTCGTTGAAAATTTCAGAATTTGAAATTTGACAAAACATGAAAACTTGCAGCGGAAATCGTTTAAACAAAAGTAAAATTAAACAAAGCCATGTTAAAATAATCGTTGGCAATATTAAGAATCAATCAGTTGAGAAGCAAAGGTTTAACTCGTAAAATAATTTAAAGATTTCAAAAGTCAATTCCATCGACCGCCGAACAAAGTCAACAAAAGGGTAAGGCTACTCGAAGACATCCACCGGTGACTAAACATAAAATTTGTCATCCGGTCCTAAACGACAAAACATAAAATTGTCATCCGGTCACTAAACGACAAACATAAAATTTGTCATCCGTCACTAAACGACAAAACATAAAATTTGTTCATCCGGTCACTAACGACAAAACATAAATTTGTCATCCGGTCACTAAGCGACAAAATATATCCTTCATCTACCGGTGACGTCAGCTGGATGATCTCTCTCATCCGATCGACTTTACCCCACATCTACCGGTGACGTCAGCCGGATGATCCCTCTCATTCGGGCACTAGAATACAAACAAAACACCTATATCATCCGACAAACAAAACACTCGACATCATCCGGTAGAAAAGAAACACAACACTATCCACAGAAAAGAATTTACTTACTTCCCAAAGACCATTCAGGAACGACTCAAGCCATAGCATTAATCAAATCCGATAAAAACCAACATTTAAAACTCAACAGACTGCTAAAATCAGTAAATTTCAAAACGTATTCAAAATGCTAAAATTCCTACTGTCATGAGAACTCAACATACTCAGACTGAATCCTTGACTACTAGTCCTCCACACTGACAGACATCAGTTAAACCGCCCCATCAGCTGCCAGAACATTGAATAAGTGTACTCCTCCAACCCGACTAGTCCTCAGTGAACTCAGTAAACACACCTGCTGTCACTTCTTCACCTACATCACAAAACTCATCTATTAGCCTAATGCTAAGTAAGTAATGCAAAATGAAATGAATTACTGAAACATAAACTTCTAATCATGCAATTTCTACTTTCTCCTCTCAGTTGCTCATTCATCGTTTCTAATTCAGATCCCCCTGTGAAATTGGGAGTCGGATCAACTCTCCCAAAGTATGTATCCACTGACTCATTAAGGGGCGGATTAATTCCCTTAACAGTAAATCTAATTCACATGTTCAGATCCCCCTGTGAAATTGGAAGTTGGATCAGCTCTTCCAAAGTATATATCCACTGTCTCATTAAGGGGCGGATTAATTCCCTTAACAGTAAATCTGATTCACTTTGCTGTTTCATCACATTCAATCCTCTCCATACCAATGTGTATTCAAATTCATTTTCGTATACATTTTGAAAACATGATGCATGGCATACAAACATATCCAAGTAAATACAAACCTAACGTTTTGTGATGTAGGCCCGAAGGCACAAGCAAACATTACTTACTTGGATCTCCTGGTATTGTCTGGGTAGCTAACCACTTCGGGTATTGCTCAACCTAAAACCGTAGACAGAGCATATATTAAATTTCCTCTAATCTTCATTCTAGACCACTATAAATCTAAGGGAAACTCTAGTCATTGTGCATTCTCGATTTCGACTTAAACCGAACTAACCCTCACTTACTGTATTCTCCAAAACCTCAATATCATCCCTCCCACCAACAATAGATACAATGTGGCTAGAAATAGAGGCAAAACTCACTAAGTTCGGAAGAAGTTGCTGGAGAAAGTCGAAGGGGGGTCTCCTATCGTGCTCTGCTAGGCTGAGGAGCTGAGAATGGGGAGGAAATGGAATAAAACAGTGGCGGCTACTTCAATAATAGTTTCCTTAAATACGTTATCCACCTTTAGATTTCTAATTACCCTTATACCCTTGCCTAGTCATCCACTAACCCTACATTTAATATTGTCATTAGTTTAAAAAAAAAAGAATAGAGAAACGGTTTAACAGGACCGGGTATTACAATCTACCCTCCTTAAAAGAATTTTGTCCTCAAAATTCAGTACTTGAATAATTCTGGATGTTGGTCCATCATGTCTTGCTGACGCTCCCAAGTTGTCTCCTCTATGTTCTGATTGTGCCATAAGACTTTCACTAGTGGAATTTCTTTGTTGCGCAATACCTTCACTGTATAGTCCAAGATCCTTACTGCTTTCTCCACATATGCAAGAGTAGGAAGGGCCTCAATGCTCTGCTGTTCCATAATCTGTGAAGGATCTCTAACACATTTCTTCAGCATGGAAACATGAAACACATTATGAATTCCCTCCAGAGAGGCTGGTAGCAGAAGTTGATATGCTGACTTCCCAATTCTCTTCACGATTTGGAAAGGTCCAATATACCTGGGGTTCAACTTGCCTCTTTTCCCAAACCTCACAACTCCTTTGAAAGGTGAAACTTTAAGGAAAACCTCATCACCTACATCAAACTCTAATTCTCTTCGTCTTTTGTCTGCGTAGCTTTTCTGCCGACTTTGAGCTGTTAAGATTCTTTGTCGGATAAGAGCAATCTTCTCCACTGTCTGCTGCACAATATCAGGACCAATCAACCGTGCTTCTCCAACTTCATCCCAATATAATGGAGATCTGCACTTTCGTCCATATAATGCTTCGTATGGTGTCATGCCTATTGTTGCTTGGAAGCTGTTATTGTAAGAGAACTCGACCAATGGTAAGTATCCACTCCAAGATCCTTGAAAATCCAATACACATGCTCGGAGCATATCCTCCAAGGTTTGGATAGTTCTCTCGGATTGTCCATCAGTTTGAGGATGAAAGGCTGTGCTAAAACTAAGCTGTGTTCCCATAGCCTTGTGCAAAATTTTCCAGAACTTGGATGTAAATCTGGAGTCTCGGTCTGAAACTATGGTGCTTGGAACTCCATGCAGTCTAACCACTTTGTGCACATACAACTCTGCCAGTTGATCCATCGAGTATGTTACCTTTATTGGCAGAAAGTGAGCAGATTTGGTTAAACGATCGACTATTACCCAGATTGCATCATGTCCATTTGCTGTTCTAGGTAATCCCATAACAAAATCCATAGCTATTTGTTCCCATTTCCATTCGGGAACTGGTAAGGGTTGCAATGTTCCAGCAGGCCTCTGATGTTCAGCTTTGACTTGCTGGCAGATCAGACATGTCTCCACATACTCCGCCACACTTCTCTTCATACCTGGCCACCAATAATGTTGTTTGAGATCTCTGTACATCTTTGTACTTCCAGGATGAACAGAGAGCCTGGAGGAATGTGCCTCAGATAAGATTTCCTTTCTAAGTTCAGTATCAGCCGGAACAAACCATCTATTTCGAAACTTGAGAATTACATCGGCTGAGCAGTTGAAATCCAACTTGCCAGTAGAATCCATGCTCAACTTATATTCGTTGCATTCAGGGTCATTCATTTGAACTTCCTTTATTCTCTCCAAAATGGTAGGCCTTAAAGATATGGTTGAAAGCATGGCTGACACACTAGACACGGCTTCCATGTTAAATCTGTGGAATTCAGTCTCTAAAGCTATTGGTATATCTAAAATCAATGCAGAGACTGGAGGAGTCACTCTACTCAAAGCATCAGCCACTACATTCGCCTTGCCGGGGTGGTACTTAATCTCGAATTCATAATCTTTGACAAATTCTAACCATCTACGCTGCCTCATATTCAGTTCCTTTTGCGTGAAATTGTATTTCAGGCTCTTATGATCTGAAAATATCTCACAAGATTGTCCATACAGGTAATGCCTCCAAATCTTAAGTGCGAATACCACTGCAGCTAATTCTAAGTCATGTGTAGGGTAATTTTTCTCATGGACCTTCAACTGTCTAGAGGCATAAGCTATCACTTTACCATCCTGCATTAACACACAACCTAGACCGATCTTGGAAGCATCACAATAAATGCTAAACTTACCATTCTCGACAGGGAGGGTCAGAATTGGAGCATTGGTCAGCTTCTGCTTCAAAGTTTGGAAACTATGCTCGCAATCCTCAGTCCACACATATTTTACGTTCTTCCTAGTTAATCAGGTAAGGGATGTTGCAATCTTTGAGAATCCTTCGATAAATTTCCTGTAATACCCAGCCAATCCAAGGAAACTTCTGACATCCGTAGCATTCCTCGGTTGGGGCCATTCCTTAACTGCCTGGACCTTAGCTGGATCCACAGATATGCCATCTCCAGAGACGACATGTCCTAAAAAGTGAACTTGGTCCAACCAAAATTCACACTTGGAAAACTTGGCATAAAGTTGGTGCCTTCTCAGTACTTCTAACACTAAACCCAAATGTTTTGCATGCTCATCTTTAGTACTAGAATAGATTAGAATGTCATCTATGAATACAATGACAAACTTGTCCAAATACTCGTGAAACACCCTATTCATGAGATCCATGAAGGCTGCTGGTGCATTTGTCAGACCAAAAGACATAACCAAAAACTCATAATGTCCATACCTCGTGCGAAAGGCAGTCTTTGGGATATCCTCAGATTTAACCTTCAGCTGATAATAACCGGATCTAATGTCAATCTTAGAGAAAACTCTTGCACCCCTAAGCTGGTCAAATAAGTCATCAATTCTCGGCAGAGGGTATTTATTCTTAACAGTTAACTTATTCAATTCTCTATAATCAATGCACATGCGCATAGATCCATCTTTCTTCTTGACAAAGAGGACCGGTGCACCCCATGGTGAAAAGCTAGGGCGTATGAACCCTTTCTCCAATAGATCCTCCAATTGTTTCTTTAACTCTTTGAGTTCTGTTGGTGCTAGTCTATATGGATTTTTAGACACAGGCTCGGCTCCGGGGTAAACATCCACAACAAATTCGATTTCTATATCTGGTGGCAAGCCTGGAAGGTCATCTAAGAATACTTCAGGGAAGTCTTGGACAACTAAGACATTTTTGGGACTTGATTTCTCCGCTAGTTGTATGTCTAAAGCACTAGCTAAGAAGCACAAATACTCTCTACACTGGGAGGGTCTACAATTGACAGAAGTCATTACAGTCATTTCCTTACTCTTCTCTGAGGCTTGAAAGGTATGCCTCAAACTACCAGGGGGTTGGAAACTAACTATTCCAGTCCTACAATCAATCGTGGCATAATGCTTAAACAGCCAATCCATTCCTAGAATTACATCAAATCCCATTATATCCATAATGATGAGACCAGCAGGTAGACTCACACTTCCTACTAACACATCTCTGTCAAGCATCACTCGGTTAGAGTGCATGCGCTCACCAGAGGGTAAGGTAACATTAAAAACATGCATGGAAGGGGTAAACGGTACATCTAATTTAGCAGCAAATGTAGATGCTATAAACGAATGCGTTGCACCAGAATCTATCAAAGTAAAAGCAGGCACAGAGTTGATCAATATAGTACCTGACACTACGGCAGGCTGTTCTTCACCCGACTCCGTCATGGAGAATATTCTTGGTTTAATCATAGCAGGACCACTCTTAGGAACTGGACAGTCTCTGCTAATATGGCCGACTTTGTTACAATTATAGCATATGGTGACTCTAGGCTTCGAACACTCTTTGAACGTATGTCCAACTTCCTCACAGTTGAAGCACTTTCCCAAGCCCAGTCTACATTCTCCCGGGTGGTTCTTCAGGCACTTTGGACACTGGGGAAATTTCCTGACATTTTGCACCCTTCCCCCTGCTCCTTGGCTATTTTGGCCCTCATTTGGCCTCTTTGTTCCCCTTTGCTGGTGTGGCTGGTTAAACCTTTGCGGGGTCTCCTTTAGTCCAGCACACTTCCTTTCAGCCTCATCCACTTCCAGAGCAGTGGACACAACTTCGCTGAACGTTAAACCTTTAATGTCACAGAATTTGACTCCCCGATAAATCTCCGGCTTCAGTCCATGCACAAATTTGAACACCTTATCCTCGTCCTTATGAGCAAAGTGTCCAGCAAACCTGGACAAGGACTCAAATTGCCTACTGTACTCAGCCACCGACCCTGTCTGCTTCAAATTCAGAAATTCCAACTTCTTTGCGGTTTGGACCGTGCTGTTAAAATATTTCTCATAGAAGATGTCCTTAAACTGTGACCAAGTCATAGTCAGAATGTCAGTGGTGGTTTCAACTGTTTCCCACCAGAGTTGAGCTTCGCCAGCCAAGTGAAATGTTGCTAACGTGACCTTATCTCCTTCTCCAATGCTGGCGCACCTAAACATGCTCTCTATCTTCCTAAGCCACCCTTCAGCCACAACAGGATCAGATGACTGACCATCAAACGTGGGTGGTCTTAGTCTCCGGAATCTATCCCCGGAATGCTCGTTGCTAGAACCCGAGTTGGCACTTCCTTGTACCTCTCGGTTCAGCAGTACTCCTAGTTGATCGGATTGTTGGCGCATTAATTCTGCCTGCTGTCGCACTAGATTTGTCAACTGTCCGATTACACTAGAATCCTCTGCGCTTCCCGGAGTTGGTGTCTCTCTCTGCACTCTTGGCCTTCCTGGTCGTCGAGACATTTTGCTATATTCCTGCGCAGGATTAACTATTTTATAAACATCTAATTACTAAGGCTAACATAAACACTTACAGTTGTTGGAGTACTCCCATGCAACGATCGGCACTGACGAGTAATCTTTTGAACGGTTTAACTGAATGTCTCTGATACCACACTATGACGCCCCGATTCCCTGAACCCGGTTTGTTACTCAAAACCCCGAATATAACTAAGAAACACTTGGGCCAAATATAAAACTTCGTTGAAAATTTCAGAATTTGAAATTTGACAAAACATGAAAACTTGCAGCGGAAATCGTTTAAACAAAAGTAAAATTAAACAAAGCAAAACATAAAATTTGTCATCCGGTCACTAAACGACAAAACATAAAATTTGTCATCCGGTCACTAAACGACAAAACATAAAATTTGTCATCCGGTCACTAAACGACAAAACATAAAATTTGTCATCCGGTCACTAAACGACAAAACATAAAATTTGTCATCCGGTCACTAAACGACAAAACATAAAATTTGTCATCCGGTCACTAAACGACAAAACATAAAATTTGTCATCCGGTCACTAAACGACAAAACATAAAATTTGTCATCCGGTCACTAAACGACAAAACATAAAATTTGTCATCCGGTCACTAAACGACAAAACATAAAATTTGTCATCCGGTCACTAAACGACAAAACATAAAATTTGTCATCCGGTCACTAAACGACAAAACATAAAATTTGTCATCCGGTCACTAAACGACAAAACATAAAATTTGTCATCCGGTCACTAAACGACAAAACATAAAATTTGTCATCCGGTCACTAAACGACAAAACATAAAATTTGTCATCCGGTCACTAAACGACAAAACATAAAATTTGTCATCCGGTCACTAAACGACAAAACATAAAATTTGTCATCCGGTCACTAAACGACAAAACATAAAATTTGTCATCCGGTCACTAAACGACAAAACATAAAATTTGTCATCCGGTCACTAAACGACAAAACATAAAATTTGTCATCCGGTCACTAAACGACAAAACATAAAATTTGTCATCCGGTCACTAAACGACAAAACATAAAATTTGTCATCCGGTCACTAAACGACAAAACATAAAATTTGTCATCCGGTCACTAAACGACAAAACATAAAATTTGTCATCCGGTCACTAAACGACAAAACATAAAATTTGTCATCCGGTCACTAAACGACAAAACATAAAATTTGTCATCCGGTCACTAAACGACAAAACATAAAATTTGTCATCCGGTCACTAAACGACAAAACATAAAATTTGTCATCCGGTCACTAAACGACAAAACATAAAATTTGTCATCCGGTCACTAAACGACAAAACATAAAATTTGTCATCCGGTCACTAAACGACAAAACATAAAATTTGTCATCCGGTCACTAAACGACAAAACATAAAATTTGTCATCCGGTCACTAAACGACAAAACATAAAATTTGTCATCCGGTCACTAAACGACAAAACATAAAATTTGTCATCCGGTCACTAAACGACAAAACATAAAATTTGTCATCCGGTCACTAAACGACAAAACATAAAATTTGTCATCCGGTCACTAAACGACAAAACATAAAATTTGTCATCCGGTCACTAAACGACAAAACATAAAATTTGTCATCCGGTCACTAAACGACAAAACATAAAATTTGTCATCCGGTCACTAAACGACAAAACATAAAATTTGTCATCCGGTCACTAAACGACAAAACATAAAATTTGTCATCCGGTCACTAAACGACAAAACATAAAATTTGTCATCCGGTCACTAAACGACAAAACATAAAATTTGTCATCCGGTCACTAAACGACAAAACATAAAATTTGTCATCCGGTCACTAAACGACAAAACATAAAATTTGTCATCCGGTCACTAAACGACAAAACATAAAATTTGTCATCCGGTCACTAAACGACAAAACATAAAATTTGTCATCCGGTCACTAAACGACAAAACATAAAATTTGTCATCCGGTCACTAAACGACAAAACATAAAATTTGTCATCCGGTCACTAAACGACAAAACATAAAATTTGTCATCCGGTCACTAAACGACAAAACATAAAATTTGTCATCCGGTCACTAAACGACAAAACATAAAATTTGTCATCCGGTCACTAAACGACAAAACATAAAATTTGTCATCCGGTCACTAAACGACAAAACATAAAATTTGTCATCCGGTCACTAAACGACAAAACATAAAATTTGTCATCCGGTCACTAAACGACAAAACATAAAATTTGTCATCCGGTCACTAAACGACAAAACATAAAATTTGTCATCCGGTCACTAAACGACAAAACACTAAACGACAAAACATAAAATTTGTCATCCGGTCCCTAAACGACAAAACATAAAATTTGTCATCCGGTCACTAAACGACAAAACATAAAATTTGTCATCCGGTCACTAAACGACAAAACATAAAATTTGTCATCCGGTCACTAAGCGACAAAATATATCCTTCATCTACCGGTGACGTCAGCTAGATGATCTCTCTCATCCGATCGACTTTACCCCACATCTACCGGTGACGTCAGCCGGATGATCCCTCTCATCCGGGCACTAGACGACAAACAAAACACCTATATCATCCGACAAACAAAACACTCGACATCATCCGATAGAAAAGAAACACAACACTATCCACAGAAAAGAATTTACTTACTTCCCAAAGACCATTCAGGAACGACTCAAGCCATAGCATTAATGAAATCCGATAAAAACCAACATTTAAAACTCAACAGACTGCTAAAATCAGTAAATTTCAAAACGTATTCAAAATGCTAAAATTCCTACTGTCATGAGAACTCAACATACTCAGACTGAATCCTTGACTACTAGTCCTCCACACTGACAGACATCAGTTAAACCGCCCCGTCAGCTGCCAGAACATTGAATAAGTGTACTCCTCCAACCCGACTAGTCCTCAGTGAACTCAGTAAACACACCTGCTGTCACTTCTTTACCTACATCACAAAACTCATCTATTAGCCTAATGCTAAGTAAGTAATGCAAAATGAAATGAATTACTGAAACATAAACTCCTAATCATGCAATTTCTACTTTCTCCTCTCAGTTGCTCATTCATCGTTTCTAATTCAGATCCCCCTGTGAAATTGGGAGTCGGATCAACTCTCCCAAAGTATGTATCCACTGACTCATTAAGGGGTGGATTAATTCCCTTAACAGTAAATCTAATTCACATGTTCAGATCCCCCTGTGAAATTGGAAGTTGGATCAGCTCTTCCAAAGTATATATCCACTGTCTCATTAAGGGGAGGATTAATTCCCTTAACAGTAAATCTGATTCACTTTGTTGTTTCATCACATTCAATCCTCTCCATACCAATGTGTATTCAAATTCATTTTCGTATACATTTTGAAAACATGATGCATGGCATACAAACATATCCAAGTAAATACAAACCTAACGTTTTGTGATGTAGGCCCGAAGGCACAAGCAAACATTTCTTACTTGGATCTCCTGGTATTGTCT
The DNA here is from genome assembly GCA_022432975.1 of Begonia masoniana. Lineage (NCBI taxonomy): Eukaryota > Viridiplantae > Streptophyta > Magnoliopsida > Cucurbitales > Begoniaceae > Begonia > Begonia masoniana. The sequence goes on from CM039514.1 coordinate 25,686,089, forward strand.
GGGTAGCTAACCACTTCGGGTATTGCTCAACCTAAAACCGTAGACAGAGCATATATTAAATTTCCTCTAATCTTCATTCTAGACCACTATAAATCTAAGGGAAACTCTAGTCATTGTGCATTCTCGATTTCAACTTAAACCGAACTAACCCTCACTTACTGTATTCTCCAAAACCTCAATATCATCCCTCCCACCAACAATAGATACAATGTAGCTAGAAATAGAGGCAAAACTCACCAAGTTCGGAAGAAGTCGCTGGAGAAAGTCGAAGGGGGGTCTCCTATCGTGCTCTGCTAGGCTGAGGAGCTGAGAATGGGGAGGAAATGGAATAAAACAGTGGCGGCTACTTCAATAATAGTTTCCTTAAATACGTTATCCACCTATAGATTTCTAATTACCCTTATACCCTTGCCTAGTCATCCATTAACCCTACATTTAATATTGTCATTAGTTTTAAAAAAAAAGAATAGAGAAACGGTTTAACAGGACAGGGTATTACAGCCCCTCCGTTTTACAACCGGCGATCGATCGCCGGAAATGGACGATCGATCGCCCCATCATTTTAGGGACAAACGTCCCCTTTTTGCCCCGTGTCTTGTTTTAATTAAATTTTAATTGTTTCAATTAATTGTTTTGAGTTTTATTTAGATTGTTTTTAAGTTTTGTTAATTGATTTAAAAACATAAACTTCAACGACTCCGATTTTAAAAGTTTTATTTCCGCATGAACGTTAGGTTAAAGTTTTAAGTATAAAAAAAAATAGTTACGGGAAAATTAGGAATAGTTAAAGGGTCATCACAATAAGTGTTGAGAGTTTGTTAGACAAAAAATGAAATCACAAAGGAGAGTGTGCTTTGGTAAATAAATCACCAGTCTGCAGAGAAGAAGAGACAAAAGGCAAAGTGATTGTGCCAAGCTAAAGATGATGGGGGGTGACATGACAATCAATCTCAATATGTTTGATTCGCTCATGAAAAACTGGATTATGCGCAATCTGAATAACACTCCGATTGTCACAATATAACAGAGTATGATGACAATGATAAACACTCATATCCGCAAGCAACCAACGTAACCAAACAATCTCACAAGTAATCGAGACCATGACACGATATTCAGCTTCAGTAGAAGGTTGAGAAATAACATCTTGTTTCATACTCTTCCACGAAATAAGTGAATCACCGAGGAAAATACAGAATCCAGTGGTGGACTTGCGATCAGTAGGATCACCAGCCCAATCAGCATTGGAGTATGCACTTAGTTCGAGAGATAACATAGAAAGGAACAAGAGACTCTAAAACTGAGTGCCTCAAAGGTACTTGAGAATACGAAGAACAGCAGCCCAATGGACAGTAGTATGAGCAGTAACAAACTGACTAACCACATAACAGCATTCGCAATATCTGGATGAGTCACAGTAAAGATAAACCAAGCTGCCAACAATAGTACGATATAAACCAGGATTTGACAAAGGAAGACCATCCGACAGAGAGTACCGAACATTAGTCTCAAGAGAAGTATCAACAATTCTGTTGTTAGTCAGACATGCACGCTCAAACAGATCATATATGTACTTTGACTAGGATAAAAGATAAGTTTTTGGGGACTAAGCAACCTCAATGTCAAGAAAGTAACGTAGCAAACCCAACTCTTTCATAGCAAAATAACTGGCCAACTCAGACTTTAAAGATTCAATCCCATCACAATCATCACCAGTAATAATCATGTCATCAACATACAAGGATAACAAAATACGACCTGCACTCGTATTGTAACACCCGACAATCTCTGCCAGGTGATTTTCTTAACGGAATTAACTGTCACCTTTATTATTAATACTTGAATTTAATTTTAATGCCAAAGTTTATGTGATTTCTAATTTTGGGGTGACAATATGGTAATTAGGAAGGATCTTATTAATATAAATAGAAAATGGAAACCTTAAATATCACTAAAACCTCACTGTAGCCGACATTCTCCTCTGCGATTCTCGTCCTTCTAGAGCTCTCTCTCAGCCAGTAGCCCTTTCACCAACGACCGACTCTTTATCCTTCTCGCCGATACTCAGCTTACTAGGTAAGGCTTCGACAATGCAGTGGTTGAGTGTCCATTTAGGTGTTGGTTTGAGTTAGAGGTTGAGATTCGGGTTTGCCTAATAATGAATAGAATCGGAGTATTATTAGCTATTAACGTAGTATTTATGATTTTGATGATAATAAGTAAGAATTATGGATGTTGGCTGAGCTCGTGTAGTTAGAGAATCCGATTTCCCTTACTGATAAACTAGGATTTCTATGCATACAAGGTGTTCAATAAAATGTTTGAATGAGATAAGTTAGATCTTTAGGAATCTTCCTTGGTTAGGACTTTACTAGTTTTGAGTTTAGATTATTAGGATTTTTATTTTAACTACTACAATATAATGTTTTAGGTGAAGAAGTCTGAAGGAAAGGAGCTCAAGTTGCTAAGGAAACCAGGTAAGTGAATGTGTAGGATTCCCGGCCTTTAGGGCCCTACATCATAAGGATGCTAGGTAGAAACTGATACGATGATTAGGAGTTATTTAAGCTATTGTCTGTTTGTAACACCCCTAATACTGTACCCGTATTTCCCATATTAATTTTTCATTTCTATTTTACATTTTTAAAATAAAACTTTAAAACCTAACGTTAAAGCGGAATTGAAATCGAAACCGAAACCGGAATCGAAATCGAAGTTCGTTTGGTAAATCGTTTCAAATATAAACTAAAACTATTAATAAATAAAACTTAAAAAATTTAAATATTTAATAAAAACTAAAGGAGGGGCAGAATCGGAAATGGGGCTGCCAAAAGGAGGCAGCGATCGATCTCTGTAAAATACAGAGATCGATCGCTGCTGCTTGCTTGCATGCAAGCGATCGATTTCTGCTTTTCAGCAGAAATCGATCGCTGCATGCTATGCAGCGATCCCCCTTCAAACACTCCAGCACTTCAACGCACTTCACCATTCTTTCATGCTTACACTTCAACGATTTGCTCTCTGGAATCCGATTTCCAGAGAGCGAAACTTACACTTCTTCACGCCAACAATTACCATAATTTACCACCTAAATCAAATCAATTAAACTAAAACGTATTCTAAGTTCAATCGACTCGAGTCAGGCTTTGCGAAATCCGACTGCGTGGATAGCTCTAAAAACCGAGCTATCCGTAACAACCCACAAACAATTCATAACACTTAATTTAAACAACCAAACAATTCCAGAATTTCTATAACGTTTAAATAGCGGTTCTAAACCAAAACATTTTATAACGTTCATCAAACAGTTTAAACCAAAACGTTTTACATACAATTACCAAAACGTTATCTAATCCCTATCCAGATCCAAACAACCTAAATATTCTATACAGTTATCAGATCGCACATCCCAAAATAACCCCAGAGTCCATACATACATCCCCACGGGTCATATCGCGCCTCGACTACTCAGCGCACTCCCACGGCCATCATCCATCAACTGTCCCGACATCAGGAGGAGGAACGTCGTCCTCACCTGGATCTACGTCACCTAGCAGATTACCTACACCATACGGACACATATGAGATATTGAAATCTCAGTAAGCTACGTAAATGCAGATGCATGCGTGCGTATGCCATTCAGAAATCATGCTCAGATTCAGATTACAGATACAGAATTACAGATTACAGATTCATTACGTCACAGACAGACAGAATTGTCACCGAAACCTCTACCCACTAAGCGGAGAGGGCCCATCCAGCGGTCGGACTACCCTTTCCACCTAGAGAGGGGGGGTACACGCTTGCAACACGCACAGCCGTGCCTGAGCCCCATCCCGCGTGACCAGAAACAGACAGATTACGTTTATTCATTCAGATTTCGTTACAGATTTCATTTCAGATATACGTTCCTTTTTTTAAAAACACGTGCAGAAATTCCTTTTCATGACTTTCGAAAACCGTGATGCATGAACAGTTCATATCAGCGGAAAGTAAACAAACAGTTCATATCAGCAGACAATATAACATAACCTATAACAATTAACCTAACTACCCAACCTAAACAACGTAAAACAAGGAACCCTCAAGGATCCTTGATACGACGACGAAGTATGGTGTAGACCTTTCGGTCAAGCAAGTCACGAGAACTTACCTTGAGCGCGCTGGATCTCAAACTTCGTCCACAGGAGTCGTGTCTGAGACAAAACACGATATTTGTCGTTAAAACCAATTTAAAACGATTAAATGTCCAAACTAATAAAGTCCTTAATCTAACAAAGTCGAAGCTTTTAAACAACGACATAACGCTTGATAAATCTGGAAATCCATATTACGAGTTATTTCCAAAAACCCGAAAATTCTATAATTTATACTTTTTCACAAATTGGTTTATCTTCGTCCAATAACGTCCAATACGTTCGATACATGCTTAATCATGGCTAACATATTAATTACGAGCCCTAAATCGCGTTTTTCGTCGAAACCCTAATTGTAACCCTAACCCTAAATCGAACCGAAAACTCGAAATAAACGCTTAGAGGCCGAAGCTACATACCGAGGGTTGCGAGAGGAGAAGAAACCGTGAAGGACGGAGGAGGAACGGAGGTCGGACGGAGCTCGGATTGAAGATCGGCGTCGGCGGCCGAGAGAGAAAAACACTCTCTGTTCGTGCGATCCAGAGAAGAGAAGAAAGGAAGTGAGGAAAAAGAGAGATTTGTGATGTTTAAATAAAAATTGATTTGCAAATTACCATTTTGCCCTTCTCACTTAATTCTATTCGTTTCGTCGTTCGTTTCGTTAATCGTCCAACTATTCAGATTCTCGAAAGTTCCATATTTTGCCAATAACTTCTATTCATTGCCAGGGATTTATTAAAACTGTCCGTTCGCAATTTGGACCTCGTTCGCTATTTTTACGAGAACGTCTTTTACATTACGAAAAGTGTATTTACTCGGAATGTAGTGTTTGATCTCCGAAAATTCCCGTAATTTCCTTAAAATTCTTATTATTCGTTAGAATCGTAATGACGCTTTCTTTTTGTGAATCGGACCTGATTTGACATATTTACCAAAAATGCCATTAAATAAGGAAATGATAATATAACATAATATATCCAAAAATCCGTACAAGCCGGATATTACATTCTACCCTCCTTATTCAGAATTTTGTCCACAAAATTAAATTACACAAACAGATCAGGATACTTAGTCATCATATCCTGCTGTCGCTCCCAGGTAGCCTCTTCCACCTCGTGATTCCGCCATAGAACTTTGACTAGCGGAATTTCTTTGTTGCGCAAAATCTTGATGGAAGTCTCCAAAACACGTACCGGCCTCACCTCATAGCTCAAGGTAGGCTGTACCTCGATCTCTGTAGCCTCCACAATATGCGATGGGTCACGTAGACATCTCCGAAGCATAGATACGTGGAACACATCGTGGATACCCTCCATAGAAGCTGGAAGCTGCAGTCTGTACGCCAACTTCCCGATCCTCTTCAGAATAGGAAAGGGCCCCACATAACGAGGGTTTAGCTTACCCCTCCTTCCAAATCTCGCAACGCCTTTGAACGGAGAAACTTTAAGGTAGACCTCGTCACCTTCCTCGAACTCTAGCTCTCTCCGTCTCGTGTCAGCATAGCTCTTCTGTCGGCTCTGAGCTACTTCAATGCGCTGTCGGATAACGGCAATCTTCTCTGCCGTCTGCTGCAGAATCTCAGGTCCAACGACGCTGGCCTCGCCAACCTCGTCCCAATACAGCGGAGATCTGCACTTTCGACCATATAAGGCTTCATACGGAGCCATACCGATAGTAGCCTGGAAGCTGTTGTTGTACGAGAACTCGATCAGTGGCAAATACCTGCTCCACGATCCCTGAAACTCAAGCACACACGCTCTGAGCATATCCTCCAAAATCTGATTCGTCCTCTCTGTCTGACCATCAGTCTGAGGATGAAACGCTGTGCTGAAGTTAAGCTGAGTCCCCATAGCTTTGTGCAGACTCTTCCAGAACTTCGATGTAAACCTCGGATCTCGATCCGAGACAATAGAAACCGGCACTCCGTGCAACTTCACAATCTCCTGTACATAGAGCTCTGCGAGCTGATCCATAGAAGACGTCATCTTCACAGGCAAAAAGTGAGTCGACTTTGTCAATCGGTCCACAATAACCCAAATGCCGTCATGGCCTCGCGTAGTCCTCGGGAGCCCCACAATGAAATCCATGGAGATCTGCTCCCACTTCCACTCCGGAATCGGCAGTGGCAATAACGTTCCGGCAGGCCTCTGGTGCTCGGCCTTCACCTGTTGACAAACTAAACAGGTCTGGACATACTTGGCCACCTCTCTCTTCATGTTCGGCCACCAGAAGTGTTGTTTCAAATCCCGGTACATTTTGGTACTCCCCGGGTACACAGAATATGCCGAAGAATGTGCCTCGGCCAATATCTCCTTCCTCAGATCCTCGTCACTAGGCACGTACCACCTATGCCTGAACTTCAGAATACCATCCTCCGATAAATGGAAATCCGACGAGTCTCCCAATGTCATACTAGATCGAAGCTCCATACACTCCGAATCACTCTGCTGAGCCTCGCGTATACGATCAAGAATAGTTGGCCTGAGAGAAATGTTGGCAAGCATATAGGACAACTCTGCCACTATCTCCACGTCGAATCTCTCAATCTCAGACCGCAGCGTAACTGACATCGCTGCTAATGATGGCTGACTCGCAGAAGGCGCTCTACTTAAGGCATCAGCAACTTTGTTCGCCTTTCCTTGATGGTACTTGATGTCGAAATCGTAATCTTTGACAAACTCAAGCCATCGTCTCTGTCGCATATTCAGCTCTTTCTGCGTAAATAAGTACTTCAAGCTCTTGTGGTCGGAAAATATCTCGCACTGCTGCCCATATAAATAATGCCTCCATATCTTCAGTGCGAAGACCACAGCTGCTAACTCGAGGTCGTGCGTGGGGTAATTCTGCTCGTACGGCTTCAACTGCCGAGAAGCATAAGAAATAACTCTACCCTCCTGCATCAATACACAACCGAGTCCCACTCCCGATGCATCACAATAAACACTGTATCTGACACCTTCATCAGGTAGCGCCAGTACTGGGACAGTGGTCAATCTCTGCTTTAACTCCATAAAGCTGTCATCACAAGCAGACGACCATACAAACTTCTCGTTCTTCCGAGTCAATCGCGTAAGAGGAAGTGCGATCTTCGAGAATCCCTCTATAAACTTCCGATAATAACCGGCCAATCCGAGAAATCCACGCACCTCACGTACGTTCTTCGGCTGTGGCCAATCTCTGACCACCTGAATCTTGCTCGGATCCACAGAAACTCCGTCCTGTGATATAATATGGCCCAGAAAACTCACTCTGTCAAGCCAGAATTCGCACTTAGAAAACTTCAGATATAGATGATGTTGACATAACGTGCTCAGAACTATCCTCAGATGGTCCTCGTGCTCTTCCTTCGTCTTAGAGTAAATCAAGATGTCGTCGATAAACACCCCAACGAACTTATCCAGATACTCTTATCTTCGCACGAACCCCCAATGTATGAATTCTACGGTACTCTTTCATCTATTTAAACACACTCCATACATTATAACAATCTAGGGTATCCCTTTTATAGGTTTATTTCTAAACTTTCATCTTTCTCGACTAGCCGTATTTTAATATTCCTAAAGGTTGTCAATTAGACACAATCCCTACCTACTAAAAACCCATATCTCATAGGGTGTATTCCTCTAATTGTTACTAAACCCTAGATGCGCAAACGCCGTTGATTAAATCGAACTAATCCTACTAATGTATAACTATATTTCTATATGGGGTTTATTGTTATATGTGTATCCTATTATCTTCTCTTCGAGGTTCGCCTAGTAATCCTTCTTACTCACCAATTATTCTCTTCCTTACTAATTTCAGATCTAAATATTTTATCTATCATATGCATATCGTTGCACAGGTAATTAAAATAGTACCTGCAATTGTAGAAGGTTGGGCTCCATCGTCGGCGCTGTCAAGCTCGATGAATGCAAAGACTCTCGGTACAACTTTTCTTTGATCTCTGCTATGTTGATCTCGACCCTGATTCGGACAGTCTTTAACAAAATGGCCTGGTTCTCCACACCAATAGCACACGTTCGTACCTACTCTGCACTGTCCCCTGTGCTCTCTCTGGCATTTAGGACAAAGTGGCAACTGAGAAGCCCCTTGTACCAGCTTGCCTTTCCCTCGATCGTTGCCTGGTTGATTTCGGTTCAATAATGGACAATTCATGATATAGTGGCCAGCTTCCCCACATCGATAACACCTATTGGTACGCGTCAGACAATCACCGTAGTGCTTCTTCTGGCATTCGGGACACAAATGCTTCTGATAAGTTCCTTGTACGCGCTTGTGTCGGCTTTGTTTAGTTTCCTCCCTGCTCATCCTCTTCGTACCACGATTATTGGGAGTGACCACACCTTGGGTCCTTAGGCTTTCCCGGTTTGTCAATATCTCGATCTGATGAGATTGCCTAGCTATAAGTTGAGCTTGTAGGTCTATATGCTGGGCCTGACGGTCCAGAAATTTCGTAAATCGATCTAGCGCGTCATCTCTCGGATCCCTTCCTCGAGTCATAATGTATAAAGCCTAAAACAAATTAAACAGATAATCCTAAGAAACAAAATCAAATAAAGCTATAAACAGACTTACAATTGATGAAGGATGTCCGCGTAGTGGCTGTGCAGTCGAGCAGTCTACAGAATCGATTTTAAAACCCGGGGGCTCTGATACCATAAATGTAACACCCCTAATACTGTACCCGTATTTCCCATATTAATTTTTCATTTCTATTTTACAATTTTAAAATAAAACTTTAAAACCTAACGTTAAAGCGGAATTGAAATCGAAACCGAAACCGGAATCGAAATCGAAGTTCGTTTGGTAAATCGTTTCAAATATAAACTAAAACTATTAATAAATAAAACTTAAAACATTTAAATATTTAATAAAAACTAAAGGAGGGGCAGAATCGGAAATGGGGCTGCCAAAAGGAGGCAGCGATCGATCTCTGTAAAATACAGAGATCGATCGCTGCTGCTTGCTTGCATGCAAGCGATCGATTTCTGCTTTAAGCAGAAATCGATCGCTGCATGCTATGCAGCGATCCTCCTTCAAACACTCCAGCACTTCAACGCACTTCACCATTCTTTCATGCTTACACTTCAACGATTTGCTCTCTGGAATCCGATTTCCAGAGAGCAAAACTTACACTTCTTCACGCCAACAATTACCATAATTTACCACCTAAATCAAATCAATTAAACTAAAACGTATTCTAAGTTCAATCGACTCGAGTCAGGCTTTGCGAAATCCGACTGCGTGGATAGCTCTAAAAACCGAGCTATCCGTAACAACCCACAAACAATTCATAACACTTAATTTAAACAACCAAACAGTTCCAGAATTTCTATAACGTTTAAATAGCGGTTCTAAACCAAAACATTTTATAACGTTCATCAAACAGTTTAAACCAAAACGTTTTACATACAATTACCAAAACGTTATCTAATCCCTATCCAGATCCAAACAACCTAAATATTCTATACAGTTATCAGATCACACATCCCAAAATAACCCCAGAGTCCATACATACATCCCCACGGGTCATATCGCGCCTCGACTACTCAGCGCACTCCCACGAGCATCATCCATCAGCTGCTCCTACATCAGGAGGAGGAATATCATCCTCACCTGGATCTACGTAACCTAGCACGTCACCTACACCATACAGACACATATGAGATATTGAAATCTCAGTAAGCTACGTAAATGCAGATGCATGCGTGCGTATGCCATTCAGAAATCATGCTCAGATTCAGATTACAGATACAGAATTACAGATTACAGATTCATTACGTCACAGACAGACAGAATTGTCACCGAAACCTCTACCCACTAAGCGGAGAGGGCCCATCCAGCGGTCGGACTACCCTTTCCACCTAGAGAGGGGGGGTACACGCTTGCAACACGCACAGCCGTGCCTGAGCCCCATCCCGCGTGACCAGAAACAGACAGATTACGTTTATTCATTCAGATTTCGTTACAGATTTCATTTCAGATATACGTTCCTTTTCTTAAAAACACGTGCAGAAATTCCTTTTCATGACTTTCGAAAACCGTGATGCATGAACAGTTCATATCAGCAGAAAGTAAACAAACAGTTCATATCAGCAGACAATATAACATAACCTATAAACAACTAACCTAACTACCCAACCTAAACAACGTAAAACAAGGAACCCTCAAGGATCCTTGATACGACGACGAAGTATGGTGTAGACCTTTCGGTCAAGCAAGTCACGAGAACTTACCTTGAGCGCGCTGGATCTCAAACTTCGTCCACAGGAGTCGTGTCTGAGACAAAACACGATATTTGTCGTTAAAACCAATTTAAACGATTAAATGTCCAAACTAATAAAGTCCTTAATCTAACAAATCGAAGCTTTTAAACAACGACATAACGCTTGATAAATCTGGAAATCCATATTACGAGTTATTTCCAAAAACCCGAAAATTCTATAATTTATACTTTTTCACAAATTGGTTTATCTTCGTCCAATAACGTCCAATACGTTCGATACATGCTTAATCATGGCTAACATATTAATTACGAGCCCTAAATCGCGTTTTTCGTCGAAACCCTAATTGTAACCCTAACCCTAAATCGAACCGAAAACTCGAAATAAACGCTTAGAGGCCGAAGCTACATACCGAGGGTTGCGAGAGGAGAAGAAACCGTGAAGGACGGAGGAGGAACGGAGGTCGGACGGAGCTCGGATTGAAGATCGGCGTCGGCGGCCGAGAGAGAAAAACACTCTCTGTTCGTGCGATCCAGAGAAGAGAAGAAAGGAAGTGAGGAAAAAGAGAGATTTGTGATGTTTAAATAAAAATTGATTTGCAAATTACCATTTTGCCCTTCTCACTTAATTCTATTCGTTTCGTCGTTCGTTTCGTTAATCGTCCAACTATTCAGATTCTCGAAAGTTCCATATTTTGCCAATAACTTCTATTCATTGCCAGGGATTTATTAAAACTGTCCGTTCGCAATTTGGACCTCGTTCGCTATTTTTACGAGAACGTCTTTTACATTACGAAAAGTGTATTTACTCGGAATGTAGTGTTTGATCTCCGAAAATTCCCGTAATTTCCTTAAAATTCTTATTATTCGTTAGAATCGTAATGACGCTTTCTTTTTGTGAATCGGACCTGATTTGACATATTTACCAAAAATGTCATTAAATAAGGAAATGATAATATAACATAATATATCCAAAAATCCGTACAAGCCGGATATTACATTCTACCCTCCTTATTCAGAATTTTGTCCACAAAATTAAATTACACAAACAGATCAGGATACTTAGTCATCATATCCTGCTGTCGCTCCCAGGTAGCCTCTTCCACCTCGTGATTCCGCCATAGAACTTTGACTAGCGGAATTTCTTTGTTGCGTAGAACCTTGATGGAATGCTCCAAAATACGTACAGGCCTCACCTCATAGCTCAAGGTAGGCTGCACCTCGATCTCTGTAGCCTCCACAATATGCGAAGGGTCACGTAGACATCTCCGAAGCATAGATACATGGAACACATCGTGGATACCCTCCATAGAAGCTGGAAGCTGCAGTCTGTACGCCAACTTCCCGATCCTCTTCAGAATAGGAAAGGGCCCCACATAACGAGGGTTTAGCTTACCCCTCCTTCCAAATCTCGCAACGCCTTTGAACGGAGAAACTTTAAGGTAGACCTCGTCACCTTCCTCGAACTCTAGCTCTCTCCGTCTCGTGTCAGCATAGCTCTTCTGTCGGCTCTGAGCTACTTCAATGCGCTGTCGGATAACGGCAATCTTCTCTGCCGTCTGCTGCAGAATCTCAGGTCCAACGACGCTGGCCTCGCCAACCTCGTCCCAATACAGCGGAGATCTGCACTTTCGACCATATAAGGCTTCATACGGAGCCATACCGATAGTAGCCTGGAAGCTGTTGTTGTACGAGAACTCGATCAGTGGCAAATACCTGCTCCACGATCCCTGAAACTCAAGCACACACGCTCTGAGCATATCCTCCAAAATCTGATTCGTCCTCTCTGTCTGACCATCAGTCTGAGGATGAAACGCTGTGCTGAAGTTAAGCTGAGTCCCCATAGCTCTATGCAAACTCTTCCAGAACTTCGATGTAAACCTCGGATCTCGATCCGAGACAATAGAAACCGGCACTCCGTGCAACTTCACAATCTCCTGTACATAGAGCTCTGCGAGCTGATCCATAGAAGACGTCATCTTCACAGGCAAAAAGTGAGCCGACTTTGTCAATCGGTCCACAATAACCCAAATGCCGTCATGGCCTCGCGTAGTCCTCGGGAGCCCCACAATGAAATCCATGGAGATCTGCTCCCACTTCCACTCCGGAATCGGCAGTGGCAATAACGTTCCAGGCAGGCCTCTGGTGCTCGGCCTTCACCTGTTGACATACTAAGCAGGTCTCGACATACTTGGCCACCTCTCTCTTCATGTTCGGCCACCAGAAGTGTTGTTTCAAATCCCGGTACATCTTGGTACTCCCCGGGTGCACAGAATATGCCGAAGAATGTGCCTCGGCCAATATCTCCTTCTTAGATCCTCGTCACTAGGCACGTACCACCTATGCCTGAACTTCAGAATACCATCCTCCGATAAATGGAAATCTGACGAGTCTCCCAATGTCATACTAGATCGAAGCTCCATACACTCCGAATCACTCTGCTGAGCCTCACGTATACGATCAAGAATAGTTGGCCTGAGAGAAATGTTGGCAAGCATATAGGACAACTCTGCCACTATCTCCACGTCGAATCTCTCAATCTCAGACCGCAGCGTAACTGACATCGCTGCTAATGATGGCTGACTCGCAGAAGGCGCTCTACTCAAGGCATCAGCAACTTTGTTCGCCTTTCCTGGATGGTACTTGATGTCGAAATCGTAATCTTTGACAAACTCAAGCCATCGTCTCTGTCGCATATTCAGCTCCTTCTGCGTAAATAAGTACTTCAAGCTCTTGTGGTCGGAAAATATCTCGCACTGCTGCCCATATAAATAATGCCTCCATATCTTCAGTGCGAAGACCACAGCTGCTAACTCGAGGTCGTGCGTGGGGTAATTCTGCTCGTACGGCTTCAACTGCCGAGAAGCATAAGAAATAACTCTACCCTCCTGCATCAATACACAACCGAGTCCCACTCCCGATGCATCACAATAAACACTGTATCTGACACCTTCATCAGGTAGCGCCAGTACTGGGGCAGTGGTCAATCTCTGCTTTAACTCCATAAAGCTGTCATCACAAGCAGACGACCATACAAACTTCTCGTTCTTCCGAGTCAATCGCGTAAGAGGAAGTGCGATCTTCGAGAATCCCTCTATAAACTTCCGATAATAACCGGCCAATCCGAGAAATCCACGCACCTCACGTACGTTCTTCGGCTGTGGCCAATCTCTGACCACCTGAATCTTGCTCGGATCCACAGAAACTCCGTCCTGTGATATAATATGGCCCAGAAAACTCACTCTGTCAAGCCAGAATTCGCACTTAGAAAACTTCGGATATAGATGATGTTGACATAACGTGCTCAGAACTATCCTCAGATGGTCCTCGTGCTCTTCCTTCGTCTTAGAGTAAATCAAGATGTCGTCGATAAACACCACAACGAACTTATCCAGATACTCTTATCTTCGCACGAACCCCCAATATATGAATTCTACGGTACTCTTTCATCTATTTAAACACACTCCATACATTATAACAATCTAGGGTATCCCTTTTATAGGTTTATTTCTAAACTTTCATCTTTCTCGACTAGCCGTATTTTAATATTCCTAAAGGTTGTCAATTAGACACAATCCCTACCTACTAAAAACCCATATCTCATAGGGTGTATTCCTCTAATTGTTACTAAACCCTAGATGCGCAAACGCCGTTGATTAAATCGAACTAATCCTACTAATGTATAACTATATTTCTATATGGGGTTTATTGTTATATGTGTATCCTATTATCTTCTCTTCGAGGTTCGCCTAGTAATCCTTCTTACTCACCAATTATTCTCTTCCTTACTAATTTCAGATCTAAATATTTTATCTATCATATGCATATCGTTGCACAGGTAATTAAAATAGTACCTGCAATTGTAGAAGGTTGGGCTCCATCGTCGGCGCTGTCAAGCTCGATGAATGCAAAGACTCTCGGTACAACTTTTCTTTGATCTCTGCTATGTTGATCTCGACCCTGATTCGGACAGTCTTTAACAAAATGGCCTGGTTCTCCACACCAATAGCACACGTTCGTACCTACTCTGCACTGTCCCCTGTGCTCTCTCTGGCATTTAGGACAAAGTGGCAACTGAGAAGCCCCTTGTACCAGCTTGCCTTTCCCTCGATCGTTGCCTGGTTGATTTCGGTTCAATAATGGACAATTCATGATATAGTGGCCAGCTTCCCCACATCGATAACACCTATTGGTACGCGTCAGACAATCACCGTAGTGCTTCTTCTGGCATTCGGGACACAGAGGCTTCTGATAAGTTCCTTGTACGCGCTTGTGTCGGCTTTGTTTAGTTTCCTCCCTGCTCATCCTCTTCGTACCACGATTATTGGGAGTGACCACACCTTGGGTCCTTAGGCTTTCCCGGTTTGTCAATATCTCGATCTGATGAGATTGCCTAGCTATAAGTTGAGCTTGTAGGTCTATATGCTGGGCCTGACGGTCCAGAAATTTCGTAAATCGATCTAGCGCGTCATCTCTCGGATCCCTTCCTCGAGTCATAATGTATAAAGCCTAAAACAAATTAAACAGATAATCCTAAGAAACAAAATCAAATAAAGCTATAAACAGACTTACAGTTGATGAAGGATGTCCGCGTAGTGGCTGTGCAGTCGAGCAGTCTACAGAATCGATTTTAAAACCCGGGGGCTCTGATACCATAAATGTAACACCCCTAATACTGTACCCGTATTTCCCATATTAATTTTTCATTTCTATTTTACATTTTAAAATAAAACTTTAAAACCTAACGTTAAAGCGGAATTGAAATCGAAACCGAAACCGGAATCGAAATCGAAGTTCGTTTGGTAAATCGTTTCAAATATAAACTAAAACTATTAATAAATAAAACTTAAAACATTTAAATATTTAATAAAAACTAAAGGAGGGGCAGAATCGGAAATGGGGCTGCCAAAAGGAGGCAGCGATCGATCTCTGTAAAATACAGAGATCGATCGCTGCTGCTTGCTTGCATGCAAGCGATCGATTTCTGCTTTTCAGCAGAAATCGATCGCTGCATGCTATGCAGCGATCCTCCTTCAAACACTCCAGCACTTCAACGCACTTCACCATTCTTTCATGCTTACACTTCAACGATTTGCTCTCTGGAATCCGATTTCCAGAGAGCAAAACTTACACTTCTTCACGCCAACAATTACCATAATTTACCACCTAAATCAAATCAATTAAACTAAAACGTATTCTAAGTTCAATCGACTCGAGTCAGGCTTTGCGAAATCCGACTGCGTGGATAGCTCTAAAAACCGAGCTATCCGTAACAACCCACAAACAATTCATAACACTTAATTTAAACAACCAAACAGTTCCAGAATTTCTATAACGTTTAAATAGCGGTTCTAAACCAAAACATTTTATAACGTTCATCAAACTAGTTTAAACCAAAACGTTTTACATACAATTACCAAAACGTTATCTAATCCCTATCCAGATCCAAACAACCTAAATATTCTATACAGTTATCAGATCACACATCCCAAAATAACCCCAGAGTCCATACATACATCCCCACGGGTCATATCGCGCCTCGACTACTCAGCGCACTCCCACGAGCATCATCCATCAACTGTCCCTACATCAGGAGGAGGAACGTCAGTCCTCACCTGGATCTACGTCACCTAGCAGATTCACCTACACCATACAGACACATATGAGATATTGAAATCTCAGTAAGCTACGTAAATGCAGATGCATGCGTGCGTATGCCATTCAGAAATCATGCTCAGATTCAGATTACAGATACAGAATTACAGATTACAGATTCATTACGTCACAGACAGACAGAATTGTCACCGAAACCTCTACCCACTAAGCGGAGAGGGCCCATCCAGCGGTCGGACTACCCTTTCCACCTAGAGAGGGGGGGTACACGCTTGCAACACGCACAGCCGTGCCTGAGCCCCATCCCGCGTGACCAGAAACAGACAGATTACGTTTATTCATTCAGATTTCGTTACAGATTTCATTTCAGATATACGTTCCTTTTCTTAAAAACACGTGCAGAAATTCCTTTTCATGACTTTCGAAAACCGTGATGCATGAACAGTTCATATCAGCGGAAAGTAAACAAACAGTTCATATCAGCAGACAATATAACATAACCTATAAACAATTAACCTAACTACCCAACCTAAACAACGTAAAACAAGGAACCCTCAAGGATCCTTGATACGACGACGAAGTATGGTGTAGACCTTTCGGTCAAGCAAGTCACGAGAACTTACCTTGAGCGCGCTGGATCTCAAACTTCGTCCACAGGAGTCGTGTCTGAGACAAAACACGATATTTGTCGTTAAAACCAATTTAAACGATTAAATGTCCAAACTAATAAAGTCCTTAATCTAACAAATCGAAGCTTTTAAACAACGACATAACGCTTGATAAATCTGGAAATCCATATTACGAGTTATTTCCAAAAACCCGAAAATTCTATAATTTATACTTTTTCACAAATTGGTTTATCTTCGTCCAATAACGTCCAATACGTTCGATACATGCTTAATCATGGCTAACATATTAATTACGAGCCCTAAATCGCGTTTTTCGTCGAAACCCTAATTGTAACCCTAACCCTAAATCGAACCGAAAACTCGAAATAAACGCTTAGAGGCCGAAGCTACATACCGAGGGTTGCTAGAGGAGAAGAAACCGTGAAGGACGGAGGAGGAACGGAGGTCGGACGGAGCTCGGATTGAAGATCGGCATCGGCGGCCGAGAGAGAAAAACACTCTCTGTTCGTGCGATCCAGAGAAGAGAAGAAAGG
The DNA here is from genome assembly GCA_022432975.1 of Begonia masoniana. Lineage (NCBI taxonomy): Eukaryota > Viridiplantae > Streptophyta > Magnoliopsida > Cucurbitales > Begoniaceae > Begonia > Begonia masoniana. The sequence goes on from CM039514.1 coordinate 25,703,227, forward strand.
AAATGAGGAAAAAGAGAGATTTGTGATGTTTAAATAAAAATTGATTTGCAAATTACCATTTTGCCCTTCTCACTTAATTCTATTCGTTTCGTCGTTCGTTTCGTTAATCGTCCAACTATTCAGATTCTCGAAAGTTCCATATTTTGCCAATAACTTCTATTCATTGCCAGGGATTTATTAAAACTGTCCGTTCGCAATTTGGACCTCGTTCGCTATTTTTACGAGAACGTCTTTTACATTACGAAAAGTGTATTTACTCGGAATGTAGTGTTTGATCTCCAAAAATTCCCGTAATTTCCTTAAAATTCTTATTATTCGTTAGAATCGTAATGACGCTTTCTTTTTGTGAATCGGACCTGATTTGACATATTTACCAAAAATGCCATTAAATAAGGAAATGATAATATAACATAATATATCGAAAAATCCGTACAAGCCGGATATTACACTGTTACTTATGTTGATGTTTGTTTTAAGTTAGTAAGATGGTTTGTACTTGGATGATTCACGGATATTTGAGAACTATGTTATGTGATGTTCAGTTAGAGTCTATGAAGTCAACTGTCTAGTATGATAAATTCTATAGTCTGATGATTTAAGAACATTCATGTCGTGCATCATGATTCACTCCTCAAGCATATGAAAATGATTTATGAGCATGTTTTCCCCATGAACAAGATATGAGAATGAATATGAAAACGATCCCATACAACATGATTAAGTGAGGGTTGGGGGCGGGTTGACGTATGCCACAGTCCAAAGAGGGACCATGAAAACGACCCGAAAGGGAATATGATCAAAATCACTGTCAATCCCCCTTTTACGGCACAAATCCTCCCTTAATCCATACTGATGAAAATTATGAACAGAAACAAGAATGATAAATGATCAAGAACATGTTTTTGTCAACTGCACATTCATGAATACATGTTAGTTTGCATTCCTTACTAAGCATTAGGCTTATAGTTTAAACCTCATGATGTCGGTGACGAGTTTTCAGGTGAGGATCTCAAAGTTAATGAGGATGTTTAAGCTTGGTTGCTGGAAGGTGCTCAGGGTGGAGATTTGTGGCTAGCAGGCGATATTGACCCGCGGTTATGATCACATTATGTCAGTAAGGTTTATGAAAGACTGAAGTCTGTGAAGGATGATATTTCTTTTTACAACATTGGGATGTTGGGATTTGTCTATTTGATCTCTGAGTTCGAGGAATGATTTAAGTTTATAGAATGATCTGGTTAATTAAGTCTTTCACTTCACGTATCTTGAATGAGTCTATGATTTTTATTCGTTTAAAGTTTATGCCTATCAAGTTGAAATCTATGAGAGTCGGGTATCTTTCTGTTGGTTGAAGTTGCTTGATGATTATCGTGTTTTACTGCTGAGTGATAGGAGTCGGATAAGTGTATCATCCGGCTGACGTCATCGGCAGATGTCGAATGTTAGAAGTTGAACGATTGAGTCTTCCGGCTGACGTCATCGAATGATGTCGAGTGTTTACTCACCGGATGATGTAAGTAAAGTATTTAGTCGTTTGTTCACCGGATGAAGTCTCCTGTCAGATGAGGAAGTGAGTCACGTGCATTGCACATGTCCACCGGATGGTGCCCATGTCTACCGGGTGATGTAGGTTTTTCTTTACCGGATGATATAAGTAATGTCTTGTCGTTTAGTGACCGGGCGATGTAGGTGTTTTCTTTACCGGATGATATAAGTAATGTTTTGTCGTTTAGTGACCGTGTGATCACTGTGGAGAACTTCTAAAACCAAGTACGAGGTGCTTGTTTGAGACCATAGAGAGCCTTACGAAGCCGACAAACTGCATCAGATTTGTGGTCGACACCAAGAGGGGGCATCATGTAGACTTCTTCATGAAGATCACAATTCAAGAAAGCATTCTTGGCATCTATTTGAGATATTCTCCATCGGCGAACAAAGACAACCGTAATCATAGTGCGAACAATCGTCACCTTTGTAACGGGGGCAAAAGTTTCTTCATAATCCATTCCATACTCCTGAGAGTTGCCCTTAGCAATAAGTCGAGCCTTGTATCGTTAAATGGATCCATCATACCAAGTTTTAATCTTGTAAACCCAACGAGAACCAATTGCACTCTTTTCGAATGGCAACGGTACCAAATCTCATGTATGAGTCTGATGAAGAGCAGTAAGGTCCTCAGCCATAGCATCCTTTTAAAGTGGGTCATGAACAGCCTCTCTATAGGACAAAGGCTCAGAAAGACAATGAATAGAAACAACAAATTAAGCAAAAGAACTAGAATAGGAAGAGTAAGCAAAATCAGGTAGTTTAGTAGACTGACGAGGTCAAGTGGACTAACGAAGTGGAGGAACATCCGCAATCTTAGGAGTTGATTGAGTGGGAGTAGGAGTAGGAGAATGAGAGGTAGATGTCTCACAAACCAAAGTATCAGACTCTGTCGATCTATCATTAGGAGCAGCTTCCTCAGTGTCAATATCGAAAGGATCAATGCGAATGTGATCTGACTGAGTCATATGATTTGAACTAGCAGGAATAGAGAAGAAGGGAATATGTTCTAAAAACCAAATGATGAGAGACGTATAATTTTTGACTAACAGGATTAAAACAATGATATCCCTTTCGACCAACACCATAACCTAGAAAAGCACACATGATGGACCTGAGAGGACAATTTATTACGCTAGACGTGTGGTCGAAGAACAAAACAAATACAACCAAAGACTCGCAAGGAGGAATAATCAGACACATGCCCATACAACTTTTCAAAGGGAGACAAACCAGAATTATGAAATGTAGAAATTCTATTAATCACATGAACAATGGTAAGAATTGCTTCACCCCAAAACTCACTGGGAACATTGGCTGACAACAAGAACGAGCTGGCTGTTTCAACAAGATGCCGATGTTTCCTTTCAGCAACTCTATTTTGTTGAGTAGTATCAGTACATGAGGTTTGATGTATAGTCCAATCAGAAGCAAGTAAATGGGAAAAATGGTTAAAAGTATATTCACCTCCCAAATCACAACGAAAACACTTGATGACGCTGAGTGTTGTGTTTTTACAAGAGCCTTAAAGTTGGTGAAAATGGTAAGATAATCAGACCTATGTTTCGTATGGTAAACCTAGGAATAACGAGTGCAATCATCGACAAACGAAACATAATATCTTGAACCCCTTTTTGTAGGAGCATGAGAGAGTTCCCAAACATCTGAATGGACAAGATCAAATGGAACAAAAGAAGAAGAAAGACTCTTAGAAAACGGAAAGACTCTTAGAAAATGATAAGGCTGAAAATTTGGTCAGTTTACAACCATGCCAATCAGAAATGTCATGATTGTCCAAATTTCCTAATGCTCCTGTTATAGCGTTCTGAATTTTGAAAACCCGGTTCGTTACTCATAACACTGTACATAACTAAGAAATTCTTGGAAAAATTTTTAAAACTTCGCACAACGGTCAAAATTTGACATTTATTTAAAACATCAAAATTTGCAGCGGAAAAGAGAATCTTTTGCGTAAAACAGGGTTTAACAACACAATAAAATAATGCTTGGATAACAGTAAAAATAATAGAAACGATCTACAAAAGAAACAAGGGCATAAGACATTGAATATCTAAAAGTCTTAAATTCGAACGCGTCTTCCATTGAACAGTATCAGCGGTAGAAGCAGAAACAGAAGGCATCTTCCGCTGAACAGTATCAGCGATAGAAGCAGAAACAGAGGTCATCTACTGTTAAACAGTACCAGCGGTAAAAGTAGAGACTTAATAGTCTTAGCGGTAGAAATAGAGACAGGTGTCATCTACCGCTAAACAGTACCAACGGTAAGAGTAGAGACAGAATAATCTCAACGGTAGAAGTAGAGACAGGTGTCATCTACCGCCGCTAAACAGTACCAACGGTAAGAGTAGAGACAGAATAGTCTCGGCAGTAGAAGTAGAGACAGGTGTCATTTACCGTTAAACAGTACCAACGGTAAGAGTAGAGACAGAATAGTCTCGGCGGTAGAAGTAGAGACAGGTGTCATCTACCGCTAACTAGTACCCTCAACATCTACCGAATGATTTCCGCCATTCGACATCTGCCGAACGATGCAGAACCACATTGACATTTACACTCTAACCAAATGGACAACTCTGACTACTAAAAGAACTTGTAAAATTTTGACAGCAATCATTCAACACAACATAAGACTACAACTTTCTAAAAATCTAGAACAGCAAACTACAATTAAAATCAAATCATGTTTTCATAATCAGGATAATCCCAAGATGTTAAAACATTAAAACTACTGCTGATATTAAAATCCTCAGCACACTCCAACAAAACACTTGACCACTAAGACTTCACATACAGACAATAGTTAAACTGCCTCATTAGAGCACCAAACCGTGGTATAGATGTGCTCCATCAACTTCGCCTATCCTTCTATAAGCTCAGAGAAATCACCTGTTGAAACCTCAGCACCTACATCACAAAACTAATCTATTACCCTAATGCTAAATAAGTAGAGCAAATATGAAATGAAGTGCTAAATTCGTAAACCCTATGTAACACCCGAAAATTTTCTATTGCGTGCGTGACTTATGATTAGGCGTACTAGGAGGGTTTAGTTATTCTGGGGTATTGTTTTGTTTTGAAGCGTATTAGAAGAAGTGAAATGGGAGAGTTTGACAAGTCCAACTTATTGTGATTGGTGGAGAGGTTTGAAAAGTCTAACACTTTATACCAAGTTGACTTAGTAAAATTGGTTGAATTAATGGTGTTTTATGGATGACTTTGGCGTTGAATTTAAAGAGAGTAAGTGAGGGAGAGAGTTTGAAATGTCAAACTCTTTTGATTGGTTGAAAATGGAGTTTGAAGGTCAAACAACCAATGATTAAATTGTGGGATTAAATGGATGTTAAAGTGGATGAAAAGTGAAGTTTAGTGATTATGTTTGGCGTGGAAATACAAAGGAAAAGGGGAGGGCTTTAAGGTAATTTACTTGAGCATTTAATGAAAGAGCATTTAATGAAAGAAGAAAAGGTGTATAAAAAATGAAGTTCTTTTCATTCTTCTTCTTCACTCCATCGATCCCTCTCTCCCTTTCCTCCATAGCCGAAGCTTCTCATCCCTCTAGCTTCATTTTCTCAAGCCAATCTAAGGTAATTTTTGTTGGGTTTTAGTTTATGTAAGATTGGATGAAGCTTAGGAGTGTTTTTAGTGTGTTTTGTGAGGTTTTAGAGAGGGTTTGAAAACCCTAGATGAATGAGTCCGAATTTTGGTGTTCCAAATTGGGGTTTTCTTTCTCTTTTGATTAATTAAGCCTTAGATATGTTAGTTTAATTTGTTGGAGTGATTAGATAGTGATTTGGATTTGAAATGCACAAAACCGGTTTTTAGGTAAATAGGGCACCAATTCTGTCTTGGCCATTTTCGGATTGGTCAAGTGTCTTGTTTAATGGATTTAAGCATTTCAATGGATAGTAGACGTGTAGAGGTTTCCGAGTTGGGGTGGCACGTCGAATTCTGTTGAAAAACGAGAAAGTTACGGCCGTTTAAAGTTAGATGTCGGTAATTTGTGCAAAAAACTGGGTTTAGATGTTTAGAAGTGGAATTGCTTAGTTGTTGGTTAGTTAAGTTGAAGGATCTTTTAGAATTGTATTGGTAACTTATTAAGTGAAGTTTCATTATTTAGGTCGTCGAGCATTGGAACTTGGACGATGCGGGCAACTAAGGCCTTCGGGGCGGGCAACTAAGGCACTTCGGTGCGGGCAACTAAGGCACTTCGGTGCGGGCAACTAAGGCACTTCGGTGCGGGCAACTAAGGCCCTTCGGGGCGGGCAACTAAGGCACTTCGGTGCGGGCAACTAAGGCACTTCGGTGCGGGCAACTAAGGCACTTCGGTGCGGGCAACTAAGGCCTTCGGGGCGGGCAACTAGGCCCTTCGGGGCGGGCAACTAAGGCCCTTCGGGGCGGGCAACTAAGGCCCTTCGGGGCGGGCAACTAAGGCCCTTCGGGGCGGGCAACTAAGGCACTTCGGTGCGGGCAACTAAGGCACTTCGGTGCGGGCAACTAAGGCACTTCGGTGCGGGCAACTAAGGCACTTCGGTGCGGGCAACTAAGGCACTTCGGTGCGGGCAACTAAGCCCTTCGGGGCGGGCAACTAAGGCACTTCGGTGCGGGCAACTAAGCCCTTCGGGGCGGGCAACTAAGGCCCTTCGGGGCGGGCAACTAAGGCCTTCGGGGCGGGCAACTAAGGCACTTCGGTGCGGGCAACTAAGGCACTTCGGTGCGGGCAACTAAGCCCTTCGGGGCGGGCAACTAAGGCACTTCGGTGCGGGCAACTAAGGCCTTCGGGGCGGGCAACTAAGGCCCTTCGGGGCGGGCAACTAAGGCACTTCGGTGCGGGCAACTAAGCCCTTCGGGGCGGGCAACTAAGCCCTTCGGGGCGGGCCACTAAGGCCCTTCGGGGCGGGCAACTAAGCCCTTCGGGGCGGGCAACTAAGGCCTTCGGGGCGGGCCACTAAGGCCCTTCGGGGCGGGCAACTAAGGCACTTCGGTGCGGGCAACTAAGGCACTTCGGTGCGGGCAACTAAGGCACTTCGGTGCGGGCAACTAAGGCACTTCGGTGCGGGCAACTAAGGCCTTCGGGGCGGGCAACTAAGGCACTTCGGTGCGGGCAACTAAGGCCTTCGGGGCGGGCAACTAGGCCCTTCGGGGCGGGCAACTAAGGCACTTCGGTGCGGGCAACTAAGCCCTTCGGGGCGGGCAACTAAGCCCTTCGGGGCGGGCCACTAAGGCCCTTCGGGGCGGGCAACTAAGGCACTTCGGTGCGGGCAACTAAGGCCCTTCGGGGCGGGCAACTAAGGCACTTCGGTGCGGGCAACTAAGGCCTTCGGGGCGGGCAACTAAGGCACTTCGGTGCGGGCAACTAAGGCACTTCGGTGCGGGCAACTAAGGCACTTCGGTGCGGGCAACTAAGGCACTTCGGTGCGGGCAACTAAGCCCTTCGGGGCGGGCCACTAAGGCCCTTCGGGGCGGGCAACTAAGGCACTTCGGTGCGGGCAACTAAGGCACTTCGGTGCGGGCAACTAAGGCACTTCGGTGCGGGCAACTAAGGCACTTCGGTGCGGGCAACTAAGGCCTTCGGGGCGGGCAACTAAGCCCTTCGGGGCGGGCAACTAGGCCCTTCGGGGCGGGCAACTAAGGCACTTCGGTGCGGGCAACTAAGGCCCTCGGGGCGGGCAACTAAGGCCCTTCGGGGCGGGCAACTAAGGCACTTCGGTGCGGGCAACTAAGGCACTTCGGTGCGGGCAACTAAGGCACTTCGGTGCGGGCAACTAAGGCACTTCGGTGCGGGCAACTAAGGCACTTCGGTGCGGGCAACTAAGGCCTTCGGGGCGGGCAACTAAGCCCTTCGGGGCGGGCAACTAAGGCACTTCGGTGCGGGCAACTAAGGCACTTCGGTGCGGGCAACTAAGGCACTTCGGTGCGGGCAACTAAGGCACTTCGGTGCGGGCAACTAAGGCACTTCGGTGCGGGCAACTAAGGCCCTCGGGGCGGGCAACTAAGGCCCTTCGGGGCGGGCAACTAAGGCCCTTCGGGGCGGGCAACTAGGCCCTTCGGGGCGGGCAACTAAGCCCTTCGGGGCGGGCAACTAAGGCACTTCGGTGCGGGCAACTAAGGCACTTCGGTGCGGGCAACTAAGGCACTTCGGTGCGGGCAACTAAGGCACTTCGGTGCGGGCAACTAAGGCACTTCGGTGCGGGCAACTAAGGCACTTCGGTGCGGGCAACTAAGGCACTTCGGTGCGGGCAACTAAGGCACTTCGGTGCGGGCAACTAAGGCCTTCGGGGCGGGCAACTAGGCCCTTCGGGGCGGGCAACTAAGGCACTTCGGTGCGGGCAACTAAGGCACTTCGGTGCGGGCAACTAAGGCACTTCGGTGCGGGCAACTAAGGCACTTCGGTGCGGGCAACTAAGGCACTTCGGTGCGGGCAACTAAGGCCTTCGGGGCGGGCAACTAAGGCACTTCGGTGCGGGCAACTAAGGCACTTCGGTGCGGGCAACTAAGGCACTTCGGTGCGGGCAACTAAGGCACTTCGGTGCGGGCAACTAAGGCCTTCGGGGCGGGCAACTAAGGCACTTCGGTGCGGGCAACTAAGGCCTTCGGGGCGGGCCACTAAGGCCCTTCGGGGCGGGCAACTAAGGCACTTCGGTGCGGGCAACTAAGGCACTTCGGTGCGGGCAACTAAGGCACTTCGGTGCGGGCAACTAAGGCCCTCGGGGCGGGCAACTAAGGCCTTCGGGGCGGGCCACTAAGGCCCTTCGGGGCGGGCAACTAAGGCCCTTCGGGGCGGGCAACTAAGGCCCTTCGGGGCGGGCAACTAAGGCCCTCGGGGCGGGCAACTAGGCCCTTCGGGGCGGGCAACTAAGGCCCTTCGGGGGGGCAACTAAGGCCCTTCGGGGCGGGCCACTAAGGCCCTTCGGGGCGGGCACTAAGGCCCTTCGGGGCGGGCAACTAAGGCCCTTCGGGGCGGGCAACTAAGGCACTTCGGTGCGGGCAACTAAGGCCCTCGGGGCGGGCAACTAAGGCACTTCGGTGCGGGCAACTAAGGCCCTCGGGGCGGGCAACTAAGGCACTTCGGTGCGGGCAACTAAGGCCCTTCGGGGCGGGCAACTAAGGCCCTCGGGGCGGGCAACTAGGCCCTTCGGGGCGGGCAACTAAGGCCCTTCGGGCGGGCAATTAAGGCACCTCGGTGCGGGCAACTAAGGCCCTTCGGGGCGGGCAACTAAGGCATCCTTTCGGGTGCGGGCAATTAGAATTGTTGGGTCGTGTTGTCGTGTTAGGTTGAGCCAGTTTGTTGAGTTGCATTGAGTGGTGTTGTGTTGTTGTGTTGAGTTGTCGCGTTGAGTGGTGTTATGTTGTTGTGTTGAGTTGTCGTGTTGAGTGGTGTTGTGTTGTTGTGCTAGGGTAGGGTGGTGTGTGCATTGTTTTATTTATATTTATTATTCCCTACATGCTAAGCGTAAGCTTACGTGTGTGTGTGTGTTCTGTGGTGTAGGTGGCGACAGCAGTACAAGTTAGAGCTATGAGAAAAGCTGGGTTTGGGACGCAGTCGTTGATGTACGCTGTATGCCGGTGTGGGCAGTTGTCGGGGCGCTTCGACCTAGTTCTCGGCAGGGGTTTGTGTAGTGCATGTTTTGAAAACTTTGAGTTATTAGGAGTGGATTCGGGAATGTTTGAGTGTTGCTTGATTGGTCATGTTTTGAGTATTTGGAGTTGAAGTGTGTAGTTATTTTGGTGTGTGATAATGGTGGTGAAATGTGCACGTTGTGGTCGGGATTGGATCTTAGAGTCGTTTGGCTAAATTTTGTTTGATGTATATAGTTGGATTGATCTGGTCATTTGGTTGGTTAAATCGTGTTTTAAAGGTATTGTCTCTTCAGGTTTTGGATTTCGAAAATTTAGCCGTTATATTGTCGATTTTTGGTTTTCAAAGTCAAAATGTCGGGTTGAGTTCCCTATTTTTTTGTTAATTGTTTTAAGTCGGTTTTTCAAGAAATTTGTGGGACACGAAGTTATGGGTGTCGGGATGACGTGGTTAAAGTTTCGTGATTTTTGGAGGTGTCGGGATTGTAGAAAAGTGTAGAAAAGTGTAGGAAAGCGGGAAAAGGTCAAAATGGGTATTTTTGGATGTTTTTGGGTGTTAAAAACCCGAGCCGGCCCGATCGGTCGGGCCCGGGGCACGATCGGTCGCGGTCGGGATGTTGTAGAGTGAAGAAAACCCGAGGAGGCCCGATCGATCGAGCATTTAGCCACGATCGGTCGCGGTGGCGCGGTAAGGGAGCGTAGGCGCGCCCTAGCGCGCGCGCGGCAGGCGTAGCGTGGGCGCTGGCGCGCTGTCTGGGCGCGCGCGCGCCCAGCGGCCCTTTGGGGCCAATTTTCGATTTTTTTTTCAAATTTTCCCATTTTCTCAAATGTTTTGACCTGACATTTTCCGATGTATTTTAAACGTATTTTGGGCCCATTTCCCAACAAGTTTTGAGGGTTCGAAAAACCCGAAAACGAGTCAAAATATTTAAGATAATTATTTTTAAATTACGTTTAAATGCGGAGTTGCTTAGCAACGTAGCGCACCGGGCCCGGGGCGGGTTCGGGGCGTTACACCCTAATTATGCAGTTTCTACTTTTACATCTCAATTGCATTCATGTTCGTTCACTGATCTGATCCCTGATCTCGATGGGAAGTGCATCAGTTTTTTCCAAAGTCATACATCCTCTTACTCGATTAAGAGGCGGATTAGTTCCCTTAATAGCTGATCTGATCCCTAATCTCGATGTGAAGTGGATCAGTTTTCCCAAAGTTGTACATCTTCTCACTCGATTAAGGGGCGGATTAGTTCCCTTAATAGTTTGTCTGATACAATCTGTTCATACCTTACTGTTAGTGATTTTACACCTTTACACGCAAGTGCACGTGTTGCTAACGAAGTAATAGAGTAAGTAAAGTATCGATCGCACGAGGATATTGTTAATTGAATTAATCGCTATAAAAATCTTATAAAAATGTTAAATTGATAGATAATAATTAGAAATAAAATATGAATAATGATGCAATAAAATAAAGCAAGTTAAACGAGATAAAAACAATAAAAGGAAGCCTTGGCTAGGATCGATTTTCTTCGTTACGATGATTCTGCTACTAATGCTCTAGTAATGCTCTGCAGCATTATCTAAAAAACAGCAAGAATAAAAATATTTTCTAGGATTCTTTCAAATTGCCTAGGTAAATTCAAATTAGAATTTCTTTCTACCTTAAAAGAATGTAACTAATATTGAATTTTCGATATGTACTATTTTTATCGCCAATCAAATTAATGTTAACTATGTTGTAACAATTTAATTCGATTAATTATTCGTGCATCTAAAATTTATATTTATCTATCGATACAATATAAACATGAATCGTCAACCTATCTATCGATACGATCTGACTTAGCAAGAAAATTTCACAAATAATTGTTCAATAGATAATTGCAGAAACAAAACCAAGATCATAGCAAAATATCACAACAAATACTATCGTCCTAACCAAGATTAAAGGGTTTAGCCTAAAATCATGACAATAAAATGAAAAATAAAAATATTCATTAATGAAAAATCAATAAAAGTAGAAGGAGAAAATTGTTGAAGTCGAATCTATAGCCACTATCTTCCGCCTCCCTGTCGTCTTTTTTTGTCCTTTTGCTTTTCTGGGTTGCAGAACCTTGGTGTTCTTCTACAAACCTTCAGGGTTTTTTCCCCTAGGTCTTTGACCCTAGGTTCAAGTCTCCTTTCCAGCCTTCTTCTTTCTATTCCAAAAAAATTACTTCTTTTTAAGCTTTTCTCCAGCGTACTATTCCTCTCTCCTATCTATTTTTTATTTAATTGCTCCACCTCATTTTCCTTTTCTAGAATGACTCTCTCACTGGATTCCACATGCTTCAATGATTTCCAAGTTTCTTTGTTCCAATTGTTCTTTCCTTCCTATTTTGTCCTCTTCTGCATGCCAAGTGTCATTCCTTTTCTCTTTCCAAATTATTCTTCCTTGATTTTTGCCTTCACTTCCTTTCCATAATGATTTTGCTTAATTTTTTTTTTGCCTTCACTTTCTCCTCATAAATCTCAGCATTTGAATTTGAATTTCCCACTATAAAAATAGCATTCAATTATGAAAATATAAAATTCAAAATAAGGAGAAAAATCTGCTTTTAATAGAAAATCTGCATTAAATATATTAAAGTAAATCAAAGCATTAATGTTGCAGCATTATATAGCAATTGTATTAAATTCATACCAATTTATTATTGCAATCACTCAATTCATATAAGTTTTTTTTATGTAAAATTAGCATAAAATGACTCTAAAATAAGAGTCATCAAATACCCCCAAACTCAAACCATTACTCGTCCTCGAGTGATGCAAAATAAAATATGAGTTCCCAAAGTAACACTGACAAAATTGATATAATTTTCGAAATATCTCGTAACTTGTAAATTATTGAAAAATTTCATTATCACAATTAAAAGCAATCAATATAGATTTAATTCCCAATAAACTAATTTTCAAAGTGTGTGTGTGCTCAAACTCCAATTGAATTGCTAAGCTCAAAAATCAAAACTAGAAATCACAATACATATCATAGAGTGTCAACTCTTTAACGCTTTTCCTAAATCCATTAGCTTTCAAAGTTTCCTCTTTTTTTTTTTTTTTTTAATAAATAAGTTAAGGGGTTACACAATGATGATTTTTAACATTGCCTTTATCTTTCAGTCACACTACCTTTTTACGCGATTGACAACATTGGTGATGAAGTCCTCCGGTTACTAAGTTATGTCACCTCAAGACATATACTCATATAAAATAGAGGAGTATAGCCAAAATTTATGCAACGGAGTTCCTCCCAAAGTTCCTCTAATTTATTTCTACCCATCGAGTATCCAAAAGGCTCACTCGAGATTGAAAGTAGATTAGGAAATTGCAGATTTATTTTTTTGTTTTCAAATAACCCCCAAACTTATTATTTATTATATATTATTATTTGTTTAGAAGAAGTCTTTCATTGCTAATTTCTTTCATCAAACACTAAATTATTGACACTTAGATATAATTGTAATGTCTAGAAAGGATGATATTCCTAAGCAACCAATAAGAAGTTTGTGTGTTAGGACAACTACGCTTATGGGAACAAATCTTTATTAATTTCTAATAATGTGTGATAATGATATTATTCAATTACTCACTCAATTAGGAAATACTGGAAAATTTCATTGCTATTCATTAGATATGTATCATAGCCAACAACTAATTTTTAGCTAATTTTTCTATCAATTTCCTCACCCCCAAACTCAAACTCGACAGTGTCCCCACTGTCGGACAAAATAAAGTTTAAAATTCAAACAAAACAAGGCAAAACTAGGGGGTAAGTACTTCCCTGGAATCTCATTTGTTGAAAGATGATGCTCTCAGCTGATGCTATAGCCCTACTTGCAGCATTATGTGATGACTTTCTTCTTGGTGCTTCCTCTTCTTCTTCCCTTGATTTGTCCAGATATGAGTTTTTTTTTTTTTTTTTTTTTTTTTTTTTTTTTTTTTTTTTTATTGCTACAGCAAACATTGCAACATCACATTATTTTAGCAAAAACTAAAAACTAAAAAATAAAAATAAAAATAAAAATAAACAAAAACCAACACAAAAGGATATCAAAAATTGGGTTGCCTCCCAATAAGCGCTTGATTTTTTTTTTTAGTCCTCAGCCTGACTTTCCATGCTTCACGTTACTATGCTTTGTGGATGATATGCTATGGTCACTTGATGTTTGAGGTGAGATGGCAGGTGCTTAAGCTCTCAAGTAGGTGTGTCTTCAACAGATAGCTTGAAAGCTTCTAGTTTATATTCAGTCCTCATTGATGTTTCAAACGGTTTTCTTTGGCTCCGAGAATTCTGCTTTGTTTCTTTTGGTTTTATTCTTTCTGATATACTAAAGTAGTCTTCTTCATCATAAGGGCATTTCATAGCTTTCAATACATTAAAAGTAATCTGCTGCTCATTCACGTCTTCGCCACAACCAAGAATCTCTTCCTTTCTCCCAAAAATTTTTATTTCTGTATGCTTCAGTAGTCTTTGAGGGAATGGTGGTGGTGGCCTCTGAGTTTCCAATTCACATCGTTGTTGTGGTGGCATTGCTGCATCATCAGTTTCTACAATGCCAATTTCTAGATTATCCTTTCCTGCTTCTTTCACATCATCTAGTTCCACCAACTCTTCTTGTTTGTTTAAATTTTCTGCTTTCTGTTGCTTTTCTGTAATTTCCAGTTCACTTCCATTCCTCAATACTATGGCCTTGCAATATTCATTTTCTGATCTTTGTGGCACTTCTGTATTGCTTGGTAATTGTCCTGCTGTTTGTGTGCTAAAAGATTGAGTCAACTGCCTCATTTGTGTCTCAATATTCTTCATTGATACAGCCAAGTTCTGCAAGATCACATCTGTCTTAGCAGCATATTCTCTGGCAAAGCTGTCTGATTGCTCTTGATGCATTGAAATGTGAGTTGACTGTGAGAAGCCTTGAGTGTAATTTGTTGTAGCTCTGGTTGATGCTGGAGCATTCTGGGGCTGCGAATTCCATGTAAAATCTAGATGTTCTTTCCAGCCAGGATTGCATGTCTGCGAGTAAGGATTATTGTTTCTATTATACCTCACATAATTTCCAAATCCTGGGTTAATAAGGCATGTGCTATCATCGTGATTCTCTCCACAAAAAATGCGTGACACCTCTCTTGCTGACGGCTTAGGTGGTCTGTTCATCTCCTTGATGGCATTTTCTAGCATAGAAATCTTTGCATTCAAAGCCGACACTGTAACACCCGACATTTCGGCCAGGTGATTTTCTGACTATTTCATTGTCACCCTCTTACTTAACCTTTATGATTTAAAATTTAATGTTAAGACAAATTTATTACAAGTTGAGTAAAACAAGGTTGGGTGGCAGTTTTGTAATTAAAATTTATGGATTAGGTATAAATAGAAAATGGAAACCTTAAACCTCATTTATTGCCACTGTAGCCGACATTCCCTCTCGGCGATTTCTTCCCTCCCAAGTTCTTGCTCCCGGTCACCAGAACTTTCCTTTACCGACGACTGGTTTCAGCTTGCTTTTCCTCTACGACTCCATATCCGAGGTATACTTCGACATTGTGGCTATCTATTAAGTTGTTACCCTGTTCTCCGCTCGGCATTTGAATTTCGGTCTTTATCAATGGTCGTGTGATATTAGAACATTGTGCAAACTGAGTGTGGTAACGTCATTTCCGAATCGATTCTGGTCACTTAGAGTAATCAACTCAGTTTCAATCGATGGTAGAACCTGCCTGCCTATTTTTGGATTTCTGGCAACACGGTGTATCAAACAGAGTATTTAGGAATGACTTTAGCTATTAGAGTCCTAGGACGATTTGTGATTAGAACTATTAGGACCTTTGTTCTAACTACTGTAATGTACATGTTTTAGGTGAAGAAGTTTAAAGGGAAGAAGCTCGGATTGCTAAGGAATCCAGGTAAGTGAATGTATTAAGGTTTCCGGCCACTAGGGCCCTACACCGCAAGGGTATTAGGAAATCATTGAGATGTTAGTCTGTTGACTATGATTAGTTATTACTATGACATGAAGAATCGGAGTAAGAAGATGTTAGGTTACGAGATGTTATGCTTGTCCCTTATGATATGACTTCTCTCTATGAACCTTATGTCTATGCACTGTGTCCATGTTATGATTAAGTTGAGAACATGAAAAGCAAATGTAACCAGATTAAGTGCAGAGCGGGGAAAAGACTATGTTATGTATGACTCGCGAAATCTCCCACTGGTGGAGGCCGAGTTAATGATATGTATGGCTCGCGAATTCTCCCACTAGGGGAGGCCGAGTGATGTATATGATTGCCGCGATAGGCAAATGATTATGTATGACTGCCGCGATAGGCAAATGACTATGTACCCCTGTCTTCCTCCTCGTCTCCTGCCTTAATACATGTCATGTATAATGAAAATGAACGGAATGAAGAAGGGTTATGAACTTGTGTTCTTTGATTTGGGCACCATGTATATCTGTCAGTATGCATTCCTTACTAAGCATTAGGCTTATAGTTTGAACCTGATGGTGTAAGGTGAAGAAGGTTCAGGTGAGGATACTATGTTCAAGAGGATGCTTAAGCTGGTTGCTGGTGGAAGCTCAAAATGACATGCAGGACTGAAAGGCGATTGATGACCCCTGGTTAATGCTCTTTTGTTTCAGTATAATGAAGGATATAAAAGATTAAGTAGGATGAGATTATTTTATAATGTTGAGCTTTGAGACTGTCTAGTTGATTCACTGAGTTAGGGATTGATTTTATAGACTTATAAATGATCTGTTACTTAAGTCTTCCGCTATATGCATTCTGAATGGTTGTGTTAGAGTTTGATGGTTTAGTCTTCCGGCTGATGTCATCGGCAGATGCCGAATGATAGAGTTTGATGGTTTAGTCTTCCGGCTGATGTCATCGGCAGATGCCGAATGATAGAGTTTGATGGTTTAGTCTTCCGGCTGATGTCATCGGCAGATGCCGAATGATAGAGTTTGATGGTTTAGTCTTCCGGCTGATGTCATCGGCAGATGCCGAATGATAGAGTTTGATGGTTTAGTCTTCCGGCTGATGTCATCGGCAGATGCCGAATGATAGAGTTTGATGGTTTAGTCTTCCGGCTGATGTCATCGGCAGATGCCGAATGATAGAGTTTGATGGTTTAGTCTTCCGGCTGATGTCATCGGCAGATGCCGAATGATAGAGTTTGATGGTTTAGTCTTCCGGCTGATGTCATCGGCAGATGCCGAATGATAGAGTTTGATGGTTTAGTCTTCCGGCTGATGTCATCGGCAGATGCCGAATGATAGAGTTTGATGGTTTAGTCTTCCGGCTTCCGGCTGATGTCATCGCAGATGCCGAATGTTAGAGTTTGATGGTTTAGTCTTCCGACTGACGTCATCGGCATGCCGAGTGATAGAGTTTGATGGTTTAGGTCTTCCGCTGATGTCATCGCAGATGCCGAATGATAGGATAGAGTTTGATGGTTTAGTCTTCCGGATGACGTCACCGGTAAATGTAAATGTTTCTTTGTCGACTAGTGACCGGTGGATGTCACTGGATGATGTAGAAGATATTTTATCTGAGCACGCGAGGCCCACGTGCCCACCGGAAGATCTCTTCCATTAGGCGGTGTAAGCAAGTCACGCGCGTTGCACGTGATGACCGGACGACTAAATTTCTGAGGGTTGCCAACGCATGCAACCCATGCAAACCCGAGTGGAATCATGTTGAGAGGGTTGGGGACATTTCTTCCCTGCTCAAATTTGTCCAGAAATCGATGACCGAGCCTAGTCGCTCGACTCTGTGAATGTTTGAACCGACGTGGTATAGGAAGTCGAGCACGAAAGGGGTTCGTTTTCCTTAATGGTTCGGCGTCTCTGTTTCCAGTTTAGAAAACAAAATATACGCGACGTAAATGTCTGACGAGAAAAAGTAAGTGAATGCAATAATAGTAAAAGTCAAGCAAACGATTAATGAAAGATAATGATCACGTGACGGCTCCTGGCCGGGGTCGTTACAGACACCTCATCTAGATCGTAAATTTCAGGTGCCCGCCTTGTAGGGTTAAATCTTTCTAAAGACCATTGATAACTGTTCACTGCCATCCTCTCAAGCAAATCATAAGCTTCATTAAAGGATTTAGAGAGAAGTGTCCCGTTTGCTGCAGCGTCTATAATCGATCTTGTTTGCCCATTTAATCCATTGTAAAACGTTTCCAACTGAATCCAGTGTGGTATTCCATGGTTAGGCCATTGCCTGAGTAGTTCCTTGAATCTGTCCCAGGTCTCGTAAAGTGACTCGTCATCTCGCTGCTGAAAACGTATGATTTTGTTCCTCATCCTCGCGTTCCTCACTGGCGGATGGTATTTCATGATAAATTGCTTGGCTAACTCTCCCCATGTAGTGATAGTATTTGATGGGATGCTATCAAACCAATTTCGTGCTC
Organism: Begonia masoniana; assembly: GCA_022432975.1. NCBI lineage: Eukaryota > Viridiplantae > Streptophyta > Magnoliopsida > Cucurbitales > Begoniaceae > Begonia > Begonia masoniana. The sequence continues at coordinate 25,720,826 of CM039514.1, forward strand.
GGTCTCTTAAAGAATACGGGAAAAGCTTAAGCCTTAATGCCTCAACTGAAACTCCAGGAAAATGAAACGAGTCGCTCACTTCTCCAAATGCTTTAAGATGACGATGAGGATTGTCTGTGACAATTCCACTAAATTGTCCAATTGTTTGAAGCATCTGAAACATGACCGGTTTAAACTCGAATCGGGTAGCATTTAATTCTGGTCTCACAATACCGGGATTCAGATAATCGAGTGTTGGTATGGAGAAGTCTTGAATAGGTCTATCTCGATCATCAATTATTCGATTCAAAAATATTCTTTCTCCTTCCTGGTTATCCATATTAGCTTCTTCAATCGTCAAACATAAATCACGAATACCTTAAAATAGAGAAACAAAATAAAATAAAATAACGTAGAATAAAATAAAATAATTATAGCAAAATAATCACAACTAAACAATATCCCCGGCAACGGCGCCAAAAACTTGTTAGTGATTTTACACCTTTACACGCAAGTGCACATGTCGCTAACGAAGTAATAGAGTAAGTAAAGTATCGATCCCACGAGGATATTGTTAATTGAATTAATCGCTATAAAAATCTTATAAAAATGTTAAATTGATAGATAATAATTAGAAATAAAATATGAATAATGATGCAATAAAATAAAGCAAGTTAAACGAGATAAAAACAATAAAAGGAAGCCTTGGCTAGGATCGATTTTCTTCGTTACGATGATTCTGCTACTAATGCTCTGGTAATGCTCTGCAGCATTATCTAAAACACAGCAAGAATAAAAAAATTTTTTAGGATTCTTTCGAATTGCCTAGGTAAATTCAAATTAGAATTTCTTTCTACCTTGAAAGAATGTAACTAATATTGAATTTTCGATATGTGCTATTCTTATCGCCAATCAAATTAATGTTAACTACGTTGTAACAATTTAATTCGATTAATTATTCGTGCATCTAAAATTTATATTTATCTATCGATACAATATAAACATGAATCGTCAACCTATCTATCGATACGATCTGACTTAGCAAGAAAATTTCACAAATAATTGTTCAATAGATAATTGCAGAAACAAAACCAAGATCATAGCAAAATATCGTAACAAATACTATCGTTCTAACCAAGATTAAAGAGTTTAGCCTAAAATCATGACAATAAAATGAAAAATAAAAATATTCATTAATGAAAAATCAATAAAAGTAGAAGGAGAAAATTGTTGAATTCGAATCTGCAGCCACTATCTTCCGCCTCCCTGTCGTCTTTTTTTGTCCTTTTGCTTTTCTGGGTTGCAGAACCTTGGTGTTCTTCTACAAACCTTCAGGGTTTTTTCCCCTAGGTCTTTGACCCTAGGTTCAAGTCCCCTTTCCAGCCTTCTTCTTTCTATTCCAAAAAAATTACTTCTTTTTAAGCTTTTCTCCAGCGTACTATTCCTCTCTCCTATCTATTTTTTATTTAATTGCTCCACCTCATTTTCCTTTTCCAGAATGACTCTCTCACTGGATTCCACATGCTTCAATGATTTCCAAGTTTCTTTGTTCCAATTGGTCTTTCCTTCCTATTTTGTCCTCTTCTGCATGCCAAGTGTCATTCCTTTTCTCTTTCCAAATTATTCTTCCTTGATTTTTGCCTTCACTTTCTTTCCATAATGATTTTCCTTGATTTTTTTTTTGCCTTCACTTTCTCCTCATAAATCTCAGCATTTGAATTTGAATTTCCTACTATAAAAATAGCATTCAATTATGAAAATATAAAATTCAAAATAAGGAGAAAAATCTACTTTTAATAGAAAATATGCATTAAATATATTAAAGTAAATTAAAGCATTAATGCTGCAGCATTATATAGCAATTGTATTAAATTCATACCAATTTATTATTGCAATCACTCAATTCATATAAGTTTTTTTTATGTAAAATTAGCATAAAATGACTCTAAAATAAGAGTCATCACTTACCATGCCATACATGTAAATTCATTTTCATACTTATTCAATAAAACATGATGCATGACATACTGAAAACATACAAACATACATAAAGCTACTTTTTTGTGATGTAGGCCTGAAGGCACACACAAACTCCACTTACCAGGCTTCCTGAAAAAACTCGTTTGCAAACTACTTCGGGTTTTGCTCAAACCTAAAACCGTAAACAGAGTATTAGTTAGATCGTTGCTAAACCTTCATTCTAAACTATCCAGAAATTTAGGAAACTAGTTTAGGAGCTCTGTTCATAGTGCATTCTCGATTCATCTAAAAACTGAAACTACTCTAACCTACCGCATTCTCAAAACTCACATTTACATTCCCCTCAATCCTCGATAATCACTACTGTAGCAAGAAATCAAGGTAAAACTCAGCTAGGTTGAAGAAGAATCGGGTAGGAGAATCGCCGAGAGGAAGTCTGTTGAGCAAGCTGAATGCCAAATGAGGAAATAAAACAGTGGCCCTTAGCTAGCCTCTTTTATACACTAACCTTCATAAATTACACATTTGCCCCCAGTTAGTCAAACCTTAACCTATTTAAGCAACCAATCAAAATCACTTACTTCCATAAAAATAAAAGCTTCATACCGGTTGCTACACCTGTAGACACCAAAAACCGCAAACGAGATACTGAAACATGACCTAAACGAGAATGCCATAAATAAAAATCAGAAGACAAACGACTCAAACGAAAAGAAGACAAATCCACACCAGAAGCTGCAACATCTAATACTTTGAGTTGATCCAAAACATAAAGTCCCCTTGCCTATGGTTTGTCCCAATCACTTTCTGAAAGGGCAGATCCTGTATGGAACCAGTGGATGAAGAAAATGAGACTAATTATCTAGAATCACATAATTAACTAATAGAAATAAGACTGAGAGTAAGATTATGAATATAATAAACATTAGAAAGAAACACAAGAGATGTAACAATAGAACCAATACCTACTAATGACATAGAGTGCCATCATCAGCAGTCATAATTGATACAGAAGAATTGAGGGATAAGGAAGCAAAATAAAATAAATTGGGAGACATATGATGAGAGACATCTAAATCCAACACTCATAACGAAGAAGATACAACTAAGGAATCAGATGAGGATAAACCTTTATGAGAGGCAGCCGACATAGCATGTGGTTGTGAGGCAAGGAACTGCTGAAACTGCTTAAACATGGATGAATCAAATAAACCCCAAATAATTTCCAAATCAACATAATTCACAAATATTCCAACCAAAACAACCGAATTATAATTTCCAAATCAACCGAATCCAAAAATAGTCCAACCAAAACAACCGAATCCAACAATAATCCTCAAATAACAAAATCAACAGAATCTAACAAAAACAATCGAATCTAACCAAAGAAACGCAAACCCGCAATAACGAATCAAAAGGGGAAAATCAAAAATACCATATGAAATAACCAATACCCGAATCCAATCAAATATACGTCACGATACTATTCATGAACTAACACAAATACCCGAATCGAATCAAGCATAGGGCACTGTTCCCCTATTAAAGACACTGTTCATCATCCGTAGGTGAAATCACGTACTGTTCATCGTCGCGGTATTGTTCATGAAGCACTGTTCATCAAAACCCTAATTCGCAAAAATGCTAGATCGTCATGCTCTGATACCATGAAAAAATAGAGAGAAAATAGGGATTGTTCATTAACACTTGAAAAGCAAAAGATATACATAAAGAGATTTATATAGCTAGGGAAAATAAAGAGAATAATCAAAGACTAAAATGCCCTCAAGACATTAATTATAATAATAATATATGCTAACATGGCTTAGCTGCAATCTTCTTTTCATAGACTAAGTAATAGGTAAAGCAACCCATTTTCAATATGTGCAAAATGCTCTTCCTTCCTGAACTGAGATCAGATAAGAAGATTGGGCAGATAGAGACAGCTTCAACATATTAAGAAAAATGTATCTTCTTATGAGTATTTTTGGGTTTATGTAATTTCTAGAGCATAAAGAGATACAAACAAGACTAGTGAATGGCCTCCCTCCATAAACAATGCCTAATTTGCATGACTATATAGACCAATCTCTCTCTCATACATGCATACATACATACATACATGCATACGTACATACATAATGAAGATCATGTTGGCCACAATTCAAGTTGAAGAGGGAACACTGGTTTTTCAATTGCAGAAGACAGTGGCAAAGTGTCTATAAAGATAACACCAGGTTAGTCTAAGAACATGACAGCAACTCAATTATAGTAGAACATATTAGAATATGGCTATAAAAACATGAAGTCAACCAAGAATTATATTTTCTCGAAGGAGTCAAACATCTCTATAAATTTATACAAGGAGACGTGCTTTTTCTCTCTCCACCCTTCGATCAAGTCTTAAATGTTTACTTTTCCTTGGTGATGACAAACATGCCTTGCGAGCCGAGTTGACCCCGCTACATTATCGGACCGATCAACCTGTTCATTTGTCATCTCTACTTTTTCTTCTCTCTCCCAAAATATAATATTCAAAAGAATGTTAAAAGGCCAGATTTATGGCTAAGCATTGGAGGTCTCAATGGGAGACTTGAAGGAAAATGAAAATAGAAATTACAAATCCTAAAATAAGAAACAATGTCTGTCAAAATACAATAAATATCTCACACTTAGAATAAGCAAGAAACAAATGTCATGAGGCAACATGCAGACCTTATACACAAAAGTATTAAATATAATAGTGTCAATGGAATAGCTGTAACACAAACCATACTGCTCTTAGTCAAATCAAAACATTTCAATATTCTCCACTCTTTCCTAGAGGTGACTAACGAGCGGGCTAGTTGGCTCGGCTTGCTACAGTAGCAAGCCGAGCATAGCCTGGCCAGGTCCTAATAGGCTAGCCGGGCCAAGCCGACTCGAGCTCCGCCCCTGGGCTCGCGAGCCCACCAAGGACTGTGTAATGCCCCGAGTTTCTAAACTCAGTTCGTTACTCATAAACCCGAACATAACTAGGAAATTTCGGTTCGAATTTAAAACTTCGCTCGAAAGTCAAATTTGAACGTTTGCTAAAAACACAAAACTTCCAGCGGAAAATCTTTGAGCAAAGCAAAGTTAAGCAAAACTATAAAACAGTGTTCGAATATTCTGTTAAAAATATTAAGAAAAGATTTTGGCCGGAAGAGACGAAGGCTTACGCGTGAAATGCTTAAAGTTCAAAAAGTCAAACACATCATCCGCTGAACGAAGTCAACAAAAGGGCAGAAATAAAACTGAAGGTTTCCATCGATGATGTCAGCCGGATGAATCGTTCATCCAACCTCTGCTGATCGCAAAATGACAAGTTTTGCTACTCGCATCTACTGATGACGTCAGCCGGATGATTCGTTCATCCAGCCATTTCCGATCACAAGACGACAAATCTTTTACTCACGTCTTCCGAAAGAACAAACTGTGTACACCGATCACTAAACGACAAAACTTCTACTACATAATCCGATAGATTTAATATCGGACATCCACCGATCACTAAACGACAAAACTTCTACTACATCATCCGATGGATAAATTACTCGACATCATCCGGTTACAAAACGACAAATTTTCTACTTATATCTTCCGATGGCTTCTACTGAAGACATCATCCGAAGACTTTACTGAAGACATCTTCCAATTGACAACAGAACAACAACCCTACATCTGCCGATAGACTTCATCTACCGATAGATAAAAAATACTCAACGAAAACAGCATAGCAACATTTTCACTCTAACAAATAAAACTCCGACTACCAAAAGAATTTGAGCATTTTACTAAAAATCGTTCAAATTATTTAAATCCAACTGAGTATCATTATCAGAAAGGTCTCAAATTGAATTCAAACATCAAACTATCACTGTCATGGAAACTCGCAACATACTTAAATTGAATCACATAGTTCATTAAACCTTCTCATCCACTAACACTAGTTAAACCGCCCCATCCGTTGCCAGATTGTTACATAGATGCACTCGTCCAACCAGACTAGTCCTCAACAAACTCAGTGAACACACCTACTATCACTTCTTCACCTACATCACAAAACTCATCTATTAGCCTAATGCTAAGTAAGTAAAGCGATAATGAAATGAAATGCTGAAACATAAACTCCTAAATATGCGGTTTTTACTTTCTCATCTCAGTTGCATATGCATCGTTTCTGATCTGATCCCTCTATGAAATTGGGAGTTGGATCACTTCTCTCAAAGTCATACATCCTCTCTCTTGATTAAGGGGCGGATTAGTTCCCTTTACAAACTGATCTGATCCCCTTGTGAAATTGGGGTTTAGATCACTTCCCCCAAAGTCATACATCCTCTCTCTCGGTTAAGGGGCGGATTAGTTCCCTTAACCACTGTTACAGTCTGTTCATTCCTTACCATGTCATTTCATGTAAATTCATTTTCGCATAAATTTTCAAAATGTGATGCATGACATACAAACATTCAAACACACATAATCCTACTGTTTTGTGATGTAGGACCAAAGGCACAAGCAAACTTTACTTACCTGGCTCTCCTAGAAATCGCTCGGCTGTAAGCTACAGCGAGGTTAAGTTCATAACAGAACATCAATCAAACCTTCACTAAACTTTACCAAAAATTAACCAGAAGAACAGGAAACCATTTGGAACTCTATGCTTGCACATTTCCATTTATCCCCAAAAACCTGAACCTACTCTCATCGACGCATCCTTGAAATCCTCACATTGTACTCCCTCAGTTATCTAACGCTAAAAACGCAGAGAATGAGGAAAACGTACCTAAGTTTAAAGAGAGTCGAGCAAGAAAGAAATCGCCCAGAGGTTTCTGCTGGAGAGCTGAAGGCCGAGGGAAAAACAAGGAAAATGTAGGCGACTACACAGTGACCATTGTGAATAAGACTACATCTTCCGATGCCTTTACCAAAGACATCTTCCGATAGAAAATAAGACTACATCTTCCGATGCCTTTACCAAAGACATCTTCCGATAGAAAATAAGACTACATCTTCCGATGCCTTTACCAAAGACATCTTCCGATAGAAAATAAGACTACATCTTCCGATGCCTTTACCAAAGACATCTTCCGATAGAAAATAAGACTACATCTTCCGATGCCTTTACCAAAGACATCTTCCGATAGAAAATAAGACTACATCTTCCGATGCCTTTACCAAAGACATCTTCCGATAGAAAATAAGACTACATCTTCCGATGCCTTTACCAAAGACATCTTCCGATAGAAAATAAGACTACATCTTCCGATGCCTTTACCAAAGACATCTTCGATAGAAAATAAGACTACATCTTCCGATGCCTTTACCAAAGACATCTTCCGATAGAAAATAAGACTACATCTTCCGATGCCTTTACCAAAGACATCTTCCGATAGAAAATAAGACTACATCTTCCGATGCCTTTACCAAAGACATCTTCGATAGAAAATAAGACTACATCTTCCGATGCCTTTACCAAAGACATCTTCCGATAGAAAATAAGACTACATCTTCCGATAGAAAATAAGACTACATCTTCCGATGCCTTTACCAAAGACATCTTCCGATAGAAAATAAGACTACATCTTCCGATGCCTTTACCAAAGACATCTTCCGATGCCTTTACCAAAGACATCTTCCGATAGAAAATAAGACTACATCTTCCGATGCCTTTACCAAAGACATCTTCCGATAGAAAATAAGACTACATCTTCCGATGCCTTTACCAAAGACATCTTCGATAGAAAATAAGACTACATCTTCCGATGCCTTTACCAAAGACATCTTCGATAGAAAATAAGACTACATCTTCCGATGCCTTTACCAAAGACATCTTCGATAGAAAATAAGACTACATCTTCCGATGCCTTTACCAAAGACATCTTCCGATGCCTTTACCAAAGACATCTTCCGATAGAAAATAAGACTACATCTTCCGATGCCTTTACCAAAGACATCTTCCGATAGAAAATAAGACTACATCTTCCGATGCCTTTACCAAAGACATCTTCGATAGAAAATAAGACTACATCTTCCGATGCCTTTACCAAAGACATCTTCGATAGAAAATAAGACTACATCTTCCGATGCCTTTACCAAAGACATCTTCGATAGAAAATAAGACTACATCTTCCGATGCCTTTACCAAAGACATCTTCCGATGCCTTTACCAAAGACATCTTCGATAGAAAATAAGACTACATCTTCCGATGCCTTTACCAAAGACATCTTCGATAGAAAATAAGACTACATCTTCCGATGCCTTTACCAAAGACATCTTCCGATAGAAAATAAGACTACATCTTCCGATGCCTTTACCAAAGACATCTTCGATAGAAAATAAGACTACATCTTCCGATGCCTTTACCAAAGACATCTTCGATAGAAAATAAGACTACATCTTCCGATGCCTTTACTGAAGACATCTTCCGATAGAAAATAGACTACATCTTCCGATGCCTTTACTAAAGACATCTTCCTATAGAAAATAAGACTACATCTTCCGATGCCTTTACCAAAGACATCTTCCGATAGAAAATAGACTACATCTTCCGATGCCTTTACCAAAGACATCTTCCGATAGAAAATAAGACTACATCTTCCGATGCCTTTACCAAAGACATCTTTCGATAGAAACTTAACAATTACTCAACATCTACCGATAGATATCATCTGCCGATAGAGAACGAAACAATAGCTTAACATCTACCGAGTAGACATCATCTACCGATAGAAAACAAAACGACATCTCGACTACTCATTGTTATACAATACAACTCTGAATATATAGAAAACCTTCTCACTTCATTGAAAATAGTCAGAAACAGCTCAGATCATTTCACTACTCATAACTAGTATTTAAACCAACAGAAACACCATTATCAGAAAGGTTCCAAAATGCTTTTGAAAACATCAAAACGACTCCTATAGTCAGAAGATTTAACATACTCAAAATGAAACCCTTGTCTACTAAACCTTACAACCATTGACACCAGTTAAAATGCCCCATCAGATTGCCAAACCGATGCCTGGATGTGCCCCCCAACCACATCTACTCGATTATGCTCTCAGGGAAAAATCACCTGTAGTATCCTCAACACCTACATCACAAAACTCATCTATTAGCCTAATGCTAAGTAAGTAAAGCAGTAAATAAAGGAAAATACTGAAACACAAATTCCTAAATATGCAATTTCTACTTTCTCATCTCAGTTGCTCATTCAACGTTTCTGTTCTGATCCCCCTGTGAAATTGGGAGTTGGATCAACTCTCCCAAAGTATACTCATCCACTGACTCATTAAGGGACGGATTAATTCCCTTAACAGTAAATTCTGATTCACATCCTCCGATCCCCCTGTGAAATTGGAAGTTGGATCAACTCTCCCAAAGTATAAATATCCTCTGTCTCATTAAGGGTTGGATTAGTTCCCTTAACAGTGTATCTGTTTCACGTACTGTTTCAATCTGTTCATTCCTTGCCGATTCAAAATCATGTAAATTCATTTTCGTACATCTCAAAATATGATGCATGACAACTGGAAATAAACATACAAACATACATAAATCCTACTGTTTTGTGATGTAGGCCCGAAGGCACAAACAAACTCTACTTACCTGGTCTACTGGAAATCGCTCGGTTTCAACTACTTGAAAGCCCTGTTCACCTAGTGTCATAAACAGAACACTAATCAGAACATCACTAAATCTCATCCCACACCATTCACAAATCTAAGGAGCTAGCTTAGAACTTCGGGCCATTGCACATTCTTGGTTCAGCACTAAACTCGAACTCAGCTCACTCACAGCATTCACCAAGTTACACACGCATTGCACTCTCCCCGCTATCTACTCACTATAATATCGAGAAGATGAATGGAAAACTTACCTAGGTCGAAGGTGAATCGGGCGAGGAAGATCGCCTAGAGAGCTTGTCTGCCTGAGCTGAAACCCGAAGAGGAAATGGTATGAAATGGTGGCGGCTACAGTGCATTAAACCTAACCCTCTTTCCTTAAATTCGTTATCCACTCTTTGAAAATTGCAATTTACTCTAATGCCCTTGCCAAGTCATTTAATAACCCTACATAAATTATTGACTAATCAAGTGTATTTTATTAATAATAAAAGAGCTGGTTCGATAGAACCGGGTGCTACAGCATTTAACCACAAAGCCTCTTTCCTTAAATAGGTTATCCATTATAAGTTCTCAATTTACCACTATGCCCTTACTTAGTAACTCATTAACCTAATTAATACTTCCCTCAATTTTCTCCACAACATGCTTACTATTAAATAACAGAATAGAAATTGGTATAATAGAACCGGGTGCTACAGACTGAGCCAGGCTCGTGAGCCCACTTAGCTGTCACTGCCCGCCTCAGGGCCTCGCCCCTTGGCCCTTCCACTCTCTCTCTCTCTCTCTCTCTCTCTCTCTCTCTCTCTCTCTCTCTCTCTCTCTCTCTCTCTCTCTCTCTCTCTCTCTCTCTCTCTCTCTCTCTCTCTCTCTCTCTCTCTCTCTCTCTCTCTCTCTCTCTCTCTCTCTCTCTCTCTCTCTCTCTCTCTCTCTCTCTCTCTCTCTCTCTCTCTCTCTCTCTCTCTCTCTCTCTCTCTCTCTCTCTCTCTCTCTCTCTCTCTCTCTCTCTCTCTCTCTCTCTCTCTCTCTCTCTCTCTCTCTCTCTCTCTCTCTCTCTCTCTCTCTCTCTCTCTCTCTCTCTCTCTCTCTCTCTCTCTCTCTCTCTCTCTCTCTCTCTCTCTCTCTCTCTCTCTCTCTCTCTCTCTCTCTCTCTCTCTCTCTCTCTCTCTCTCTCTCTCTCTCTCTCTCTCTCTCTCTCTCTCTCTCTCTCTCTCTCTCTCTCTCTCTCTCTCTCTCTCTCTCTCTCTCTCTCTCTCTCTCTCTCTCTCTCTCTCTCTGCTGGCCGCCAGGGTTGTCAATTGTAGAGCAACGCCTGGATGAAACGAAAATAGACCAAAAATGAACAGAGTAAGAATCAGGGCAGTCTTTGTTGTTAGATAATAGATTGTCATCATTGCATTTGCTAAAAGAAAAGAGATTACCTAAAGAGCGAGCTTCTTGAAAGCTTTCTTGAATTAAGATTCAGAAGCACCATGTTAGAATCAGGTGCTTTCTCCTTCTTCCCCCTTGGCTCTCTCTCTCTCTCTCTCTCTCTCTCTCTCTCTCTCTCTCTCTCTCTCTCAGCTTGGGTTGCCGGTTGCATAGCAACAGTCATAAGACCGTTGCCCCACCTGCTTCCCACCCCCACCAACGGTTTGTGACTGTTGCTGCTCTCTCTTTCTCTTTCTGTTTTGCAACAGCAGCAGCCAACAACGGTTTGTGACCGTTGTTGCTGCTCTCTCTCTCTATCTATTTTGTTGTAGTAGCAGGCAGCACCACAACAGCAATTGTAACACCCCTAAAACTGTACCCGTATTTCCCATATTATTTTTTTTTTATTTTTTTGTACTTATTTCTTTCCTCTACTTTAATTAAAAGCTTATGCGGAATTTAAACTGTGGTTGAAATCGGAACTGAATCGGAATTAAAGTTGAACCTTAAATGCATTTAAAACAATCCTTTATTAAAACTAAAAAAAATAACGTTAAAGAAAACTTTAAAACCAATAAAAAGGTGGGAGGGCAGAATTGGAACTCTGCCCTCAAACACGTATCAGCGACCGATCTCTGCGCTGCAGCAGAGATCGATCGCTGCAAGCAGAGATCGATCGCTGCCATAGCTAGCAGCGATCGAGATCGCTGCCATGACTAGCAGCGATCGATCTCTGCTCTGCAGCAGAGATCGATCGCTGATGCAGAAAAGCAATGCAGCGATCGATCTCTGCTGCAGCGCAGAGATCGGTCGCTGATACGTGTTTGAGGGCCATCGCCGGTGTTAAGCCGAGCGTTGGTGTGCCCAATTTGGGTCGAAAACAGGGAATCCCGAATTGGGGATTTCGGGTTTTCGGTGAATAACATCTAAATTTTGGTTAGTTTATGTTAATTAGGTATAAGAGGGATTGATTGGTGAGAAAATGAGCGTGAATTGATGAAAAATCGAAAAGGGGTGTGACAGCAATAGTCATCAGACCGTTGCCATTGCCTTGCCTGCTTGTCCTAGCAAGCAACGTGACCATTGCTTCCTCCCCCTCCTCCTCTTCTATAAATTCTCTTCCCCCCTCTCCATTTTTTTTCACCAATCTCTTAAATTCATTCTTCAATTTGCTCTAATTCAATTTGGTGCTCTCAATCAATTTCTCTCTTCTTACAATTCATTCTTTTCCTCGTTCAATAAGGTAAAATTTAGTTTATTTTTTTTTACATATATTTACATAATTTTTAATTGTAGTTATATTAACTAAATTTTTTTACATTAATTTTTTTGTAGATTTCGTATATGTGGAGTTAATCAATTCACACTACCTACAAGCTTTTGTTGGACATTGGTTTTGTGGTATCAATTTATTATTAAAAATTAATTTTATATTTAGTTTTATTTATTATGGATCATCGCAATTATATTATTGATGATAATGATGACATAGAGGAAATTATAGAATTAATTCCTACATTTTATGTGAGACAATCATCTGCACAAGCATCCACTTCACCTAGAAAAAGAAGACAAAATATTTCGGTTGTATGGAAACATTTTGATTTAAAAGATGTTAAAATTGCGGACAAAATAGAAAGTAGAGCTCAATGTAAATATTGTGCTAAAAATTTTGCTAATACTTCTGGTAGCTCTTCTAGTACCATTGGTAGATTTTTTAAAAAATGTCACTTAAATATTGAAACACGAGATTCAACACAATCTCAATTGAATGCTATTGGTATTGGCATTTTCACATATTCACAAAATAGAATGAGAGAATGAATAGCACGACTTATAGCACAATCCGAGTTGCCTTTATCATTATTCGATAGTGATGTGTTTGAAAAATTTATGAAAGAATATGCTACTAGTTTTAAACGTGTCCCTAGAAGTACTACGAGAAGTCATATCCTTAAAATGTTTATAGATATGAAAAATAAATTAATTACATTTTTTTCAAATGCTCTTTCAATGTCTATTTGCATTACTTCTAATTTATGGAGTGCACATAATTCTATTAGTTATATAGTGGTAACATCTAATTTTATTGATGAATCTTGGCAATTGAATAAAAAAATTTTAGGATTTCGTAATTGTGAATATCCTCATTATGGCACTACCATCTGTAGATTTATTATGATAATATTGCAAGAATATTCTATTCCAAATAGAATTTTTAGCATAACTCTTGATACTGCTATGGCTAATGATATTGCTATTTTTCAATTTAAAGATTTTTTTACAATTAGATGTTACTCGTGATTCTCTTTTTCACATGAGATGTGTGTGTCATATGATATGTCATGTATTTCAACTCATATTGAATTAATTATGTCCGCAATTTCTTATATTATTGGGTCTAATTCGAGACAACACTAATATAAAGAATTTTGTAGAGCTGCTCAATTTAAACCAAGAAAATTAAAAATCGACGTAAATAATATGTGGAATTCAACTTATTTGATGTTGCAAGATGCTGGGCAATATTGGCATTATTAATGATAACACGCAAAGTATTAATCTTGACAAATCAAATTGTGATATTGCTAATATATTTCTTGATTTTTTAAAATCTTTTTATGATACTATAAATCAATGTTCTGTAATTTATTATCACACTTCTAATATTGTTCTTCCTATTTTTGTAGATTTAACATAAAATTTGCAAAATATCGATAAATAGATGAATTTAGTAATATTCTTAATAAAATGAAAATAAAATTTAAAAAATATTAGCATAACATTCCTCTTATTTTTTGTTATGCATGCATCATGATTCATTGATTTAAATTAAAAAGAGTTTGTTTTATGCTCAATAGGATTTCTGTAAATTTATATACTCAACCTTTAATTACTAGTGATGACATAACAAATGAAGTTTTAAATTTATATGTTTCTAATGAAAAAAAAAATATTTCAATGTTAATTGTTATTATTCACAACCTCCACATACCGAGAGTTATCCTAGGAGTAGTGGTGATGGTGGAGGTAGTTTTAGTCAACAATATAATATTGATGATATATATAGTGAATTTGTAACGCCCCGAGTTTTTCTAAACTCAGTTCGTTACACATAACACATAACAGGACTAAGAAAATTTGACTAATTTCTAAAAAAAAACTTCGCTTAAAAATTAAAATTTTGACATTTGCTAAAGCCTAAAAATTTTAAAACTAGCAGCAGAAATTTTTTTTTTAAAGAAAATAGAGTTAAACAATCTGTAAAACAATTTTAAAAGAATCGGTTAAAATATTGAGAAATAATTCGGCCAGAAGAGATGAAAGCTTAAGTATGAAATGCTTGAAGATCATAAAAGTCAAACACATCATCCACCGAACAAAGTCAACGAAAATGGGCAGAAACAAAACGGAGGACTTCCACCGATGATGTCAGCCGGAACACTCTTCCAACTTCATCCGATGACATCAGCCGAAAGAATCACTCTTCCAACTTCATCCGATGACATCAGCCGAAAGAATCACTCTTCCAACTTCATCCGATGACATCAGCCGAAAGAATCACTCTTCCAACTTCATCCGATGACATCAGCCGAAAGAATCACTCTTCCAACTTCATCCGATGACATCAGCCGAAAGAATCACTCTTCCAACTTCATCCGATGACATCAGCCGAAAGAATCACTCTTCCAACTTCATCCGATGACATCAGCCGAAAGAATCACTCTTCCAACTTCATCCGATGACATCAGCCGAAAGAATCACTCTTCCAACTTCATCCGATGACATCAGCCGAAAGAATCACTCTTCCAACTTCATCCGATGACATCAGCCGAAAGAATCACTCTTCCAACTTCATCCGATGACATCAGCCGAAAGAATCACTCTTCCAACTTCATCCGATGACATCAGCCGAAAGAATCACTCTTCCAACTTCATCCGATCACTCTTCCAACTTCATCCGATGACATCAGCCGAAAGAATCACTCTTCTAACTTCAGCCGATCGCAAACAACAACTATGCTTACTCACATCTCCGTAGATACTCACATCTTCCGGTAGATAAAATACTCTACATCATCCGGTTACAAAACGACAAATTTTCTACTTATATCTTCTGATGGCTTCCACTGAAGACATCGTCCGATGACTTTACTGAAGACGTCATCCGATGGCTTCCACTGAAGACATCGTCCGATGACTTTACTGAAGACGTCATCCGATGGCTTCCACTGAAGACATCATCCGATGGCTTTACTGAAGACATCGTCCGATGACTTTACTGAAGACGTCCTCCGATGGCTTCCACTGAAGACATCGTCCGATGACTTTACTGAAGACGTCATCCGATGGCTTCCACTGAAGACATCATCCGATGGCTTCCACTGAAGACATCATCCGATGGCTTTACTGAAGACATCATCCGATGGCTTTACTGAACAACAACATCCGATGGCTTTACTGAACAACAACTTTATATAGCAGCTCATCGAGCATTTTCTCTCTACACAGGGAAAGCTCTGACTACCAATAGAATTTGAGCATTTGCAAAAGAACACTCAAAACTACTTAAATCCGTATATTACTCTAGAATTTGGTAGAAACTACTTTTAAAGCCAACAGAGTATTAATATCAGAAAGGTCTCAAATGTATTTCAAAACATTAAAACTACCATTTTCATAAGAACTCTCGACATACTCAAATTGAATCATGGTTCACTAAACTTTCCCATCACTGACATCAGTTAATCCGCCTCATCAGTTTACCAGGCCGAAACATGAATGTACTCTTCCAACCTCCTCTATTCATCTGTGCACTCAGGAAAATCACCTGCAGTATCCTCGACACCTACATCACAAAACTCTTCTATTAGCCTAATGCTAAGTAAGTAAAGAAATAATGAAATGAAATGCTGAAACATAAATTCCAAAACATGCAATTTCTACTTTCTCATCTCAGTTGCATTCACATTCATTCATAAACTGATCTGATCCCTCAGTTCTCTTGGGAGTGGGATCAATCCTCTTAATATTATACATCCACTACTCGATTAAGGGGCAGATGAATTCCCTTAATAGCTGATCTGATCCCTTAGTTCCCTTGGGAGTGGGATCAATCCTCCCAATGTAATAAATCCCTTCATAAGTTAAGGGGTGGATTAGTTCCCTTAATAATTTGTCTGTCACATTCAGTTCATGCCTTACCATTCCTTACATGGAAATTCATTTTCGTAATCTTTCAAAAAAACATGATGCATGACATACAAACTTATTCACACAATACATAATCCTACTGTTTTGTGATGTAGGCCCGAAGGCACATGCATACTTCACTTACCTGGCTCTCCTGGAAATGCTCGGTGTTGCAAACTACTTTGGGAGCTTACTCAACCTAAAACCATGGACAAATTATCGATTAGATATTACTAAACCTCATTCTACACTATCCAGAAGCCTAAGGAAACTAGTTTAAGAGCTTAGTTCGTTTTACATCTCCGATTACTACAAAACCCGAACTAGTTCGCTCACAGCATTCACGAAACTCACATTCATCCACTCCCCAATTCATCGATTGTAACGACCCTCATACTATTCCTAATTTCCCGTACGAAATTTTTTCTTTTTAAGCCTCTAAATCAATTACAAACATCCTCGAAAACCTTTAAAGAAAATTCATTTATCATACAAAAACAGTTACATAAAACCACTCAACCTTCTATCATTCCTCAATTTATCAACTTATCACTTCTTCACAATATCATTTCTATCTCCATTTCAATTATACATTTTACATAAACTTTCCAAACATTCATACGTTCTCGTAACTCTGTCCAAAACCGACTCTAAACACGATTAAAATGAAGTACATTTTCATGAAAACGAACTGCATGGTTCCGTTTAAAAGTGTGACATATCCTTCCTGTTTCAAAAGAAAATACCAAGCAGTTCCATTAAACTTTAGATAAAAACCTTAACAAAACGTTTTATAAAACAAGTCTATCAAAACATCAAAACCTATTTTATCCCCTAACCCGAATCAAACCATCTACACATCAATCAATCAACTAAACAGATTCCAATGAAAATTTTACTAAAACAGTTTATAAAAACAGGTTTCCAAAACGTTTAAAACCTCAAAAGTAAACCTATCAACTACCAGAACCAAGCATCCTAAAATGTCTATACAACTCTCAGTCCAAAACATCTCAATAACCCCAAAATCTATGCATACGTCCCCACGGGTCGGTTGAGCATCGACTGCGCCAGCACACTGCCGCGAGCATCATCCATCAACTGCCTCAGACATCAGAAGGAAGAACGTCATCCTCACCTGGATCTACGTCACCTATAATGTCACCTACACCATACAGACATCTATGAGATAATTAAATCTCAGTAAGCTTCGTAAATGCAGATGCATGCGTGCGTATGCCATTAAGAAAACATGCTCAGATTCAGATACAGAAACAGATACAGATTCAGATTACAGATTCATTTTCATTACGTCGCAGACAGACAGAATTGTCACCAAAACCTCTACCCACTAAGCGGAGAGGGCCCATCAAGCGATCGGACTACCCTTTCCACCTAGAGGGGGGGTACACGCTTGCAACACGCACAGCCGTGCCTGAGCCCCATCCCGCGTGACCAGAAACAGACAGATTACGTTTATTCATTCAGATTTCGTTACAGATTTAATTTCAGATGTACGTTCCTTTTCTTAAAAACACGTGCAGAAATTCATTTTCATGACTTTCGAAAACCGTGATGCATGAACAGATATGAGCAGAAAGTAACAACCAACATGCGTACCATCAAGACAAATAAAGCATAACCTATAACAATTTAAACCTAACTACCCCAACCAAAGCGATATAAAGCATACAACTCCTCAGGGATCCTCGATACGACATCGAAGTATGGTGTAGACCGATTGGTCAAGGTAAGTCACGAGAACTTACCTCGTGTCCGTTGCAGCTCTTGCTCCGTCCACGAGCGTTGTTCACCTACGCAATTTTCATCAATTTGTCGTTAATACGAGCTTAAACAATTAAATGTCCAAATTTAACAAAAACCTTAACTAAGGAACTTTCCTAAAATCTTCACCTAACTAATCGAAGTATTTAAACAACAATTAACGCTCGATAGTTTAAAATCACAATTAACGAGTTTTCCTAAAAACCCGAAAACTCCCAAATTTTAACATTTCTCGCAATTCACTCTAACTTCGTCCAATAACGTTCAATACGTCCTTTATACCATTAATTACTATAAATCTATTAATTTCGGACCCTAATTTGGGTTCGGTAAAACCGACCCAAAACTTTGAACGCGCGTAACTTTCGCGTCGGTTATCGGAATCGAATGATTCCAGCGGCCACGCGCTCCTCTAATAACCTATTTTAACCTGTCAAAAGTAATTTTAAAACAAACGACCGTAGATAGGTCAAATGTCCAAAAACCCGAAACTGCCCTTAATCGAAAATTTCTCCCTTTCCAATTTTTCATCAAATTCCATCAATTTCCTCACCAATCAATCCCAATTAGCCTTAATTAGCCTAAATTAATCGAAAATACCGAATTACAATAAAAAACCCGAAGTGCCCTAAATCGGGAAAATTCCCCTTTTCGATTTTTTTATCGATTCACCTCCGATTCAACACCAATCAACTATCCTAACATCCAATTAGTATAATCCAAAGAGAATTTAAGGTTTTAAACCGGAAAACCCGAAATCCCCAATTCGGGATTCACTGAAATTCGCTCAAATTGAGCTCCCTGTTGCTCGGCGATCAATGCCGACGCGAAGCTCGACAAGACGATGCCGAGAACAGCCGAAAAGGGCCGGCGATCGGAGCTCAACGGAGCTCGACATTCCCGGCCACAAACCGAGCAAGAACAGGGAAGAAACTCACCGGTTTTCGGTCGAGTCTGGCGCGGAAAGGTTGAACCGAACTCTGGCTTCAGCTCGCCGGAGTCCGCTCGTCTGAACGGTGGCCGGAATCGTCGGTGTTCGTCGGAGGAGGCTCGGCGTCGCTCGTCGCTCGGGCTGTCGTCGGGCTCGCGGTGAAGGAATGGCGAACGACAGAATGGTTTAACAAAACCATTATGTCGTTTGTTAAATTTTTTTTTTTTAATTAATAATAATAATAATAATAATAATATTAAAACCACTTCTTAACGAAACATTAATTTTGCCCTCTCGTGTTTTCGACCATTCGAATTTTCTCATTTCACCAATAAATCCAACTTATTATCTGGGTTCTATTAAAACTGTCCGTTCGCAAATCGGACCTCGTTTGCTATTTTTTACTAAAACGTCCATTTTTTATTACGATAGAGGTAATTATTCCGAATATAGCGTCGTTACTCCGAAAAATCCCGTAATTTCCTTAAAATTCCAATTAATCATTAGGATCTTAGTGACGCTTTCTTTTCGTAAAACGGACCCAATTTGACATATTTACAAAAATACCATCCAATAATATAATAATAATATTCTCAAGAATCCGTACGAACCGGATATTACATTCTACCCTCCTTATTTAGAATTTTGTCCACAAAATTAAATTACACAAATAGTCTTTGACATTAATGTTTCATGTCATCCGGCCTTATACTTCGATTATCATCCGTATCTACGGTCATTCTTCGGGGTTCTAAACCAAAATTCTTCATTGTACCATCCAACCTCGGCTTTAAATTTGTATTCTCTACTTTCGACTTGATCGTACACTTCCTTACTAAAGCATTGAACACAATTTAAAATTTTTAAATCTCAAGTTAATTAACTCAGCGACCTATTTGCCACCTTAACATTTGCACATGTATCAACTTTTAATAATTCACATATTACAACTCCTATTAATACTGACTTTAACGTCTTCTTTTATCATTGTCTTTCCTCTGCCGTTTCTTCAGGTCAGAGTTATGTTCAAGCTTTCTAACGCCTGCCAAATTAAATACCTACACTTCATCAAATCTCTAGATTGTGACCCAAAGTTCAGCATAATTCCATCGACTCTGTCCACAGTCGGGACGCACACCAACTGAACTTCGACATTAACTTTATGACCACATTCCTTACTTTCAATTGGCCTAAACAAATCATCGCCTACGCATCCAATCTTACCAAGTTTCCTAAGCCTTTAATCAGACGATCTCTAACTATGTATTTGCCACCTGATATCCCGAGCACGCGTTGGTCAAAATTTAATCACCCAAAACGTTAAACTCTCTAACTTCTCAATTGGTTTCCATTAAAGATTGTCACTTATCCTAAATCCTCGAAATATTCTCCACTTCCCGACGTCATTTGGGTTGACTATTGTTCAAGGATTCCTAACAACACACAGGTGGTAATCTAACTCCCCTCTATTTTAACCTCAACTCATTGACTTAAGTTCCTTTGGTTTAGTTTCTAACTTTCTAAATCCTTTGTCTATCGAATACGTACCTAACCGTTTTACGCCCTCTAGGTCTTCTCAATTTACTTACTCCCATGCTAAAATCTCAATTACACTACAACCTCATCTGTCATATACATATATGTATCGGAGCTATAATTGAACTTGATTATGAGTTCGCTGGCCCAAACCTTGGTCATCATCACGACCACCCGAGTCCACACGCCTCTAGTAAGGTTCCCTTAGAACTTATTTATCAAAATTCCAATTTCTAAATCTCACAAACCATCTCGTTGAGATTACTCTGAGGTCTCGACGAGTCCATCCGGGGCTATAGTTACTACTAACTTGGGATTCTGGTCCCAATGTAACTAAAATGTTATGAACATCATCTTTTTTTTTTTTAACTTCCTCAATGAATTCTATCGTTTTGTCCTTAACTAATTTTTCTCATGCTATACACGTTACGCTTATTTGTTTAACACAATTCCTTGTTAACTCCAAGCACAATTTAATTCTCCAGGTCTTGTTATAGATTCGATCCAACTATCTATTCTAACCTTAAATCATGCATGTGTCCATCGGTCTTAACCTGATAAATTACCGGTCTTAACTAAATTTCACTCTAAATTTACTTAAGTGGGCTTACTGCACATCCTTGTTCTTCTTATTCTATACATCGCAATTTCACCCATCGTTGCCGTGTAACACTGGTCTAAACTTCCAGCCATAACTCTTCAGTCCAACGATCTCCTTCACTTATTCCTAATATCGCACCAGGATTTCTTCGTAGTTTACTAACTAGCCTATCCTTCTTCATTCCTCCTTGTTAGGTTCCAAATATTCTACTTGACTCCCATGAAATGGTTTATCTAACGGTCTTCACGTTTGAAAACTTGTTGTAGACGAGTTCACATCCCCAATCCGAATTTCCTCAAGTTCCAAAATCTCATTCTTCTATTTCTCCAAAGGAAGGATTCAGAACCATCTTTCCGTTAAGGCTAACCCTCGTAGACTATCGCACACTGATGTTTCTACTTCCATACCAGAGGTAAGTCTCCGGCTGTGATCTTTAACTTGAATTGTATTAACTATGGGTTAATAACTACACTCCATATACCTTTAAGCCAAAGGGATTTACAATTTCTTACTTTGTCACCTCTTTCTACATGCGATACACACTCTTGTTGATTAACCATATCCTATTAACATCGCACACGTCGCACGTAGTCTCTAAACATGACTTTTTAACTCAAGGCGTTAAACCCTGCTTTAATTAGCTACTGTAATTGGGTTTCTAAATTCTTTCTAGCTCTTACACTTTTGCTTCACAACTACTAATCAAAACATATCATTGCACAACGTACCTACTACTTACCAATCATTCTTGCCTTCACTTGGTCTCCCCTTTTGTAGTACGTCGATCAAAATCCTTTCGCGAAATGGGCAATCGCCCATCACTAGCTAGTCTTCCTAGACGATACTTATCTCCTAGAGATCGGCCAAATTGTAATTCGAGTATTACCCTTTTGTATAACCTTCATCCTTTATTGTCTCAAAATTCCCCAACTTTCCAACTTCGAATAAATCTCCTTATTTTCCCTCATCGGTATAGGTTGGTATGCATACCCCGATGAAATTGCTTAGATCTCACATTACGATTTTTGCATTGATTCTTTTCGTCCTCTGAATCACCGCGGAAATAGCCACCCCTATATCCTTTCATCAATTAATCTATGTTTTAATTCTTGAATCTTATTTTCATCTAGATACTCCCTGTTTCACGTAGGTCTAAGACCTACAAAGCTCTACTACATTTTCTTATTTGCTTACGTGCACTTATTATACCTTGGCAATCCAAAGCATTCCTCGATACGTTCATATCTAAGTTTCAAACTTCTCTATGAAACGTCATATTCTAAAACTCTGAAGGTTTGTCAACTAGGGTCATTTTCTATCTCTTTAAATCTTACTCATTATAAATTGTATTGTTCTTACGGTAACTCAATTCTAAGTGTGCAACTTCCTGTGGTTAGATCAGGTTAATCCTACTACCACATAACTCTCTTTCCATAAGGCCTATATGGTCTCGCATCTATCTACTGTCTTATCGTCGAGGTTCACTTAAGAACTCTTCTTATCCATCCTCTTTATTCCCCTCATTGGTTGTTGTCTTTGCTCTACTGAGCATGGTTGAAACCCTTCAAGGAACATCTTCATACCTTGGTCATTGGGAATAAATACATCTTGGGTCCTAAGTTCTTCTCGTTTGTCAATATCTCGAGCTGACGAGATTGCCTAATTATGTGTTGTGCTTGTCGGTCAATGTGTTAGGATTGTTGGGCAATAAATCACTTGAGTTGGTCTATCGTATCATCTCGGTCATCTCGGTCGTTCCGTGGACACACCATAATTATAAAACTCCTATATAAAAGTTAAAACAAATATTCTAAGAAACTAGAAATCGAATAAAGCTATAAACATACTTACAGTTGATGAAGAATGTCCGCGTAGTGGCTGTGCAGTCGAGCAGTCTACAGAACAGATTTTAAAACCTGGGGGCTCTGATACCATAATTGTAACGACCCTCATACTATTCCTAATTTCCCGTACGAAATTTTTTCTTTTTAAGCCTCTAAATCAATTAAAAACATCCTCGAAAACTGTAACACCCCTAATACTGTACCCGTTTTTCCTGTATAATTTTTCATTTTATACTTTTTACTTTTCTATGCTTTAAATAAAACTTAATGCGGAATCTAAACCGAAGTTGAAATCGGAATTAAAACTGAACTTTAAAAGCATTTAAAACAAAACCTTTAATAAATAATTAAAACTAAAACATTTAATAAAACTTTTATAAACAACAAAAGAAGGGAGGGCAGAATCGGATTTCTGCCCTCAAAATGCAGCAGCGACCGGGCGCTGCCAATTGCAGCGCACGGTCGCCGTGTGCGCTGCGTGATGCAGCGCACGATCGCTGCAAATGCAGCGATCAGGCGCTGCACAATGCAGCGCACGATCGCTGCAATGTGCGGCGCCTGATCGCTGCACTGCAGCGATCATTTGCTGCTGCAGCGATCCCCCACGGCGCCCAGTCGCCTAGCTCTCTTTCAGCGATCAGCGCACAGCGCCCGATCGCTGCAGCTCCTCACTTCTTCCTTACTTCGTTATTTTCTTTTCTACACTTAGGCTCTCTGGAATCTCGAACTCCAGAGAGCAAATCCCTCGACATCCCTCTCTGGAATCCGATTCCAGAGAGCACTTTTCTCTTTCTTTTCTTAATCAATTTCTCACCTTTATCACAAAGGTTTACAACTTACATCAACCGACTCGCGGCGGACTTTACGAAGTCCAACTGCGTGGATAGCTCTAAAAACCGAGCTATCCGTAACAACCTACAAACAACATTTCAAAACATTTTCATTTAACTTAAACATTTAAACCAAAGCGTTTTTACATACAATTACCAAAACGTTATCTAACCCCTATCCAGATCCAAACAACCTAAATATGTTCTATACAGTTCATCATCAATCCAAAATATCACGAAGAACCCCCAAAACCTTTACATACACCCACCACGGGTCAAAACGAGCCTCGACTGCTCAGCGCACTCCCACGGCCATCATCCATCAGCTGCTCCTACGTCAGGAGGAGGAATATCATCCTCACCTGGGTCAACGTAACCTAGAACGTCACCTACACCATACAGACACATATGAGATATGGAAATCTCAGTAAGCTACGTAAATGCAGATGCATGCGTGTCGTGCATATGAAGTTCAGAAAACATGCTCATCAGACATATCAGATCATTTCATACATAATGCCACCGAGATATCAGCCCTCTAAATGGAAAGGATACATCCCGCGGTCGGACTACCACTTTCGACCTAGAGGAGGGGGGTACATGCTCATAAACCCTACAGCCATGCCTGAGCCCCATCTCGCGTAACCAGATGATGTGGTATTGGTCAGACCCGGAAATAGTCCACCAATAGATCAAAGTCCCCCCGTACGGGCCACATAGATTTTTCTTTGAAAACATCGTGTAGAATTCGTTTTCATGTCATTTGAAATACGTGATGCATGAACAGATAATGAACAGAAAGTAAACAATCAACATATATACCATCAAGACCGAAATAGAATAACCTATAAACCATTTAAACCTAACTACCCAACCGAAAGCGATTTAAAGCAAACAAGTCCTCAGGAATCCTCGATACGACGTCGAAGTATGGTGTAGACCGATTGGTCAGAGTAAGTCACGAAGACTTACCTTGAGCGCGCAGAATATCAAGCTTCGTCTACGGGAGTCGTTACCTAAGGAAATTTCACCAATTGACGTTAATACGAGCTTAAACTCTTAAATGTCCGAAACTAATAAAATCCTTATCTTAGCTAATCGATGTTTTTATATAACGATTTAACGCTCGGAAATCTCGAAATTCATATTACAAGTTATTTCCGAAAACTCGAAAATTTAACAATTTATAACTTTTTCGCAAATTGATTTCTCTTCGTCCAATAACGTCCAATACGTTCAATTTATACTTAATCACGGCTAACCTATTAATTACGAAGCCTAAATCGCGTTTTTAACGGAAAAGCTAATTTAAACCCTAACCCTAAATCGAACCAAAACTCGAAATAAACGACCGAAGACTAAAGCTACATACCGAGGGTAGCGAGAGAGGAAGAAAACGTGAAGGACGGAGGAGAAACAGAGCTTGAACGGAGTCGGAACGGAGGAAACACGCCGGCGGCCGAGAGAGAAGGAAACTCTCTGTCGTGCGATCCAGAGAAGAAAAGAGAGAAAGTGAGGGAGAGAAAGAGATTTGTGTTATTTTATAAAAATTGATTTGCAAATTACCATTTTGCCCTTATTTGATTTTTATATTAGTTTCGTCCTTCGTTTCGTTAATCGTCTAACGATTCAGATACTTGAAAACTTCATATTTTGCCAATAACTCCTATTCATTACCAGGGCTTTATTAAAACTGTCCGTTAACAATTTGGACCTCGTTTGCTATTTTTACGAGAATGTCTTTTACTTTATGATAATAGTAATTACTCGGAATATAGCGTCACTATTTCGAAAATTCCCAAAATTTCCTTAAAATTCTAAATAATCGCTAGGATCGTAATGACGCTTTCTTTTCGTAAATCGGACCTGATTTGACATAATTACAAAAATGCCAATAACAATATAATAATAATATAATAAAAGGTCCGTACAAACCGGATATTACATTCCACCCTCCTTATTCAGAATTTTGTCCACAAAATTAAATTATGCAAATAGATCAGGATATCCAGTCATCATATCCTGCTGTCGTTCCCACGTAGCTTCCTCCACCTCGTGGTTCCGCCATAGGACTTTGACTAGCGGAATCTCTTTGTTGCGCAAGACTTTGGTAGAGTACTCCAGAATACGTACCGGCTTCACCTCGTAAGTCAAGGTAGGCTGTACCTCGATCTCTGTAGTCTCCACGGCATGAGATGGATCACGTAAACATCTCCGAAGCATAGATACGTGGAACACATCATGAATGCCCTCCATAGAAGCCGGAAGCTGCAGCCTATACGCCAACTTCCCGATCCTCTTCAGAATAGGAAAGGGCCCCACGTACCGAGGGTTTAACTTACCCCTCCTTCCGAATCTCGCAACGCCTTTGAACGGAGAAACTTTAAGGTAAACCTCGTCACCTTCCTCGAACTCTAGCTCTCTCCGTCTAGTGTCGGCATAGCTCTTCTGCCGGCTCTGAGCTACCTCGATTCGCTGTCGGATAACGGCAATCTTATCTGCCGTTTGCTGTAAGATCTCAGGACCAACGATGCTGGCCTCGCCAACCTCGTCCCAGTATAATGGAGACCTACACTTTCGACCATATAAAGCCTCATACGGAGCCATGCCGATAGTAGCCTGGAAGCTGTTGTTATACGAGAACTCAACCAGAGGTAAATATCGGCTCCACGAGCCCTGAAACTCCAGCACACACGCTCTGAGCATATCCTCCAAAATCTGATTCGTCCTCTCTGTCTGACCATCAGTCTGAGGATGAAACGCTGTGTTGAAATTTAGCTGAGTCCCCATAGCTCGATGTAAACTCTTCCAGAACTTTGACGTGAATCTAGGATCTCTGTCGGAGACAATAGAAACTGGAACTCCGTGCAGTCTAACAATCTCCTGCACATATAGGTCGGCGAGCTGATCCATGGACGATGTCATCTTCACAGATAAAAAGTGGGCCGACTTTGTCAATCGATCCACAATAACCCATATGCCGTCATGGCCCTTCGTCGTCCTCGGGAGCCCCACAATAAAATCCATAGAGATCTGCTCCCACTTCCACTCCGGAATCGGCAGTGGCAATAACGTCCCGGACAGTCTCTGGTGCTCGGCCTTCACCTGCTGACAGACTAAACAGGTCTCAACATACTTGGCCACCTCCCTCTTCAGGTTCGGCCACCAGAAGTGTTGCTTCAAATCCCGGTACATCTTAGTACTTCCCGGGTGCACTGAATAAGCTGAAGAATGTGCCTCAGCCAAAATATCCTTCTTCAGACTCTCATCGTTAGGCACGTACCACCTGTGCCTGAATCTCAGAATACCATCTGCAGATAAATGAAAATCTGACGAATCATCTAACAACATGCTCGATCGAAGCTCAATACACTCCGCATCATTCTGTTGAGCCTCGTGTATACAATCCAGAATGGTCGGCCTGAGAGAAATGTTGGTGAGCATACTGGACAACTCTGCCACTATCTCCACGTCGAATCTCTCAATCTCAGACCGCAGCGTAACTGACATCGCTGCCAATGAAGGCTGACTCGCAGAAGGCACTCTACTCAGAGCATCAGCAACCTTGTTTGCCTTTCCTGGGTGGTACTTGATATCAAAATCATAGTCTTTGACGAACTCAAGCCACCTGCGTTGCCGCATATTCAGCTCCTTCTGCGTAAATAAGTACTTCAAGCTCTTGTGGTCGGAAAATATCTCGCACTGCTGCCCATACAAATAATGTCGCCATATCTTCAGTGCGAAAACCACGGCTGCTAACTCAAGGTCGTGCGTAGGGTAATTCTGCTCATACGGCTTCAACTGCCGAGAAGCATAAGCGATAACTCTCCCCTCCTGCATCAACACACAACCGAGTCCAACTCTAGACGCATCACAATAAACACTGAACCTGTCACCCTCAACAGGTAGCGCCAATACTGGAGCGGTGGTCAGTCTCTGCTTTAATTTCATGAAACTGTCATCACAAGCAGTCGACCATACAAACTTCTCGTTCTTCCGAGTCAATCGCGTAAGAGGAAGTGCGATCTTTGAGAATCCCTCTATAAACTTCCGATAATAGCCGGCCAACCCGAGAAATCCACGCACCTCACGTACGTTCTTCGGCTGTGGCCAATCTCTGACCACCTGAATCTTGCTCGGATCCACAGAAACCCCGTCCTGTGATATAATATGGCCAAGGAAGCTCACTCTGTCTAGCCAGAACTCGCACTTCGAAAACTTCGGATACAGCTGGCGCTCACATAGAACACTCAGAACAATCCTCAGATGCTCCTCATGTTCTTCCTTCGTCTTGGAGTAAATCAGAATATCGTCGATGAAAACCACCACGAACCTGTCCAGATACTCCTTGAAAACACGGTTCATCAAGTCCATGAACGCTGCAGGAGCATTAGTGAGCCCGAATGACATAACAAGGAACTCATAATGCCCATACCTCGTTCGGAACGCCGTCTTCGGTATGTCATCCCTCCGGACCTTCAGCTGATAATAACCCGAGCGTAGGTCGATCCTAGAAAACACTCGGGCACCCTGTAGCTGGTCAAACAAGTCGTCAATACGAGGCAATGGATACTTATTCTTCACTGTGAGCTTATTCAGCTCCCTGTAATCAATGCACATCCTGAGGGTCCCGTCTTTCTTCTTGACAAACAGAACAGGCGCACCCCAAGGTGATACACTGGGTCGAATAAAACCCTTCTCTAGCAACTCATCAAGCTGAGTCCTCAACTCTCTCAACTCAGCTGGTGCCAACCGATACGGGTTCTTGAACCTTGGCGCGGAGTTTGGATAGACATCAATAGTGAACTCAATCTCCCGGTCTGGTGGTAAACCGGGAAGATCATCGAGGAATATGCCAGAGAACTCTCTAACAATAGGAATGTCGCTCGGCTTCACTCCGCTGAGCAACTGAATATCAAAAACTGAGGCCAAATAAATAGAGCACGCACCTTTGAACTGCTCGTTGACCATCATGGAATAAGAAATAGGCGAGCTACTCAGTCGGTTCATCGCCTG
This sequence comes from Begonia masoniana, assembly GCA_022432975.1. Lineage (NCBI taxonomy): Eukaryota > Viridiplantae > Streptophyta > Magnoliopsida > Cucurbitales > Begoniaceae > Begonia > Begonia masoniana. Next base: position 25,749,581 of record CM039514.1, read on the forward strand.
ATACGAAAACTCGGCTCTGTCCGGGGGTCGGAAGGTCACCATCCCGGAGCGACAATCGATGGTGGCGAAGTGCTGTGCTAGCCAGTCCATCCTCAAAATAAGGTCGTACCGCTCTATGCCCATAACGATCAGACATGCGTAGAGGGTAACGCTCCCAACTGAAATAATATTCCCCTGAATAACATGACTGGACTGCATACGCTCTCCTGAGGGAAGCATCACACTATACTCGTACTCTGCCGACTCAGACTCTAACCCCAATCTAGCCATACATGCAGTCGATACGAAGGAGTGCATAGCTCCGGTATCCATCAAAGTAAATACAGTAGCGCCCATAAGCAAAATAGTACCTGCAATCACGGCAGGCTGAGCATCGTCATCAACATCCTCAGGCTCGATGAAGGCAAAAATCCTGGGCATAACCTTCCTCTGATCTCCGCCCAACTGATCTCGGCCCGGATGGGGGCAGTCTCTAACAAAATGGCCGACTCCACCACATCTGTAGCATTTGTTAGAGCCCACACGGCACTCTCCACTATGCTCTCTCTGGCACAAGGGGCACCATGGCATCTGAGAAGCCCCCTGTATCTGCTTCCCCTTACCCCGATCATTACCTCCCTCGAGAGGTCTCTTCACACCCCGCTGCTGTGGCTGGGGCGGTGCTCTGGGCTGCCAACCTCGGCTCTGCGTCTGAGGTCGAATCTCGCGAAAGAAGCCCTTAGCTGGCTCCCTCGGTCTAATACAAGTGGCTCTGGCAGCCTCAATATCCAGAGCTCTGGCTGTAATATCAGAAAAGGGTACATCAATAATACCTGAGACAACCACGTGCATCCGGATCTCCGGATTAAGTCCCTCCATAAACTGGTGCACCTTCTCCTCATTATCGCTGACAAGGCGAGGTGCGAATCGTGATAAAGACTCAAATCTCCGAATATAATCTGCAACTGAACCAGTCTGCTTCAGCTGCATAAACTCGTTCCTCTTGGCCACTCTCACCGTGCGGCTGAAATACTTATCGTAGAATAAAAACTTGAATCGATCTCAAGTCATAACTGATACATCTGTAGTGGACTTGATCGAGTCCCACCAGAAACGAGCGTCCAAAGCTAAGTGAAATGTAGCATAAGCGACCCTGCTCCCGTTGGCAACCTCTGCGTAATTCAACATGTCCTCCATAACCCTAATCCACTCCTCGGCACGTGTCGGGTCCGATGACTGTCCCTCGAATACTGGAGGCCGAAGGCTTTGAAACCTCTGCATACCCTGATTACTGGGGACTACCAACTCCTGAGTCCTCTGATTCTCTCGCTGGTTCTCTCGGTTCACTAAGTCCGAAATTTGTTGCGCTTGCCGGTCCATATGCTGGGACTGGCGGTCTATCAAGTCTGTAAGACGATCCATCGCGTCGTCTCTAGGATCCCTTCCTCGAGTCATAGCGTATAAAACTCCTATAAAATTTAAAACAAATAATCTCTAAGAAATAAAATCAAACAAAGCTATAAACAGACTTACAGTTGATGAAGGATGTCCGCGTAGTGGCTGTGCAGTCGAGCAGTCTACAGAATCGGTTTTAAAACCCGGGGGCTCTGATACCATAACTGTAACACCCCTAATACTGTACCCGCTTTTCCCGTATAATTTTTCATTTTATACTTTTTACTTTTCTATGCTTTAAATAAAACTTAATGCGGAATCTAAACCGAAGTTGAAATCGGAATTAAAACTGAACTTTAAAAGCATTTAAAACAAAACCTTTAATAAATAATTAAAACTAAAACATTTAATAAAACTTTTATAAACAATAAAAGAAGGGAGGGCAGAATCGGAATTCTGCCCTCAAAATGCAGCAGCGACCGGGCGCTGCCAATTGCAGCGCACGGTCGCCGTGTGCGCTGCGTGATGCAGCGCACGATCGCTGCAAATGCAGCAATCAGGCGCTGCATGCGCTGCACAATGTAGCGCACGATCGCTGCATTGTGCGGCGCCTGATCGCTGCACTGCAGCGATCATTTGCTGCTGCAGCGATCCCCCACAGCGCCCAGTCGCCGAGCTCTCTTTCAGCGATCGCTGGCAGCGATCAGCGCACAGCGCCCGATCGCTGCAGCTCCTCACTTCTTCCTTACTTCGTTATTTTCTTTTCTACACTTAGGCTCTCTGGAATCTCGAACTCCAGAGAGCAAATCCCTCGACATCCCTCTCTGGAATCCGATTCCAGAGAGCACTTTTCTCTTTCTTTTCTTAATCAATTTCTCACCTTTATCACAAAGGTTTACAACTTACATCAACCGACTCGCGGCGGACTTTACGAAGTCCAACTGCGTGGATAGCTCTAAAAACCGAGCTATCCGTAACAACCTACAAACAACATTTCAAAACATTTTCATTTAACTTAAACATTTAAACCAAAGCGTTTTTACATACAATTACCAAAACGTTATCTAACCCCTATCCAGATCCAAACAACCTAAATATGTTCTATACAGTTCATCATCAATCCAAAATATCACGAAGAACCCCCAAAACCTTTACATACACCCACCACGGGTCAAAACGCGCCTCGACTGCTCAGCGCACTCCCACGGCCATCATCCATCAGCTGCTCCTACGTCAGGAGGAGGAATATCATCCTCACCTGGGTCAACGTAACCTAGAACGTCACCTACACCATACAGACACATATGAGATATGGAAATCTCAGTAAGCTACGTAAATGCAGATGCATGCGTGTCGTGCATATGAAGTTCAGAAAACATGCTCATCAGACATATCAGATCATTTCATACATAATGCCACCGAGATATCAGCCCTCTAAATGGAAAGGATACATCCCGCGGTCGGACTACCACTTTCGACCTAGAGGAGGGGGGTACATGCTCATAAACCCTACAGCCATGCCTGAGCCCCATCTCGCGTAACCAGATGATGTGGTATTGGTCAGACCCGGAAATAGTCCACCAAAAGATCAAAGTCCCCCCGTACGGGCCACATAGATTTTTCTTTGAAAACATCGTGTAGAATTCGTTTTCATGTCATTTGAAATACGTGATGCATGAACAGATAATGAACAGAAAGTAAACAATCAACATATATACCATCAAGACCGAAATAGAATAACCTATAAACCATTTAAACCTAACTACCCAACCGAAAGCGATTTAAAGCAAACAAGTCCTCAGGAATCCTCGATACGACGTCGAAGTATGGTGTAGACCGATTGGTCAGAGTAAGTCACGAAGACTTACCTTGAGCGCGCAGAATATCAAGCTTCGTCTACAGGAGTCGTTACCTAAGGAAATTTCACCAATTGACGTTAATACGAGCTTAAACTCTTAAATGTCCGAAACTAATAAAATCCTTATCTTAGCTAATCGATGTTTTTACATAACGATTTAACGCTCGGAAATCTCGAAATTCATATTACAAGTTATTTCCGAAAACTCGAAAATTTAACAATTTATAACTTTTTCGCAAATTGATTTCTCTTCGTCCAATAACGTCCAATACGTTCAATTTATACTTAATCACGGCTAACCTATTAATTACGAAGCCTAAATCGCGTTTTTAACGGAAAAGCTAATTTAAACCCTAACCCTAAATCGAACCAAAACTCGAAATAAACGACCAAAGACTAAAGCTACATACCGAGGGTAGCGAGAGAGGAAGAAAACGTGAAGGACGGAGGAGAAACAGAGCTTGAACGGAGTCGGAACGGAGGAAACACGCCGGCGGCCGAGAGAGAAGGAAACTCTCTGTCGTGCGATCCAGAGAAGAAAAGAGAGAAAGTGAGGGAGAGAAAGAGATTTGTGTTATTTTATAAAAATTGATTTGCAAATTACCATTTTGCCCTTATTTGATTTTTATATTAGTTTCGTCCTTCGTTTCGTTAATCGTCTAACGATTCGGATACTTGAAAACTTCATATTTTGCCAATAACTCCTATTCATTACCAGGGCTTTATTAAAACTGTCCGTTCACAATTTGGACCTCGTTTGCTATTTTTACGAGAATGTCTTTTACTTTATGATAATAGTAATTACTCGGAATATAGCGTCACTATTCCGAAAATTCTCAAAATTTCCTTAAAATTCTAATTAATCGCTAGGATCGTAATGACGCTTTCTTTTTGTAAATCGGACCTGATTTGACATAATTACAAAAATGCCAATAACAATATAATAATAATATAATAAAAGGTCCGTACAAACCGGATATTACAAAAACCTTTAAAGAAAATTCATTTATCATACAAAAACAGTTTACATAAAACCACTCAACCTTCTATCATTCCTCAATTTATCAACTTATCACTTCTTCACAATATCATTTCTATCTCCATTTCAATTATACATTTTACATAAACTTTCCAAACATTCATACGTTCTCGTAACTCTGTCCAAAACCGACTCTAAACACGATTAAAATGAAGTACATTTTCATGAAAACGAACTGCATGGTTCCGTTTAAAAGTGTGACATATCCTTCCTGTTTCAAAAGAAAATACCAAGCAGTTCCATTAAACTTTAGATAAAAACCTTAACAAAACGTTTTATAAAACAAGTCTATCAAAACATCAAAACCTATTTTATCCCCTAACCCGAATCAAACCATCTACACATCAATCAATCAACTAAACAGATTCCAATGAAAATTTTACTAAAACAGTTTATAAAAACAGGTTTCCAAAACGTTTAAAACCTCAAAAGTAAACCTATCAACTACCAGAACCAAGCATCCTAAAATGTCTATACAACTCTCAGTCCAAAACATCTCAATAACCCCAAAATCTATACATACGTCCCCACGGGTCGGTTGAGCATCGACTGCGCCAGCACACTGCTGCGAGCATCATCCATCAACTGCCTCAGACATCAGAAGGAAGAACGTCATCCTCACCTGGATCTACGTCACCTATAATGTCACCTACACCATACAGACATCTATGAGATAATTAAATCTCAGTAAGCTTCGTAAATGCAGATGCATGCGTGCGTATGCCATTCAGAAAACATGCTCAGATTCAGATACAGAAACAGATACAGATTCAGATTACAGATTCATTTTCATTACGTCGCAGACAGACAGAATTGTCACCAAAACCTCTACCCACTAAGCGGAGAGGGCCCATCCAGCGATCGGACTACCCTTTCCACCTAGAGGGGGGGTACACGCTTGCAACACGCACAGCCGTGCCTGAGCCCCATCCCGCGTGACCAGAAACAGACAGATTACGTTTATTCATTCAGATTTCGTTACAGATTTCATTTCAGATGTATGTTCCTTTTCTTAAAAACACGTGCAGAAATTCATTTTCATGACTTTCGAAAACCGTGATGCATGAACAGATATGAGCAGAAAGTAACAACCAACATGCGTACCATCAAGACAAATAAAGCATAACCTATAACAATTTAAACCTAACTACCCCAACCAAAGCGATATAAAGCATACAACTCCTCAGGGATCCTCGATACGACATCGAAGTATGGTGTAGACCGATTGGTCAAGGTAAGTCACGAGAACTTACCTCGTGTCCGTTGCAGTTCTTGCTCCGTCCACGAGCGTTGTTCACCTACGCAATTTTCATCAATTTGTCGTTAATACGAGCTTAAACAATTAAATGTCCAAATTTAACAAAAACCTTAACTAAGGAACTTTCCTAAAATCTTCACCTAACTAATCGAAGTATTTAAACAACGATTAACGCTCGATAGTTTAAAATCACAATTAACGAGTTTTCCTAAAAACCCGAAAACTCCCAAATTTTAACATTTCTCGCAATTCACTCTAACTTCGTCCAATAACGTTCAATACGTCCTTTATACCATTAATTACTATAAATCTATTAATTTCGGACCCTAATTTGGGTTCGGTAAAACCGACCCGAAACTTTGAACGCGCGTAACTTTCGCGTCGATTATCGGAATCGAACGATTCCAGCGGCCACGCACTCCTCTAATAACCTATTTTAACCTGTCAAAAGTAATTTTAAAACAAACGACCGTAGATAGGTCAAATGTCCAAAAACCCGAAACTGCCCTTAATCGAAAATTTCTCCCTTTCCAATTTTTCATCAAATTCCATCAATTTCCTCACCAATCAATCCCAATTAGCCTTAATTAGCTTAAATTAATCGAAAATACCGAATTACAATCAAAAACCCGAAGTGCCCTAAATCGGGAAAATTCCCCTTTTCGATTTTTTTATCGATTCACCTCCGATTCAACACCAATCAACTATCCTAACATCCAATTAGTATAATCCAAAGAGAATTTAAGGTTTTAAACCGAAAACCCGAAATCCCCAATTCGGGATTCACTGAAATTCGCTCAAATTGAGCTCCCTGTTGCTCGGCGATCATTGCCGACGCGAAGCTCGGCAAGACGACGCTGAGAACAGCCGAAAAGGGCCGGCGATCGGAGCTCAACGGAGCTCGACATTCCCGGCCACAAACTGAGCAAGAACAGGGAAGAAACTCACCGGTTTTCAGGTCGAGTCTGGCGCGGAAAGGTTGAACCGAACTCTGGCTTCAGCTCGCCGGAGTCCGCTCGTCTGAACGGTGGCCGGAATCGTCGGTGTTCGTCGGAGGAGGCTCGGCGTCGCTAGTCGCTCGGGCTGTCATCGGGCTCGCGGTGAAGGAATGGCGAACGACAGAATGGTTTAACAAAACCATTATGTCGTTTGTTATATTTTTTTTTTAATTAATAATAATAATAATAATAATAATATTAATACCACTTCTTAACGAAACATTAATTTTCCATTCAATTTTCCTCATTTCCCCAATAATCCAACTTATTATCTGGGTTCTATTAAAACTGTCCGTTCGCAAATCGGATCTCGTTTGCTATTTTTTACTAAAACGTCCATTTTTTATTACGATAAAGGTAATTATTCGGAATATAGCGTCGTTACTCCGAAAAATCCCGTAATTTTCTTAAAATTCCAATTAATCATTAGGATCTTAGTGACGCTTTCTTTTCGTAAAACGGACCCGATTTGACATATTTACAAAAATGCCATCCAATAATATATCATTTTTTTTTTTTTTTTTTTTTTTTTTTTTTTTTTTTTTTTTTTTTTTTTTTTTTTTTTTTTTTTTTTTTTTTTTTTTTTTTTTTTTTTTTTTTTTTTTTTTTTTTTTTTTTTTTTTTTTTTTTTTTTTTTTTTTTTTTTTTTTTTTTTTTTTTTTTTTTTTTTTTTTTTTTTTTTTTTTTTTTTTTTTTTTTTTTTTTTTTTTTTTTTTTTTTTTTTTTTTTTTTTTTTTTTTTTTTTTTTTTTTTTTTTTTTTTTTTTTTTTTTTTTTTTTTTTTTTTTTTTTTTTTTTTTTTTTTTTTTTTTTTTTTTTTTTTTTTTTTTTTTTTTTTTTTTTTTTTTTTTTTTTTTTTTTTTTTTTTTTTTTTTTTTTTTTTAATTAATAATAATAATAATAATAATAATAATAATAATAATAATAATAATAATAATAATAATAATAATAATAATAATAATAATAATAATAATAATAATAATAATAATAATAATAATAATAATAATATATTCTCAAGAATCCGTACGAACCGGATATTACATCGATAGTTACCAATGCAGCAATGAATCGAAATAGAACTCACCTAGTTTAGAGAAAATCGGATGGAAGAATCGCCTAGAGAGCAAAGCTGCTTGAGCTGAATACCGAGAGAGGAGAGTAGGGAAAGAGTGGCGGCTACAGTGCATTTAATCACAAAGCCTCTTTCCTTAAATAGGTTTTCCATTATAAGTTCTCAATTTACCACTATGCCCTTGCTTAGTCACTCATTAACCTAATTAATATTTTTTCTCAATTTTATCCACCACATGTTTACTATTAAATAACGGAATAGAAATTGGTTTAATAGAACCGGGTGCTACAATCTACCCTCCTTAAAAGAATTTTGTCCTCAAAATTCAGTACCTGAATAGTTCTGGATGTTGGTCCATCATGTCTTGCTGGCGCTCCCAAGTTGTCTCCTCAATGTTCTGGTTATGCCCTAAGACTTTCACCAGTGGAACTTCTTTGTTGCGCTACACCTTCACAGCATAGTCTAGGATCCTTACTGGTTTCTCCTCATAGGTAAGGGTAGGATGAACTTCAATGTCCTCTTACTCCACAACTTGATATGGATCCCTTATGCACTTCTTCAACATAGAAACATGGAACACACTGTGTATCTCCTCCATAGAAGCCGGTAGCTGCAACTGATAGGCTGCTCTCCCAACTCTCTTCAGAATAATGAATGGTACAATAAATCTGGGCAACTTGCCCCTCTTCCCGAATCTCACAACTTCTTTAAATGGTGATACCTTGAGGAAAACTTCATCACCTACTTCAAACTCTAGTTCCCTGCGTCTTCTGTCGGCATAACTTTTCTACCGGCTTTGAGCTGTTAAGATCCTCTGGCGGATGAGGGCAACCTTCTCAAAATTTTGTTGCACAATGTCAGGACCAAGCAACTGTGCTTCACCAACTTCGTCGCAGTACAAAGGAGATCTGCACTTTCGTCCATACAGTGCTTCATACAGTGCCATACCGATAGTTGCCTGAAAACTGTTATTATAAGAGAATTTTACTAAAGATAGGTACTTGCTCCAAGAAACTTGAAAATCCAATATGCATGCACGAAGCATATCCTCTAATGTTTGGATGGTTCTTTTGGACTGTCCATCTGTTTGAGGGTGAGAGGCTGTACTAAAGTTAAGTTGTGTTCCCATAGCTTTATGCAAACTTTTTCAAAACTTAGACGTAAATCTAGAATCTCTGTCAGAAACTATAGCGCTTGGAACTCCATGCAAACGTACAATCTCCTGCATGTACAATTCAGCAAGTTGATCCATCGAGTAAGTCATCCTTACTGGTAGGAAGTGGGCTGATTTGGTTAAACGATCAACTATCACCCAAATTGCATCATGACCCTTTGCTGTTCGAGGCAATCCTACCATAAAGTCCATCGTTATTTGCTCTCATTTCCATTCGGGAACTGGTAATGGTTGTAACCTTCCAGCAGGTCTCTGATGCTCAGCTTTAACCTGTTGACAACACAAACATGATCCTACATATTCTGCCACACTTCGTTTCATACCTAGCCACCAATAATGCTGTTTAAGATCCTTTTACATCTTTGTATTCCCAAGGTGAACAGAGAACCTGGAAGAATGTGCTTCAGAAAGAATCTCATCGCGAAGTCCTTTAATGGTAGGGACAAACCATCTTTTTCTAAACTTAAGGAATCCATCAGCAGAATAAATCTATTTTGTCTATAGAATTCATGCTTAACTTGTACTTGTTACATTCGTCATCATTCGTCTGAGCCTCCTTTATTTTCTCCAAAATGGTAGGCCTTAAGGTTATGGCTGAAAGTATAGCTGATACACTGGATACTGCTTCTAAATTAAACCTTTGGAATTCTGACTCTAAGGCTAATGGCATGTTGAAAACCATAGTTGGGGTTGGTTTTGCCACTCTACTCAAAGCATCAGCCACAACATTTGCTTTGTTGGGATGATATTTAATCTCAAAATCATAATCCTTTACAAATTCCAACCATCGACGCTGCCTCATGTTCAATTCTTTTTGTGTGAAAATATACTTCAGGCTCTTGTGATTTGAAAATATCTCACAAGGTTGTCCATACAAGTAATGCCTCCAAATCTTAAGTGCGAACATCACTGCAGCTAATTCTAAGTCATGTGTGGGGTAATTCTTCTCATGTACTTTCAACTGTCTAGAGACATAAGCTATTACCTTACCATCTTGCATCAACACACATCCAAGACCAATTTTGGAAGCGTCACAATAAATACTAAATTTACCATCTTCAACTGAAAGGGTTAATATTGGGGCATCAGTCAATTTTTGTTTCAAGGTCTGAAAACTATGCTCACATTCATCAGTCCATATATACTTCACATTTTTCCTTGTTAACTTAGTAAGGGGTGTAGCAATTTTCGAAAATCCTTCAATGAACTTTCTATAGTATCCTGCAAGTCCAAGAAAACTCCTAATATCAGTAGCATTCTTCGGTTGGGGTCACTCCTTAATTGCTTGAACCTTGGCTGGATTGACAGATATCCCATCACTGGAGATCACATGACCAAGAAAGTGAACTCTGTCCAACCAAAACTCACACTTGGAAAACTTGGCATAAAGGTTGTGTTGTCTAAGTACTCCTAACACCAAACTCAAACGCCTTGCATGCTCATTCTTAGTACGTGAATAGACCAGAATATCATCAATAAACAATATAACGAATTTATCTAAGTAATCATGAAACACCCTATTCATAAGATCCATGAATGCTGCTGGTGCATTTGTCAAACAAAAAGACATAACCAAAAACTCTTAATGTCCATATCTTGTGCGAAAGGTTGTCTTAGGGATATCCTCAGATTTGGCTTTCAATTGGTAATAACCGGACCTAAGGTCAATCTCAGAGAAAACACGTGCACCATTAAGCTGGTCAAATAAATCATCAATTCTAGGCAGTGGATATTTGTTCTTAACAGTTAACTTGTTCAATTCCCTATAATCAATGCACATATGCATTGATCCGTCTTTCTTTTGACAAAAAGGACGGGTGCACCCCACGGTGAAAAGCTTGGGCGTATGAACCCTTTCTCCAATAAATCCTCCAACTGTTTCTTTAATTCCTTAAGTTCTGTTGGTGCTAACCTATATGGATTTTTAGACACAGGCTCGGCGCCGGGGTAAACATCTATAACGAATTCAATTTCCCTATCTGGTGGTAAACCTAGAAGGTCATCTAAAAATACTTCAGGAAAGTCTTGGACAATTAGGACATTTTGAGGATTTGTTTTTTCTACGTGCTGTGTGTCTAAAACACTAGCTAAGAAGCACAAGTACTCTCCATATGGGGAAGGTCTAGTGTTAATAGAAGTCATCACAGACATTTCCTTATTTTTCTTTGAAGCTTGAAAGGTATGTTTCAAACTACCAGGGGGTTGGAAACTAACTATTCCAGTCCTATAGTCGATCGTGGCATAAAGCTTGAACAACCAATCCATTCCTAGGATTACATCAAATCCCGTTATATCCATAATAATGAGGTCAGCAGGCAGATTCATGTTTCCCACTAATACAACGCTATCCAGTATCACCTGGTTAGAGTACATGCGCTTACCAGAGGGTAATGTTACGTTAAACACATGATCAGTGGGGGTAAACTGTACATCTAGTTTATCAGCAAATGCAGAGGCTATAAAAGAATGTGCTGCACCTGAATCTATTAAAGTAAAGGCAGAGGTAGAGTTGATCAATATGGTACCTGACACCACGGCAGGCTGTTCATCATCGCCCGTTTCCATCATAGATAATATCCTTGGCTTTACCTTGGCAGGGCCATTCTTCAAGGCTAGGCAGTCCCTGTTGATATGGCCGACTTTGTTATAATGAAGACATCATCCGATGGCTTTACTGAAGACATCATCCGATGGCTTTACTGAAGACATCATCCGATGGCTTTACTGAAGACATCATCCGATGGCTTTACCTACATTCACCCAGGTGACTTTTCAGACACTTCGGGCACTGAGGATACTTCTTGGTGTCCTGTACCTTCTTTCCCGTTCCTTGACTGTTCTGGCTTTCACTAGGCCTTTTTGTTCCACTCTGTTGATGTGGTTGGATAAACTTCCGTGGGGTTTCTCTTGCTCTAGTACACTTCTTTTCCGCATCATCCACTTCAAACGCAGTGGACACAACCTCGCTGAAGGACAAGCCTTTGATGCCAGTAAACTTGACTCCTCGGAAAATCTCTGGCTTTAGTCCATTCATAAACTGAAGCACTTTATATTCATTCCTATGGACGAGATGTCCGAAAAATCTTGACAGGGACTCGAATTATCTGCTGTACTCAGCCATTGACCCCGTCTGTTTCAAGCTAAAAAATTCAACTTTCTTAGTGGCTTGAACAGTGCTGTTGAAATACTTCTCATATGAAGACATCATCCGATGGCTTTACTGAAGACATCATCCGATGGCTTTACTGAAGACATCATCCGATGGCTTTACTGAAGACATCATCCGATGGCTTTACTGAAGACATCATCCGATGGCTTTACTGAAGACATCATCCGATGGCTTTACTGAAGACATCATCCGATGGCTTTACTGAAGACATCATCCGATGGCTTTACTGAAGACATCATCCGATGGCTTTACTGAAGACATCATCCGATGGCTTTACTGAAGACATCATCCGATGGCTTTACTGAAGACATCATCCGATGGCTTTACTGAAGACATCATCCGATGGCTTTACTGAAGACATCATCCGATGGCTTTACTGAAGACATCATCCGATGGCTTTACTGAAGACATCATCCGATGGCTTTACTGAAGACATCATCCGATGGCTTTACTGAAGACATCATCCGATGGCTTTACTGAAGACATCATCCGATGGCTTTACTGAAGACATCATCCGATGGCTTTACTAAATTCTTGCACAAGGTTAACTACTCTCATAAACATCTTATAGCTAAAGCTAACATAAACACTTACAGTTGTTGGAGTACTCCCATGCAACGTTTGGTACTGATGAGTAATCTTTTGAACGGTTTAACTGAATGTCTCTGATACCATACTGTAACGCCAAGAGTTTTTCTAAACTCAGTTCGTTACATATAACACAGAACAGGACTAAGAAAATTTGACTAATTTCTAAAAAAAAAACTTCGCTCAAAAATTAAAATTTTGACATTTGCTAAAGCCTCAAAATTTTAAAACTAGCAGGGGAATTTTTTTTTTAACTAAAATAGAGTTAAACAATATGTAAAACAATTTTAAAAGAATCGGTTAAAATATTGAGAAATAATTCGGCCAGAAGAGATGAAAGATTAAGTATGAAATGCTTGAAGATCATAAAAGTTAACTGAAGACATCATCCGATGGCTTTACTGAAGACATCATCCGATGGCTTTACTGAAGACATCATCCGATGGCTTTACTGAAGACATCATCCGATGGCTTTACTGAAGACATCATCCGATGGCTTTACTGAAGACATCATCCGATGGCTTTACTGAAGACATCATCCGATGGCTTTACTGAAGACATCATCCGATGGCTTTACTGAAGACATCATCCGATGGCTTTACTGAAGACATCATCCGATGGCTTTACTGAAGACATCATCCGATGGCTTTACTGAAGACATCATCCGATGGCTTTACTGAAGACATCATCCGATGGCTTTACTGAAGACATCATCCGATGGCTTTACTGAAGACATCATCCGATGGCTTTACTGAAGACATCATCCGATGGCTTTACTGAAGACATCATCCGATGGCTTTACTGAAGACATCATCCGATGGCTTTACTGAAGACATCATCCGATGGCTTTACTGAAGACATCATCCGATGGCTTTACTGAAGACATCATCCGATGGCTTTACTGAAGACATCATCCGATGGCTTTACTGAAGACATCATCCGATGGCTTTACTGAAGACATCATCCGATGGCTTTACTGAAGACATCATCCGATGGCTTTACTGAAGACATCATCCGATGGCTTTACTGAAGACATCATCCGATGGCTTTACTGAAGACATCATCCGATGGCTTTACTGAAGACATCATCCGATGGCTTTACTGAAGACATCATCCGATGGCTTTACTGAAGACATCATCCGATGGCTTTACTGAAGACATCATCCGATGGCTTTACTGAAGACATCATCCGATGGCTTTACTGAAGACATCATCCGATGGCTTTACTGAAGACATCATCCGATGGCTTTACTGAAGACATCATCCGATGGCTTTACTGAAGACATCATCCGATGGCTTTACTGAAGACATCATCCGATGGCTTTACTGAAGACATCATCCGATGGCTTTACTGAAGACATCATCCGATGGCTTTACTCATCCGATGATTTACTGAAGACATCATCCCATCGCTTCCACTGAAGACATCATCCGATGGCTTTACTGAAGACATCATCCGATGGCTTTACTGAAGACATCATCCAATGGCTTTACTGAAGACATCATCCGATGGTTTTACTGACCAACAACTTTATATAGCAGCCCATCGAGAATTTTCTCTCTAAACAGGGAAAGCTCTGACTACCAATAGAATTTGAGCATTTGCAAAAGAACACTCAAAACTACTTAAATTCGTATATTACTCCAGAATTTGGTATAAACTACTTTTAAAGCCAACAGAGTATTAATATCAGAAAGGTCTCAAATGTATTTCAAAACATTAAAACTACCATTTTCATAAGAACTCTCAACATACTCAAATTGAATCATGGTTCACGAAACTTTCCCATCACTGACATCAGTTAATCCACCTCATCAGTTTACCAGGCCGAAACATGAATGTACTCCTCCAACCTCCTCTATTCATATGTGCACTCAGGAAAGTCACCTGCAGTATTCTCAACACCTACATTACAAAACTCTTCTATTAGCCTAATGCTAAGTAAATAAAGTAATAATGAAATGAAATGCTGAAACATAAATTCCTAAACATGTAATTTCTACTTTCTCATCTAAGTTGCATTCACATTCATTCATTAACTGATCTGATCCCTCGGTTCCCTTGGGAGTGGGATCAATCCTCCCAATGTTATACATCCACTACTTGATTAAGGGGCGGATGAATTGCCTTAATAGCTGATCTGATTCCTCAGTTCTCTTGGGAGTGGGATCAATCCTCCCAATGTTATAAATCCCTTCATAAGTTAAGGGGTGGATTAGCTCCCTTAATAATTTGTATGTCACATTCAGTTCATGCCTTACCATTCCTTACATGGAATGGAGAAAGAGGAGATGCTGATCAAAGTGAGGGGCACGTGCAACAAGCAGCCAAGTAGCAGTTGGGTGCGCAGCACAAAGGAAATAGGCATAGCAGGGCACGCAAGAGGCAGCTAGGAGTAGTAGGAGGCACATGAGCAGCCGCAACAGTAGTTGGTGGTGCACACGGATGAGTGCAAGACTGAAGGCGTGCACATGAGAAGTTGGTGGCGCCCACACGTGGCCGAGTCGTACACTCCAACGGCCAGTTTTGGATTTCAACGGCTAAATTTTCAGATCCTTTTCCTTTTCATTTTTCAGCTCCCGATTCTTCTTCTTCTTCTCCTATTTAATTTTTCTCTAAAGCATTTGTAAAGTTTAGTTGATTGATTAAATATTTTGAAATTGAGTGAAGTTCATCTTCATTTTTGCCGAAGTTTTCAGTGTTCTTCGTGGTTCCCTCCTCGGTGAGTAATATCTGATGGAGCTTTATAAAATGGCCTTCCAAGTTCATGGGTTACTTGGTTAGTTCTCTGCTATCCTTATCCCTAAGTTTTCTAGAGGCTAGAAAGCAGAAGAAGGTTAGGAAAACCTTCCCTTACGTTGTGAACTCTTTCGTCTGCAAAGGAATTCTCACCCAAAGCATCAAAATTGCTTCTGGGCCAGCCATGGCCATTCCTTCACTATCCATTCATCCTATCGCCTTCTTATGAGAGAGAAGTAGTGAGTGCAAGGGACATTAGTCCTGTTGCTGGAACTCACTTCGTCCACGAAGTTGTTTTCTTTCAAACGACGCATTGGATGCCTACAAACCACCAAAGACCCCCTTCTATCAACTGACGTTCATCTGAGGTATTTATAGGTAAAACCCAACACCTACCTCACCACCATTTTACCATTTCATATTTTCGACTCCTCTGTTTTCACGTGTTTAGTGCCTGTTTTAGTGTCTGTTTGGGGTGCTCTTTCAACACCAACTTTTGTTTATCATTTTAGTCTTCCTCATGCATGTTTCCAAGTCCCTTTTGCGTCATTTGGTATCAATGTCGAACCTGCCTTTGGTGTTTTTTTTTCTTCTCTATTGTTGTCTCTGTTTTCATTTTTTGTTGTTGTGTTAACTCGAAAGTTCTGCATGATTTTTCATGATAATATTTTATCTGTTCTTAATGTATAATCATCATGAAATCATGTTTAGCTATCAAGGTTGCTCCTGTTTTGCTTTCTGCTATGTGATATTTCTGTTTGATGTTCTCTGTTATTTTCTTTGTTTCTGATATTTTCTTACATGTTTGTTTTCTGTCTTTCTTAACCGATCGTGATATCATGTTTAGACAGTCTGTATTTTTTTTAGTTAGTGTCTCATTCTGCCAGAATGTCTATTTTTGTTTAGTCTCCATATTTTTTCTGTTTCTGTCTTCGTGGTGTTTCTGTCGTGTTTTGTGTTTTTGTTTTGGTGATTTTTCTGTTATGTTTTCTTGCTGTTTTTCTGCTTAGTTAATCAACATGTTTAGCTTTGTGTTTCTTTTCTCTTATGTGTTTTTATTTTGGGATGTTTATCAATAGATTTCATGTGGGTCTGTTTTTATTTTAAGTTTGATTTTCATGTGTTTTGTTGTCCTGCTCATATTAAAATTGGACTTATAATTTTAAATAGCATGTCACTAATATTGTTGGCTAGTCTCTATTAAAATTTAAGAATATTTGGACAAGAATTGTGATAGTTTTTTCTTTAGGATTCTGTTTGTTTGTCTTATGCATGTTCAATGTCTTGTTGTTTTCCTGTTTAGTTGTTTAGGATCTTCTATTTGTGATATGCCTCAGAGGGTCATTACTCGATCCCAAACAAAGGCTCAAGCTTTATCTAACCTATTTACTAACAACAAGTTTAATTCTTTTGTAGGAGATGATAATTTTGATGATATTTTTGAAGACTTGGATTGGAAGCTTAGTACAAAAGACATGGAGCAATCCTTGTATGTGCTCACTTGGGAATCAAGGTTGGAAGATCAAGAAGAGAGAATTTGTCTTCCCCAAAATTATTTTGTAACCAATCACTTTAGTTTTATGTTTTCTTTGTATTTTGTTAGCAAACATTGGCCTTTATATAATTTTATTAATTGCATGCATCATTAGGCATTAGGATTGATGTATGCTAGGTTAGATGATGGTTTGGAGTTGGTTCAATTCACATTTGCATAGTTTGCACGCAAGAACCACGCGGCCAAAGAAGAACTGCCCCTTTGAGCGCCAAAATGGAATGGGGACCATTACCCCTTTTGGCCGAACACCTTGCTGCCAAGTGAAGATGTTATGTTGGAGTTTCCCTTCTTGATGAATTGCCTTGGATCGATACATGGCAGCCCTTAGCCATTGGATCAAATTGCAAACATTCATCTCAGCCATCTAAGAAAGTTTGAAGCCAACATTCGGCCGAGCCTTCAATGGCTATTTTGGAGTCTTTTTCTAACTAAACCCTCCAGTCATACTTACGTCCATATAAGCATGGTTATTAGTGTTTGTAAAAGGTTGTTGTTGAATGAAATAACTATTCTTTGCTTAAGGAAAACCGAGAAGGTTTGAAAATTGAAAGGTAAGCCTATGTGTGTGCTTCACCGGAGAAGAGTTGCGCCTCCATTACCTCCAAGCTCAAGGTTGCTTTGTAACGACCTCCCCCCCGGACCAGGGCTTGCCTGGCCTAGGATTCGGGGGTGAGCCCTGGTCCGGGGGAGGTTGTTACATGCTTGAAGGTTCTTATTTTACATCTTTCTCTCCACTCTTTCAAGAGTTGGAAACTAGAAGAAGGTGGCCAACTGTTTTCCAAAGGTTGCCATTTCTTTTCTTGGAAAGAAAAGCAAGCCGAGGGCTTCAAAATATTGCTCATCGGCCAACCTCGAGTTTTCTTGCATAACTTCACTTCCAAAATTATTTTGATATGAAAATTTAAAGTGTTTCATTTCACTCATAAGATAAGCTGCACCTAAAATTTCAATTGATTTAGACTTCATTTGCATATAGAACGTTGGTCGTGTCTTAAGGTCACCTTGGCTTGGCCGAGCACCAAAAGTACTAATCTGTTTGTTGGTTGGAAGGCGCCTTTTTTGTAACGCCACGAATTATCTAAACCCGGTTTGCTACTCAACACACTGAACCGAACCATGACGACTTGATACTAAATTTAAAAATATTTCACTCGACAGTCAAAATTTGACATTTTCTAAAACTCGATGAATTTTAAAACTTGCAGCGGAAATCAATCGATCATCAATGAAGTTAAATATTCTGTGAAAATATTTTAAAATAATTGTTGGGAGTGTTAAGAATAATGGGCCAAAAATATAAAGCTTTAAAAATGTGGAATACCCATGAAATTGCAGAAGTCAAACACATCTGCCGACGACAAAGTCAACATAAGAAGCAGAAATAGAAAATAGGAGGCCTCTACCGATGACAAACGACAAAACTTCAGTTATATCAACCGGTCACAAAACGACAAACACTACCTACATCTTCCGATGACGTCAGCCTGAAGATATACAAACAAGACAACTCTCGGTAGACTGCATCTACCGATAACTAGGCGACAAAACTTGCTACTTACATCTACCGATGACGTCAGCCGGGGGATTCCTTCCTCCAGCATCTGCCGATCACTAGACGACAACTTGCAACTTATATCTACCGATGACGTCAGCCGGATGACTCCTTCATCCAACATCTGCCGATCGCTAGACGACAAAACTTACCACTTTCATCTACCGATGACGTCAGCCGGATGACTCCTTCATCTAACATCTGCCGATAGACTTCAGAACAGCAATTCTGCTGTATTCCAAGAAAGCTCTGACTATCAAAAGGATTTAAGCATTTTACTAAGACCATTCAGAGACAGATCAAATCATTGCATCACTCAAATCCAGTAGAAAACAGTATTTTCAAAACCCAACAGAACACTAATATCAAAGATTCTCAGAATGTATTCAAAGTTTTGAAAACACTACTAACATAAAATTTTCGGAAGAAGAAAGATCTATACTGAACTAGTTACTCCCAACTCAACACCTGCAGCCATGGATTAAACCGCCTCAACAGATGGCCAAACCGATGCCTGAAAATGCTCCTCCAACCAGCCTGGTCCTCTTATTGGTCGGTAAACACTCCTTCAGTAACTTCTTCACCTACATCACAAACTCATCTATTAGCCTAATGCTAAGCAAGTAGAGCAATGAATGAAATGATTTAATGAAACAAAAATTTCCCTAAACATGCAATCTCTACTTTCTCATCTCAGTTGTATTCAAATTTGTTCTCTGTGGATCCCTCTGTACGATGGGAAAGTGGATCAGTCATCCCCCAAAGCATACATCCTCTGATCTCAATTAAGGGGCGGATTAATTCCCTTAACAGTTAACTGGTCTGATCCCCCTACAGGATTGGGAAGTGGATCACTTTTCCCAAAACCTCAATCCTCTGTTCTCAATTAAGGGGCGGATTAATCCCCCTTAACAGTTGTTCTGATCATCCTGCTCACATTTATCATGCGTTTCATGTAAATTCATTTTCGTAATCTTTCAAAACATGATGCATGACAACTGGAAATAAACATACAAACATACATAAATCCTACTGTTTGTGATGTAGGCCCGAAGGCACAAACAAACTCTACTTACCTGGCTCCCTGGAAATCGCTCGGCTAAATGCTACTTCAGAAGCTCGCTCACCTAAAATCATAATAGTACATATATCAAACTTTCACTAAACCTCACAGAATCAATACAGGAGTTTGAGGAAACCAAATTTGAAACCCCACAACTCGGGTATTCTCAATAGTCGCTCAGCCCGAACCTACTCTAAATCACAACATTCCTCGAAACTCCTCACATTGTACTCCCTCAGCTATCTAACTACTAAAATCGCAAGAAAACAAGGAGGGCTTACCTAGGTTGAAGGAGAATCGGGCAGGAGAATCGCCTAGAGATTTCTGTCGTTCGAGCTGAAGATTGAAAGGGAAAGAAAATGAGTAGTGGTGGCGGCTACTCTAAACTTTTTGCCTTAAATACCTTATCCACTTTCAAATTTGCTAATTACCTTTATGCCCTTACTTACTCATTCTTCAACCTAACCTACATTATACTAAAATTTCATTCATCAATTATACTTAATAGATTTATCTGTTATTTTAAATTTTTAATTAAAGTCGGGTGTTACATTTTTACAGGCCCTTGGCGTATCATTTGGTATCAGAGCTAAGGCAGCTTCCATTGTGTGCTAGCAATCATATTGGTTTGCTTTTTCATTCATGTTTACATAGCTGTATCTTAATACTCCTTTCAGGTTACCATTAACCTTATTTTAGGCCATGAACCGATCTGTTTTGTGTTGATGTTTTTGCATGTGTTGAGTGTTATCTTTCCAGCACATTTTTGTTTACTTGTTAAGATCCGAACCTGAAAGTTTGACTTCTAAATTTGGCTTCAAAACTTGTTGTTTTTAGTGCTCAAAGTGTTTAACTTTCTATTTTTCATAAAATCGAGAAGCATGAAATAAACTTAAAAATTTACTAAGTGTTAGTGTTGTTTTCTTTCACCATTTTATTTGCTATTAATTTATGAAAGTAAGAGACTAAAAGTATTAGCTTTTGCATCAAAGCTTGGTCACTATTCCGCTAAAAATCTGAAACCAAAAGTTGCATGAAAACCATTTTGTGATATTTTGACCTTAGCCGAGATTAGCTTATTATTTTGAGTTCTATTTACTGTTTTTCATTGATGAAGCATGCATGCTATACCATCTATACCGTGTCATGCATTTCATTTACCCACGCCCGTTCAAAAAAAAAAATTCATTTCATTTCCTTTTTCATCATCATATATTAAATAACAGGCTTAGACATTCAATCAACCTCTATCGACATTTAGGGTCTAACTTAAAACGTATCTAAAATGACTCGTCTAAGGTCGGGAAACATCAAGGGAGGCTTAGGACATCAAAACATGAAGGGTGGCATGCATGGGGCGTGCCCAGCATTCGGGGCGTGCGCATCGTGCCACCATCGCGTGCCAATCACGTGCCTTACACCACCCAGTGCCCAGCGATAGCAGATCGATCGGCTGGCGGGCTGATCGATCGGCGATCGCTCTTGATTGTCACCAGAACGAGCACAATTTTCCGATCGATCGGTCATGGGCGCCGATCCATCGGCGATCCCTCTGTCCCGCGGCCATTTTTCCAGAACCTTGGCCAATCGATCGGCCATGGGCGCCGATCGATCAGCTAAGCAGGGCAGCACACCTCTGCACACCTTGCCTGCACGCCCAGCTGCGCGCCCAGTGCACCAAATCCCTCCATTTTCTTTCCTTTGCCAATTTTCCAATTTTTACCTAAAAACACATAAACATAAATTTATTAATTCATCAATTTCTATCTCCACCTAATATACTTTAAAACTTCATCCTAAAATCGTCAAACTTGACTTAAATCATAAAACCCAACTGAAATCATCAAATCCAATCAACATCCTAAGTTATATCATCCATAACGAACACACGCAGCGGAACCCATTCATAAAAACTTATCCAAAATAGACATTGTCAACAAACAATCTACGATTCATCCAAAATAGACATCTATCTATAAAACTATCTAGAAAACATCCAAAAACACCAATATCCTCGATCCAGTTGCCAATCACCCTAAAATGACCTTTCTATACATTTTCTATATCAATTCTACCTAACATACCCAAATTACATATACGTCGTCCCCACAGGTCAAAATCGCACCGACTGCACAGTGTACTCCCACATGCATCCTTCTTAAATATGTTTGTTCATCGGGTAGAGGAACGTCTTCCTTACCTTCCTCGAGATCACCTACACCATAAAGATGCCTATGAGATAAAACTCAGTAAGTTCTATGTAAATGACGATGCAAGAGCATGTATATGCAATTTTATGAATTTAGTCCATTCATTCCTTTTTCAGTACGTGACAGTCTTTGGTTATCAAAGCGTTCGGCAGATGGATAGAGCACATCAGGCTGTTAGATAGCCCACACCATCTGAAGGGAGGAAAACCCGCTCACCACGGAACGCCAGGTCTGAACCTCACCCCGATAACCACCATGCGTTGTTTACATTATACTTTACTTTCATTCTTTACATTTCCTTTTATGGAATTGATGCGTAAATTCATTTTCATGTCATTTCGTAAAACAATGATGCATGAACAATTAAATGCATAACATAATCATAAAAACGTGAGTACAATCAAAACAACACAAACATTACCTATAAAATGACTAAACCTAGGCTACTCATCCAAAAGCATAAAAACATTTTGCACCAAATTTCCTCAACAATCAAAACCTGACGTATGGTGTAGGCCTATCAGCCACAGTAAGTCACGTGAGCCGAGTACCTTGTTTTGAGCTTCGTTACCCAATACATTTTACAATTTGGTCAATAAAATTAAATCCAAATAAACCGTTCCAAAAACCAAACGAAACTCCTAGCTAAGGCAACTTTCCTAAAAATCTCATTTAACCTCTCTCGAGCATTTCATCGAGCAATTCGCGCTAACAATTTCTACAACCTAGCTTTAATGCAAGTTTATAACATTCAACCACTGATTTCAACCTAACTATCGTCGAAAACTCTCAATCTACCATCGTAAGTCAATAATACAGTAAGCCTAGCAATTTCTATCATAAACTGACGATTTCAACAAAACCCTAACCGTTTCCTAAAAAATGAAAACTAACGAACTAGAGTACTTGTATTATACGTAGGGCTCGATTGCGGAAGAGAAATTGGAAGGAAACGTTGCCAGAAAGAGCCGTCATTGGCGTGGAAGAAACGATGAAGGAAAATCGCCAAGGGAGAATCTCTCTCTCCCCTTTCTGTAGAATGAGATTCACGTGAGAGGGGGGGGGGGTTTATTAATTTTTATAAAATTTAAGTCAGCAATTACCATTTTGCCCTTTACATCAATTTTCTGCCTATTTCGTTATTTAACTATTGATTTGGTTTCTCCAAATTTTTTTATTTCACCGAATATTCCAATAAATCACTAGGATTCTAATAAAACTTTTCGTTCACAAAATGGGCTTAATTTACTATATTTACAAAAATACCATTGTATAACGAAAAATCTTAAAACCCAAAAATCTGGGTGTTACATTCCACCAACCTTAATTAAAATTTTGTCCTGAGAATTGGCTTGGCTTATGGTCCTTGATATTAACGTCTCATGTCTTGCGGCCTTATACTTCAACTTACAATCACCCTGTTCTTTTCGACTGTCTTTCCTCCATCTCTAAAAAAGTTTTAATTTCCCTTTAAGAACTTCGACTTAGGGTCAATCTCTATGGTTCTAAACCAAAATTCCTAAACCATATTATCCAACATTAGCCTCTAACCGCATTCGCTATCTTCGACTTGGCTAACTACGCCCCAGATTATGCATTGCGTGCTAACAAATTCCCAAGTCTCCAATTCCAATAATCCAACTGCATATCCACGCACATAAATAATTCACACACACATTGGCTTCCACTTAATCATCTGTAAGTTAAACTTTCCTTACCAATCTAACTTGGCCTTATGTTCAAGCTTCCTCAATCAAAACTCATTTCCAATCCTAATCTCCAATTAAAGCTAACTTCAAGGTTTTCCTAATTCAACGTTCGCCTTAACTACACCTTTAGATAATAGCCATACCTAAGCTTCTTAACATCTTTTGGGTTAGCTATCATTTGCAGACTTTTACTAACTCCTGGTTGGTAATCTGATCTTCTACGTAAATCCATTGATTTCATTGGTCTTGCCTTTTTAAATACGAGTCAAACTTTTGAAATTTTCTAACTTAGCCTCACTTCTAAGTTTATTTAATTGGTTTCTGTGCAAATCCTTGTTCTCTTTATTCGATAAACTGCGAACTTCACAATTTGCACGACATTAAACACTAATCTAAACTTTCAAATCTTAGCCCTTCATTTAATCCAACGATTTCCTCCACTTATTCCTAATGTCACACAGGGATTTCTTTGAAGTTACAAACTAGTCTATCCTCTTTCATTCCTCATAGTTAGGTTCTGAACATTCTACTTGGCTCCCGTATAACGATTCATCCAACGATCCTCCTGTTTGCAAACTTGTTGTAGATAGGTTTACATCCTTAATACAAATCTCCTCAAATTCTCAAATCTTGTCCTTTTATTTTTCCAAACTTTAGAATCATCTCTTCATTAAGGTTAACCTTCCTAGTTCCTCAAACACTGATGTTCCTACTTCCATCCTAGAGGTAAGTCTCATGTTTGGGGTTCTCAACTTAAACTATACCAACTATAGGCTCGCTCTAGTTGAATCGCCATCCCTTTTGTCGTCACACATGTTACACTAAATCTCAAACATGACTTTTAATTCATGGTGCTAATCTTTTCTCTCATTGTTTAATGTGTTTAGGTTTTTAAGTTCTTTCTAACTCTTATGTTTTTGCTTCATATCCTCTAATCAAACAACACCAAATGTTTGACGTATCTACTATTCATCGATCATTCTTAACTTCACTAAGTCTCCCCCTCATAGTATGTCGGTCGTTATCTTTTTGCGAATCGGCAATCGTCCTTTATTGACTAGTCTTCTCAGACGATACTTATATTCTAGAGATCGGCCAATTTTTCTAACTTGAGTATTATCTTTCGTATAAGCTCGATCCTTTATTGTCTCGAAATTTCTTAACTTTCCAACCCTACTTAGATCTCTTTATTTCTTTCACCGATATAGGTCAATACTAACACTCTTATGCAACTCTCCGACCTTACATATATGACGTTGTATTGATCAATCACCCCCTTTTCAAAAGAAATTGACACTTTCCATACCCTCTGAACAATTTACTTAAGCTGACCTCTTGAATATTGTTTTCTGTAATACCCGGCTTTACGGGATTTAATTTTTATTCCAATATAGACGGGATTTTGTAAATACGTCAAATTAGGTCCGTTTTACGAACGGAAGAATTTAACAAGGCCGTAATAATAAATTGGAATTTTGGATGAAATATGAAAATTTGAGGTAAATGGATTGTTAATTAAATAACGAAATTAGTGGATAAACAAATAGAGAATTAATGGAGGGCAAGTTGGTAATTGCACAATCCAATTTTTATTAAAATCAAAACTCCCTCATTTCTTTTCCCCTCACCCACGCCAATTTCATTTTTCTCTCAACCCCCTTCGCGCGATTTTCTTCCTTTTCCGGCGATTCTCCTCTCCGTGGTCGAAGCTTGTCCTCCGGTGACTCGAGTCTTCACGTTTCTCTACCGTCTTCGCTCTCTAGGTAAGGCTCTAAGCTTTTGGAACGTTAGATATCGATTTCTAGGATTTAAAACAAATAGGGTTCGTTAGGGTTTTCATTGAAAACGTAAATCGATGTTTGAAATTGATAGGTTGAGTTTAGTTATGCCTCTAATAGACTTATTGATAGTTATCGGAGCTTAGTTCATCAATTTGTTGAGGTGTATTGGAGACTTGGTTAAGTTGGAGCTTGAAAACCTCCATTAATGGAAGTTTGGTAATCACGAGTACGAATTGCTCGATGAAATGCCTCAACAAGGTATTTTAGAGTTTTAAGGAATTTTCTTTAGTTAGGAGTTAGTAATTTTTGAAGTTTGAAGATTTAGACTCGGTTTAACGTCGTATATTGTGAAATGCATAGGTGAACAAACTCTCGTGGACGGAGCTCGGTGTGCAACGACGCGAGGTAAGTTCTCGTGACTTACTCTGGCCGATAGGCCTACACCATATGTCGAAGTCGTCTCGAGGAACCTTGAGGATTTATTTGTTTAAATTGTTTTGGTTTGGGTAGTTAGGATTAGTTGTTTTTATATGTTGTTTGTTTATCGTCTTGATGGTACATATGTGTTTGTTTATCGTCTTGATGGTACACATGTTCTTGTTTACTTTATGTTTATATTGAACTGTTCATGCATCATGGTTTTAAAAATGTCATGAAAATAAATTTACGCACGGATTTCATGAAAAGAACATGCATGTAAAGGCAAGTAAAGTATCACAGTAAACAACCATGACATGGGGTTATCGGGGATGAGGTTTAGACCTGGCGTTCCGTGGTGAGCGGGTTTTCCTCCCTTCAGATGGTGTGGGCTGTCTAACCGCTAGACGTGCCCTATCCATCTGTCGAGCGTTTCCGATAACTATAAACTGACACGTACAGATATATGCATTGACATGGACGATTTTCATTGCACTGAACATACATGATCATGCATTAGCATTTGCGTAGAGCTTACTGAGATTTTTATCTCATAGGTGTCTCTATGGTGTAGGTGATTTCGAGACAGGTGAGAATGACGTCCCTCCGCCTAAAGTATGAGCACGTTGAGGAAGGATGGCCCGTGGGAGTGCGCTGGCAGTCGGGGCTTGATTTTGACCCGTGGGGACATAGGTAAATGTTTTAGGAATCGATGGATAGAATATGGGAAATATGTGTAGTTATATTTTAGGATGTTTTGGGTTTGGATGGATTATATATCGTCTTTTGGACATTAAAAGGATTTTTGTAATGCTTTAACTATTTTCAAACAGGAGGATATGTTAAACTTTTAAACGGAACCATGCGGTTCGTTTTTACGAAATGGGTTATGTTTATTTGTGTTTTCAATCGAGGGACGAGTGATCGATAGCGTGAGTAATGTATGTGAGAGATAGGGTTATTGTGTAGAAATGTGTTTGTGGAATGTGATGGAGTGTGATGAAGGAAGAAGAAAGGGGAGGAGTGTGTGTTGTGTGATGAGAGTTGTGAGTGTGAAGTGCAGGGCGTGAGGAAATGAAGGAAGAAGGAAAAGAAAAGGTGAGAGGCGACTGTTCGCAGAGGGAAAGGAGTTGGAACGCATAACTCTCTGGTTTTCCAGAGAGTTTGGCGACCGTACGCGGGTAGAGTAGCGTACAGTCGGTTTGAAGGTCAGATTTCATGTTCTGGAAACAGAACGTGAAGCGACCGAACGCTCGAAGATGAGCGTTCGGTCGGCTGTGCGAGGGGCGCCCGAACGCACGTCTTCATGCGTTTGGACGCCTATGCTTTTTCGGGCTGAATTGTCCCTTCAGCCCCTTCCCTGCTTCGGTTGTCTGTTGCCTCATATGGCCGATAGTTTGATTGTAAATTAATTGTTTGTTTTGAATTGATTTGAGGATTTAAAATGTTTTTGTTCAAAAAGCCTTCCAAATTATTTTCCAAACGACTTCGATGATTTTAATTCCGCTTAACGTTATGAGAACTACCTAGGTATAAAATAAATTTTTAAATTTGTCGGGAATTTTGAGGAATAGTTAAGGGTCGTTACATTTTCATCTAGATACCTCTATCTTCTCATGGTTCTAGGGTATATGAGTCTCTGCTATATTTTCTTATTTGCTTAAACGCACTAATTATACCTTGACAATCTAGAGCATCCCTCGATACGTTTTATATCTACGCTTCAAATTTATCCTTGATTCATCATACCCTAAAACTCCAAGGGTTTGTCAACTAGGACCCAATTTCTATCTATTTAAATCTTATATCTCATAAGTTGTATCCCTCTAATGGAAGTAAAATTCTAAATGCACAATTCTTGTGGTTAAGCCTGGCTAATCCTATTAATGCCTAACTCTCTTTTTATAAGGTTTATATCGTCTTGTATTTAACCTACTGTCTTCTAGTCGAGGTTCACCTAGGAACCCTTCTTACCCACCTTCTACTATTCTCTTTTCTCTCTATTTTCAAGCCTACTTCTATCTATCATACAAATATTGCCATAAATCCTCACTCCAACTACCCTCTATTCTAACGTTCCTTATTTCATTAACTGTCACCATAGAATTGTACCTGATCTTTCAGTTGGTTGTTTGATACCATCGGCTTTGCTGCAAGTCGCGACCTCCAGCGCAACTGTAACGACCCAGGGAGGATCGCCACGAAATTCTTGACTTTACATAAAACTTTAATTCATATTTGAACTCTTTTCTCTTTCTCTGTTTTTTTTTTTTATAACAGTATACCTAACAGGCTTAAAGACTTCATCTTAAAGGATGAAAAATTAGTCCCTCGTACATGCTTCCAATCGACGTACAAGTTGCATGGGTCTGCATGCATCAACCGATAGACATTACGTCTTCCAGATGGCACGTGCACCCCACATGACTCATTTAAACACCTATCGGCAGATGCGAATACTCGCATCGACCGACGATCACGTGCATCTCGTGTGACCAACTAAACATCTACCGATAGATGTGTGAAATTCACGTGTTCATCTAAGACATCTTTCATAGTCATTGACCATATTCATCATTCATAGTCATTGACCATATTCATCATTCATAGTCATTGACCATATTCATCATTCATAGTCATTGACCATATTCATCATTCATAGTCATTGACCATATTCATCATTCATAGTCATTGACCATATTCATCATTCATAGTCATTGATCATATTCATCATTCATAGTCATTGACCATATTCATCATTCATAGTCATTGACCATATTCATCATTCATAGTCATTGACCATATTCATCATTCATAGTCATTGACCATATTCATCATTCATAGTCATTGACCATATTCATCATTCATAGTCATTGATCATATTCATCATTCATAGTCATTGACCATATTCATCATTCATAGTCATTGACCATATTCATCATTCATAGTCATTGACCATATTCATCATTCATAGTCATTGACCATATTCATCATTCATAGTCATTGACCATATTCATCATTCATAGTCATTGACCATATTCATCATTCATAGCCAATGGCTTAAACACTCTACATCAGCCGATCGCTAGAACGACAAAATACACTTTCATCATCCGATGGCTTAAACACTACAGCTGCCGATGACGTCAGCCGGATGAATGCCTCATCCAGCTTCTATCTTACGGTAGTAAACACTATAATCATCAAACAACCTCATCCACAGAAAATACTTACAACTCACCCAAATCTTAACGTAGAATTATAAACTCTAATGAGTAAAAACCATATCCCATACAAGATAACACATACGGAAGGCTTAAGCAAAAAAAGACCATTCATGATCCTTAAAATCGTTAACAGACTCTGAAGTCAACCATTCAAAATCCGAATCTCATTGTTATAGGAGACTCTATTTTACTTAGTCATCTGTTTATCTAAACTTCTCTGATTTACTATGGGTATAACCAGGGACATTGACCATATTCATCATTCATAGTCATTGACCATATTCATCATTCATAGTCATTGACCATATTCATCATTCATAGTCATTGACCATATTCATCATTCATAGTCATTGACCATATTCATCATTCATAGTCATTGACCATATTCATCATTCATAGTCATTGACCATATTCATCATTCATAGTCATTGACCATATTCATCATTCATAGTCATTGACCATATTCATCATTCATAGTCATTGACCATATTCATCATTCATAGTCATTGACCATATTCATCATTCATAGTCATTGACCATATTCATCATTCATAGTCATTGACCATATTCATCATTCATAGTCATTGACCATATTCATCATTCATAGTCATTGACCATATTCATCATTCATAGTCATTGACCATATTCATCATTCATAGTCATTGACCATATTCATCATTCATAGTCATTGACCATATTCATCATTCATAGTCATTGACCATATTCATCATTCATAGTCATTGACCATATTCATCATTCATAGTCATTGACCATATTCATCATTCATAGTCATTGACCATATTCATCATTCATAGTCATTGACCATATTCATCATTCATAGTCATTGACCATATTCATCATTCATAGTCATTGACCATATTCATCATTCATAGTCATTGACCATATTCATCATTCATAGTCATTGACCATATTCATCATTCATAGTCATTGACCATATTCATCATTCATAGTCATTGACCATATTCATCATTCATAGTCATTGACCATATTCATCATTCATAGTCATTGACCATATTCATCATTCATAGTCATTGACCATATTCATCATTCATAGTCATTGACCATATTCATCATTCATAGTCATTGACCATATTCATCATTCATAGTCATTGATCATATTCATCATTCATAGTCATTGACCATATTCATCATTCATAGTCATTGACCATATTCATCATTCATAGTCATTGACCATATTCATCATTCGTAGTCATGGATCATATTCATCATCATTCATAATCATTGATCATATTCATCATTCATAGTCATTGACCATATTCATCATTCATAGTCATTGATCATATTCTTTGTTTGGACTGTGACATACGCCGAACCGCCCCCAACCCTCACTTAATCCACGTTGCATAAATCTTATACATATACATATATACATATATATCTTGTTCATGGAAAACATGCGTTAAAACATTTTCTTATGCTTGAGAAACATTCATGATGTATGAACATGAGAGCTTTTAACTCATCAAACTATGACAAGGATCATACCAGAGCAGACAACTTGACATTCACTAACAGGTCATCACATAGTATAACTCGCAACATACATAAATCCTTCAAGTGCAAATAAGCTCATAATCATAAGGTAAACATTAGACATCTCACCCTAGTACTCCCACGATGTAGGGCTCTATTAGCCGGAAATCTTAATACATTCACTTACCTGGTCTCCTTAGCACTTGAGCTCCTTTCTCTTCAAACTTCTTCACCTAAACATTTACATTGCAGTAGTTAAAACAAAATCCTAATAGTTCTAATCTCGAGTGATCCTAAGATCTAATAGCTAAGAGTCCTTCCCGAGTTCTTAGTTTAATACTCAATGTAATCCGAAATCCCAAAATGAAAACAGACGGATTCGATAATGATAACTCAGGGTTGGTTGTTTTAAATGTCCAGAATCGATTCGAAATGACATAATCTCGGGTTTCAAAATGTTCTTATCAATGCTCGGCCATTGAAGAATCCAAAACTTCAATACAGAGCTGAAAACAGAGCTAATAAACTAACAGATAGCCACATTGTCTAATGCATACCTCAGGCGCAGAGTAGTCGAGTGGTGACGGAGTAAACCGGCCGTCGAGGAGAGTTTGCTGATAGCAGAGAGTAAGGACTTGCGAGAGAAGAAATCGGCGGAAAGGGTGGTGTCGGCTATAGTGGTTTAAATGAGGTTTGAATCCTTTCCTTTTTCTTTAAATACTGGCCTCAATCCTCCATTATTACAACTTTGCCACT
Source organism: Begonia masoniana (assembly GCA_022432975.1). Classification (NCBI taxonomy): domain Eukaryota; kingdom Viridiplantae; phylum Streptophyta; class Magnoliopsida; order Cucurbitales; family Begoniaceae; genus Begonia; species Begonia masoniana. Next base: position 25,780,635 of record CM039514.1, read on the forward strand.
CAACCTAGTTTAGATCCACATGTAATTAATTAAGCTTGGCATAAATCCTAAACTACGAAGATTAAATATTTATGACTGTTAATACAGTTAAGAAAATCACCTGGCCGTTAACTCGGGTGTTACATCCACCCCTCCTTAAACAAAATTTTCGTCCCCGAAAATTGATCAAACAAACAACTATGGATACTTTCTAACATGTCCTGTCGTCGCTCCCACGTGGCTTCTTCAATGCCATGATGCTTCCATAAAACTTTGACCAACTGAATCTCTTTATTCCTTAGAGTCTTAATTGCGGATTCCAATATCTGCACTGGCTTTTCTTCATATGTTAGTGTCGGCTCAATCTCAAAATCCACTGGTTTAACAACTTGTGTAGGGTCCCGTATACATTTTCTTAACATTGACACGTGGAAAACATTAAGAATTTTATCCAATGATGGAGGCAACTACAGTCTGTAAGCTGTACTACCGATTCTAGCTATAACAGAGAATGGTCCAATAAATTGTGGATTAAGCTTTCCCCTTCTGCCAAATCTTAGTACTCCTTTAAATGGTGAAACCTTCAGGAAAACTTCATCACCAACAGCAAATTCAAGATCTCTCCTCCTTTGGTCTGAATAACTTTTCTGTCGGCTTTGTGCAGTAATCATTCTCCTTTTAATAGTGGCAATCTTGTCTGACATCTGCTGCAACATCTCAGGACCTATGAGTTTTGCTTCACCAACTTCATCCCAATACAGAGGTGATCTACATTTTCTACCATACAATGCCTCATAAGGTGCCATACCTATGGTGGACTGGTAACTATTGTTGTAAGAGAACTCAACCAAGGGTACGTATCTACTCCAAGATGTCCGGAACTCTAGCACACAAGCCCTCAGCATGTCTTCAAGTATCTGAATAGTCCTTTCAGATTGACCATCTGTCTGTGGGTGGAAGGCAGTACTGAATGTTAACTTTGTACCTAATGCGTCTTGTAACCTTTTCCAAAACCGGGAGGTAAACCTGGGGTCACGATCGGATACAATAGATGCAGGGATTCCATGCAACCTAATAACTTCTTGTACATAAAGATCATCAAGCTGGTCCATCGAGTAGGTTGTCCTTACTGGTAAGAAATGGGCTGACTTTGTCAATCTATCAATCACAACCCAAATACTATCATTTCCTTTAATTGTCTTAGGTAATCCTACGATGAAATCCATAGCTATGTGTTCCCACTTCCACTCGGGAATAGGTAAAGGCTGAAGGGTACCTCCTGGATGTTGGTGCTCAGCTTTAACTTGTTGGCAAACCAAACATGACTCGACATACTTAGCAACATCTCTCTTCAAGTTTGGCCACCAATAGAGTAACTTTGTGTCTCGATACATCTTGGCGCTTCCAGGATGCACAGAAAAGGGAGACGAATGCACCTCAGCTAAGATTAGCTTACGTAATTCTTCATCATTAGGGACATACCATCTATTTCTAAACTTCAGAATCCCATCCTTGGAAAGACTAAACTCGGAGGTGGTGTCCTTCACCTTGTTCATCATGCTGTTAATCTCCTCAGAGTCCTTCTGCTGTGCCTCTTTGATCTTTTCTAAAACTGTTGGTTGAATGGTCAAATCGACAAGTAAGGTTGATAACTCTGGAACTATCTCCAATTCAAACCTCTGAACTTCTGTCCTCAAAAGTATAGACATAGTTGATACAACGGGTTGCATTGTTGTTGACATCCTGCTCAATGCGTCAGCTACAGAGTTAGCCTTACCCGGGTGATACTTGATCTCAAAGTCGTAATCCTTAACAAATTCCAACCAATGCCTCTGCCTCATTTTCAATTCCTTTTGTGTAAAGAGATACTTCAGACTTTTATGGTCAGAAAACACCTCACACTGCTGTCCATACAAGTAGTGTCTCATATTTTCAAAGCAAAAATGACAGCGGCTAATTCTAAATCATGGGTGAGGTAGTTCTGTTCGTAACTCTTTAATTGCCTAGAGGCATACGCTACAAGTTTGCCTTCTTGCATCAAAACATAGCCCAAACCAACTTTTGATGCATCACAAAATACGCTAAACTTTCCTTCTTCGGTTGGAAGGGTCAATACCGGGGTTGTTGTTAACTTCACCTTCAATGTCTGGAAGCTATTCTCACAAGCTTCGGTCCAAGAATATTTATTGTCCTTCTTTGTCAAATTTGTCAGGGGCTTAGCTATCATAGAAAATCCTTTGATGAACTTTCCGTAATAGCCTGCCAATCCAAGGAAACTGCGGACCTCACTGGCATTCTTTGGTTGTGGCCAATCCTTTACTGCCTGAATTTTGGTCGGGTCCATTGATATGCCATTAGTAGAAACTACATGGCCAAGAAAATTAACCTTGTCCAACCAAAATTCACACTTGGACAATTTGGCATAAAGCTGGTGCTCCTTCAATGTTGTCAAAACTATTCTTAAATGCTCTGCATGGTCAGCTTCTGTCTGTGAGTATATCAGGATATCATCTATGAACACAATCACAAATTTGTCCAAATACTCCCGAAACACACGATTCATTAAGTCCATAAAGGCTGCAGGTGCATTGGTCAGTCCAAATGACATGACCAAGAATTCGTAGTGTCCATAACGGGTTCTGAAGGCTGTCTTTGGTATATCTCCTTCCTTAACTTTCAGTTGGTAATAACCTGAACGTAAATCTATTTTTGAAAACACTTTTTGTAACACCCGACATTTTGCCCAGGTGATTTTCTGACCATTTTCATTGTCACCCCCCTCTTATTTAACCTTTATGATTTAAATTTAATGTTAAGACAAAATTTATTACAAGTTGAGTAAAACTAGGTTGGGTGGCAGATTTGTAATTAAAATTGATGGATTGAGTATAAATAGGAAATGGAAACCTTAAACCTCATTTATTACCACTGTAGCCGACATTCCCTCTCGGCGATTTCTTCTCTCCCAAGTTCTTGCTCTCGGCTACCAGAACTTTCCTTTACCGACGGCTGGTTTCAGCTTGCCTTTCCTCTACGAATCCGTATTCGAGGTATACATTGACATTGTGGCTATCTATTAGTTTGTTACCCTGTTCTCAGCTCGGCGTTTGAGTTTCGGTATTTATCAATGGTCGTGTGATATTAGAACATTGTGTAAACTGAGTGTGGTAACGTCCTTCCCGAATCGATTCTGATCATTTAGAGTAATCAACTCATTTTCAATCGATGGTAGAGCCTGCCTGCCTATTTTTGGATTTCTGGCAACACGGTGTATCAAACAGAGTATTTAGGAATGACTTTAGCTATTAGAGTGCTAGGACGATTTATGATTAGAACTATTAGGACCTTTGTTTTAACTACTGTAATGTACATGTTTTAGGTGAAGAAGTTTAAAGGGAAGGAGCTCGGATTGCTAAGGAATCCAGGTAAGTGAATGTACTAAGATTTCCGGCCACTAGGGCCCTATCACGCAAGGGTATTAGGAAATCATTGAGATGTCTGTCTGTTGACTATGACTAGTTATTGCCATGATATGAAGAATTTGTGTAAGAATACGTTAAGTTACAGGATGTTTTGCTTGTCCTTATGGTACGACTTCTCTCTGTGAACTTCATGTTTATGCATTGAGTCCACGTTCATGACTAAGTTAAGAACATGAAAAGTAAATGTAATCATGATTAACTGCAGGACGGGGAAAAGAGACTATGACAAGTATAGCTCGCGAATTCTCCCACTAGTAGAGGCCGAGTTGATGATATGTATGATTCGCGAATTCTCCCACTGGTGGAGGCCGAGTTGATGATGTGTATGGCTCGTGAATTCTCCCACTGGTGGAGGCCGAGTTAGTCATTACTACGATTGCCGCGATAGGCAAATGACTATGTACCCCTGTCTTTCTCCCTCGTTTCCTGCCTTAATACATGCCATGTAAATAATGAAAATGAACATGAATAAAGAAAGGTTTATGAACTTGTGTTCTTTAATTTGTGCACTCATGTATATCTGTCAGCATGCATTCCTTACTAAGCATTAGGCTTATAGTTGAACCTTATGGTGTAGGTGAAGAAGGTTCAGGTGAGGATACTATGTTCAAAGAGGACGCTTAAGGCTGGTTGTTGGAGGATGCTCAAAATGACAGTGCAGGGCTGGAAAGGCGATTTATGACCCCTGGTTAATGCTCTTTTGTTTCAGTAAAATAAAGGATATGGTAGTTTAAGTAGGATGAGATTATTTTATAATGTTGAGCCTTGAGACTGTCTAGTTGATCACTCAGTCAGAGAATGATTATATAGATCTATAAATGATCTGTAGCTTAAGTCTTCCGCTATATGCATTCTGAATGAGTTGTGGTTTCTTTCTGTTGGAAGGAGTCATTTAATGATTTAGTGTTTTCTACCGTAAGATGGAAGCTGGATGAGGCAATCGTCTAGCTGACGTCATCGACAGATGCCGAATGATAGTGGTTTGATGGTTTAGTCGTCCGGCTGACGTCATCGGTAGATGCCGAATGATAGTAGTTTGATGGTTTAGTCTTCCGGCTGACGTCATCGGCAGATGCCGAATGATAGTAGTTTGATGGTTTAGTCTTCCGGCTGACGTCATCGACAGATGCCGAATGATAGTAGTTTGATGGTTTAGTCTTCCGGACGACGTCACCGGTAGATGTAGAATGTGTTTTGTCGTTTAGCGATCGGTATATGTAGAATGTGTTTTGTCGTTTAGCGACCGGTAGATGTAGAATGTGTTTTGTCGTTTAGCGACCGGTAGATGTAGAATGTGTTTTTTCGTTTAGCGACCGGTTGATGTAGAATGTGTTTTGTCGTTTAGCGACCGGTGGATGTTGGCTGACGTCACCGGAAGTTGTAAATGTTATCTTGTCGTATAGTGACCGTAGGATGTCACCGGATGATGTTTTAATTGAGCACGCGAGGCCCACGTGCCCACCGGAAGGTGTCTCCTTTTAGGCGGTGTTAAGCGAGTCACGCGCAATGCACGTGATGACCAGACGATGAAATTTCGGTGGATTGTCAACGTATGCAACCCATGCAAACCCGAGTAGGATCATGTTAAGAGAGTTGAGGGCATTCCTTCCTTGCCGGAATTTGTCAAGAAACCGATGACCGAGCCTAGTCGCTCGACTCTGTGAGAGTTTGAGCCGACGAGGTGAAGGAAATCGAGCACGAGAGGATTCGTCTTCCTCGATGGTTCTACGTCTCTGTTTCCAGTTTAAATAAAAAATATATATATTATGCAAATGTGAATGTCTGTCGAGAAATAGAAAAGTTGTAATAATAGTAAAAGTCAAGCGAACGATTAATAAAAGATTATGAACACGTGACGGCTCCTGGCCGGGGTCGTTACAATTATGGTATCAAAGCAAAACCAGGTTCTAAAACCGATTCTGTAGACTGCCTTCCAGCACTGACTGTCACATGAGCACACCTCAGCAACTGTAACTATTTATGATTTCATGTATGTCATTAAGTTAAGTTATACCTGTATTGATTTGTGAGGGTCCCATAATGATTAGAGGTCAACAGAGGGAGACCAATGAGGATAGCAATGCTATTGCTCAGTTGACTGAGTTAGTCATGCGCCAATCCCACCAGATAGAACGACTGATGACAGCTAGAGAAGAACAAGGTAACTCCAGTACTAATGCAACTCATGATCATGGGGGTGAGCGTTTTCACCGGCTTCGACCCCCGGTGTTTAATGGGTATGTTTCAGATCCTACTCATGCTGAGGAGTGGATTCGAAAGATAGAAGACATGTTTAAGTATGCAAAGGTTGACGAAGGGGATAAGGTCACCTATGTTGTCTTTCATTTGGAGTTAAGTGCAAGGCATTGGTGGGACTCGATCCAGAACACCGCTAATGCCGAAACTATGACCTGGGGGATGTTCAAGACTGCCTTCTTTGACAAGTACTTTAATAGGACTGTTCGGGCAAACAAGAAGAAGGAGTTCATGAACCTACGACAAACTGGCTCTGTGACGGATTACATATGCGAATTTGATGTCTTATCACGGTTTGCTCCCCGTATGATTGAGGATGAGGAAGACAAGATTTACCAATTTGTTCAAGGACTGAAGCCAAGTCTGTACATGAAAGTGAAGACTGCTGGGATACATAATGTACCTTATGGTGAAGTGACGGCTAAGGCCTTGGAGCTGGAAGAGGCAGAAATGACAGCATATGCACAGCGCGAACAGCCAAAGAAACTCATGAAGGACATTCAGCCGCCACCACGTCAGAACAAAGGATGGCAGCCGCGACAGAACAGGGGACCACCGCAACAACAGCAGGGAATAAAGAGGTCCCTCAACCAGAATGGTGACCAGGGAAAAGGAAAGAGACCTCTGGCACCTCTATGCCCTACATGTCAGAAGAACCACCCTGGTGAGTGCAAGTTGCTTTCTGGTCGTTGTTTCAGGTGTGATAAGACCGGACACTTAGTCAGAGACGGCCCCATGCCGCCAGACCCGAACCGTGCAAGAGCAATACCCAGAGTTTACGCTATGTTGGAAGATGAGGACACAGTGCCGCATACAGTCATATCAGGTACCATCATGATCTGTGGTTTTGCTGCTTATACACTTATAGATACAGGGGCCACACACTCGTTTATATCAACCTTGTTTGTATGCAATCATAACATAGGATCATTACCAACGGAAAGGTCATATAGTGTCATGTTGCCATCAGGAAAGTCCCTACATTCAGAACAGATTGTTAAGGGTGACGTTGTGTCATTAGGGGATAAGAATCTCTATGCGGAACTAATTGTTATTGACATGAAAGGGTATGAAGTGATATTAGGGATGGATTGGTTATTTAAGCATCATGCCACAATAAGTTGTAGATCTGGAATAGTTGATTTTAGACCACCAAATGGCAATCATTATTCCTTCCAAGCTATTCCTAAAATAAGTAAGATACCAATTATATCCTCACTAGAAATTTACCGAATGCTGAGAAGTGGTTGTGAGAGCTACCTGGCTAGTGTAATAGATGATCGGGTGAAGATTAAAATTGAGCTACAAGATATTCCTATAGTCTGAGAGTTTCACGAGGCATTCTTAGATGATTTACCGGGTATACCACCTGATAGAGAAATAGAATTTGTAATTGATACATACCCTGAGGCATCACCTGTATCTAAGAATCCTTACCGTATGGCACCTGTTGAGTTGAAAGAATTGAAGGTCCAACTGCAGGAATTGGTTGACAAGGGATTCATACGCCCCAGCAGTTCTCCTTGGGGTGCACCAGTCTTATTTGTAAGGAAGAAGGATGGTTCTCTTAGGATGTGCATAGACTATAGGGAACTAAATAAGTTGACAATCAAGAATAGGTACCCCTTGCCTAGGATTGATGATTTGTTTGACCAATTGCAAGGAGCTAAGGTATTTTCAAAGATAGATTTACGTTCGGGTTACTACCAACTGAAGGTTAAGGAAGGAGATATACCAAAGACAGCCTTCAGAACCCGCTATGGGCATTATGAATTCTTGGTCATGTCGTTTGGATTGACAAATGCCCCTGCAGCCTTTATGGACTTAATGAATCGAGTTTTTCGGGGGTACTTGGACAAATTTGTAATTGTGTTTATAGATGATATCCTGATATACTCACGGACTGAAGCTGACCATGCAGAACATTTAAGAGTAGTTTTGACAACATTGAAGGAGCACCAGCTTTATGCCAAATTGTCTAAGTGTGAATTTTGGTTGGACAAAGTTAATTTCCTTGGCCATGTAGTTTCTGCTAATGGAATATCAGTGGACCCGACCAAAATTCAGGCTGTAAAGGATTGGCCTCAACCTAAGAATGCCAGCGAAGTCCGCAGCTTCCTTGGATTGGCAGGCTATTACAGAAAATTCATCAAGGGATTTTCTATGATAGCTAAACCCCTGACGAGTTTGACAAAGAAGGACATTAAGTATTCTTGGACTGAAGCCTGTGAAGATAGCTTTCAGACGTTGAAACTGAAGTTAACAACAGCCCCTGTATTGACCCTCCCAACCGAAGAAGGAAAATTTAGTGTTTACTGTGATGCGTCTAAAGTTGGGTTAGGTTTTGTCCTGATGCAATAGGGTAAAGTCATAGCGTATGCTTCTAGACAGCTAAAGAATTACGAGCAAAATTACCCCACCCATGATCTAGAATTAGCTGCTGTCGTTTTTGCTTTGAAGATTTGGAGACACTATTTATATGGACAGCAATGTGAGGTGTTTTCTGACCATAAAAGCCTAAAGTACCTCTTCACACAAAAGGAGTTGAACATGAGACAGAGACGTTGGTTGGAATTTGTCAAGGACTACGATTTTGAGATCAAGTATCACCCGGGGAAGGCTAACTCTGTAGCTGATGCACTTAGTAGGATGTCAACAACAATGCAGCCCGTGGTTTCAACCATGTCTATACCTTTGAGAACAGAAGTTCAGATGTTTGACTTGGAGATAGTTCCAAAGTTATCAATCCTGCTCGCTGAGTTAACTATTCAACCAACAATTTTGGAAAAGATCAAGGATGCGCAACAGAGGGATTCAGAGGAAAATATCAGCATGATGAACAAGTTGAAAGACAACACCTCCGAGTTCAGTCTCTCCAAGGATGGAATCCTGAGGTTTAGGAATCGGTGGTGCATTCCTAATGATGTGGAATTGCGTAAGTTGATCTTAGCTGAGGCGCACTCCTCTTCCTTTTCTGTACATCCTGGCTGCACCAAGATGTACCGAGACCTGAAGTTACTGTACTGGTGGCCTAACCTAAAAAGGGATGTTGCTAAGTATGTAGAGTCCTGTTTAGTATGCCAACAAGTCAAAGCCGAGCACCAACGTCCATGAGGTACTCTTCAGCCTTTGCCTATTCCCGAATGGAAGTGGGAACACATAGCTATGGATTTCGTAGTAGGACTACCTAAGACGACAAAAGGACATGATTGTATTTGGGTTGTGGTGGATAGGATGACAAAATCAGCCCATTTCTTACCAGTAAGGACCACCTATACGATGGACCAATTCGCTGATCTCTATGTTCAGGAAATTATTAGGTTACATGGAATCCCTGTATCCATTGTCTCAGACCGTGACCCCAGGTTTACCTCTTGATTCTGGAAAAGTTTGCAAGGCACATTAGGTACAAAGTTATCTTTCAGCACAGCTTTTCACCCACAGACCGATGGCCAATCAGAAAGGACGATTCAAATACTCGAAGATATGTTGAGAGCATGTGTACTTGACTTTCAGACAACTTGGAGCAGACAATTACCTCTGGTTGAGTTCTCCTACAATAACAGTCATCAGTCCACCATTGGTATGGCACCATATGAAGCACTGTATGGTAGGAAATGTAGGTCACCTCTTTACTGAGACGAGGTTGGTGAAACAAAACTTCTTGGACCCGATATTCTGCAGCAAATGTCAGATAAGATTGCCACTATTCGAAAAAGAATGATGACTGCACAAAGCCGGCAGAAGTGTTATGCAGATCAAAGGAGAAGGGAACTTAAGTTTGCAGTAGGAGATGAAGTATTCTTAAAGGTGTCACCATTTAAGGGAGTTTTAAGATTTGGCAAGAAAGGAAAACTTAATCCGAGATTTATTGGACCCTTCTCTGTCTTGGCAAAAGTCGGGAGTACAGCTTACAGACTGCAACTGCCTCCATCATTGGATAAAGTTCATAATGTCTTCCACGTGTCAATGTTAAGGAAGTGCATGCGTGATCCAATGCAAGTCATCCAGCCACCGGATATTGGCTTAGAGCCGACACTGGAGTATGAGGAGAAACCGATACAGATATTGAAGTATGCGGTCAAGACTCTGAGAAACAAAGAGATTCCATTGGTGAAAGTTTTATGGACAAATCACGGCATTGAAGAAGCCACATGGGAAAGACAGCAGGAGATGTTGGACAATTATCCTGAGTTATTTGCTTGAGCAATTTTCGAGGACGAAAATTTTGTTTAAGGAGGGGTGGATGTAACACCCGACATTTCGGCCAGGTGATTTTCTGACCATTTTCATTGTCACCCCCCTCTTATTTAACCTTTATGATTTAAATTTAATGTTAAGACAAAATTTATTACAAGTTGAGTAAAACTAGGTTGGGTGGCAGATTTGTAATTAAAATTGATGGATTGAGTATAAATAGGAAATGGAAACCTTAAACCTCATTTATTACCACTGCAGCCGACATTCCCTCTCGGCGATTTCTTCTCTCCCAAGTTCTTGCTCTCGGCTACCAGAACTTTCCTTTACCGACGGCTGGTTTCAGCTTGCCTTTCCTCTACGAATCCGTATCCGAGGTATACATTGACATTGTGGCTATCTATTAGTTTGTTACCCTATTCTCAGCTCGGCGTTTGAGTTTCGGTCTTTATCAATGGTCGTGTGATATTAGAACATTGTGTAAACTGAGTGTGGTAACGTCCTTCCCGAATCGATTCTGATCATTTAGAGTAATCAACTCAGTTTCAATCGATGGTAGAGCCTGCCTGCCTATTTTTGGATTTCTGGCAACACGGTGTATCAAACAGAGTATTTAGGAATGACTTTAGCTATTAGAGTCCTAGGACGATTTATGATTAGAACTATTAGGACCTTTGTTTTAACTACTGTAATGTACATGTTTTAGGTGAAGAAGTTTAAAGGGAAGGAGCTCGGATTGCTAAGGAATCCAGGTAAGTGAATGTACTAAGATTTTCGGCCACTAGGGCCCTACACCGCAAGGGTATTAGGAAATCATTGAGATGTCTGTCTGTTGACTATGACTAGTTATTGCCATGATATGAAGAATTTGTGTAAGAATACGTTAAGTTACAGGATGTTTTGCTTGTCCTTATGGTACGACTTCTCTCTGTGAACTTCATGTTTATGCATTGAGTCCACGTTCATGACTAAGTTAAGAACATGAAAAGTAAATGTAATCATGATTAAGTGCAGGACGGGGAAAAGAGACTATGACAAGTATAGCTAGCGAATTCTCCAACTGGTGGAGGCCGAGTTGATGATATGTATGACTCGCGAATTCTCCCACTGGTGGAGGCCGAGTTGATGATGTGTATGGCTCGTGAATTCTCCCACTGGTGGAGGCCGAGTTAGTCGTTACTACGATTGCCGCGATAGGCAAATGACTATGTACCCCTGTCTTTCTCCCTCGTTTCCTGCCTTAATACATGCCATGTAAATAATGAAAATGAACATGAATGAAAAAAGGTTTATGAACTTGTGTTCTTTAATTTGTGCACTCATGTATATCTGTCAGCATACATTCCATACTAAGCATTAGGCTTATAGTTGAACCTTATGGTGTAGGTGAAGAAGGTTCAGGTGAGGATACTATGTTCAAATAGGACGCTTAAGGCTGGTTGTTGGGGGATGCTCAAAATGACAGTGCAGGGCTGGAAAGGCGATTTATGACCCCTGGTTAATGCTCTTTTGTTTCAGTAAAATAAAGGATATGGTAGTTTAAGTAGGATGAGATTATTTTATAATGTTGAGCCTTGAGACTGTCTAGTTGATCACTCAGTCAGAGAATGATTATATAGATCTATAAATGATCTGTAGCTTAAGTCTTCCGCTATATGCATTCTGAATGAGTTGTTGTTTCTTTCTGTTGGAAGGAGTCATTTGATGATTTAGTGTTTTCTACCGTAAGATGGAAGCTGGATGAGGCGATCGTCCGGCTGACGTCATTGGCAGATGCCGAATGATAGTGGTTTGATGGTTTAGTCGTCCGGCTGACGTCATCGGTAGATGCCGAATGATAGTAGTTTGATGGTTTAGTCTTCCGGCTGACGTCATCGGCAGATGCCGAATGATAGTAGTTTGATGGTTTAGTCTTCCGGCTGACGTCATCGGCAGATGCCGAATGATAGTAGTTTGATGGTTTAGTCTTCCGGACGACGTCACCGGTAGATGTAGAATGTGTTTTGTCGTTTAGCGATCGGTAGATGTAGAATGTGTTTTGTCGTTTAGCGACCGGTAGATGTAGAATGTGTTTTGTCGTTTAGCGACCGGTAGATGTAGAATGTGTTTTGTCGTTTAGCGACCGGTTGATGTAGAATGTGTTTTGTCGTTTAGCGACCGGTGGATGTTGGCTGACGTCACCGGAAGTTGTAAATGTTATCTTGTCGTCTAGTGACCGGTGGATGTCACCGGATGATGTTTTAATTGAGCACGCGAGGCCCACGTGCCCACCGGAAGATGTCTCCTTTTAGGCGGTGTTAAGCGAGTCACGCGCAATGCACGTGATGACCAGACGATGAAATTTCGGTGGATTGTCAACGCATGCAACCCATGCAAACCCGAGTAGGATCATGTTAAGAGAGTTGAGGGCATTCCTTCCTTGCCCGAATTTGTCAAGAAACCGATGACCGAGCCTAGTCGCTCGACTCTGTGAGAGTTTGAGCCGACGAGGTGAAGGAAATCGAGCACGAGAGGATTCGTCTTCCTCGATGGTTCTACGTCTCTGTTTCCAGTTTAAATAAAAAATATATATATTATGCAAATGTGAATGTCTGTCGAGAAATAGAAAAGATGTAATAATAGTAAAAGTCAAGCGAACGACTAATGAAAGATTATGAACACGTGACGGCTCCTGGCCGGGGTCGTTACACTTTTGCTCCTTGCAATTGGTCAAACAAATCATCAATTCGGGGTAAGGGGTACTTATTCTTGATTGTATACTTATTTAGCTCCCTATAGTCTATGCACATTCTAAGGGAACCATCCTTCTTCTTGACAAATAAGACAGGTGCACCCTAAGGGGAACTACTAGGGCGTATAAATCCTTTGTCTACTAATTCCTGTAGTTGGATTTTTAACTCCTTTAACTCAACCGGTGCCATCCGGTAAGGATTCTTAGATACAGGCAATGCCTCGGGATATGTATCAATTACAAACTCTATTTCTCTATCAGGTGGTAATCCTTGCAAATCATCCAAGAATGCCTTAGGGAACTCTCTGACTATGGGGCTATCTTGTAACTCTATCTTATTCCTCACTCGAACATCTATTATGCTAGCTAAGTAACTCTCACAACCATTTTTAAGTAATCGGTATTTTGCTTATCTTAGGAATAGCTTGGAAGGAATAATGATCACCATTTGGGGGTCGAAAATCAACCATCCCAGATCTACAACTTATTGTGGCATAATGCCTAAATAACCAATCCATTCCCAATATCACCTCATATCCTTTCATGTCAATTACAATCAGTTCTACATATAGTTTCTTACTTCCTAAGGACACAACATCACCTTTAACAATCTGTTCAGAATGTAGGGACTTCCCTGATGGTAACATAACATCATATGGCCTCTCGGCTGGTAAAGGTTCTAAGTTGTGATTGCACACAAACAAGGTTGATATAAATGAGTGCGTGGCTCCTGTATCTATAAGTGTGTAAGCAACAAAACCACAGATCATAATGGTACCTGTTATGACTGTATGCTGCACGGCTTCCTCATCCTCCATCATTGCATAGACTCTAGGTGCTACCCTTGCACGGTTCGGATCTGGCGTCATGGGGCAGTCTCTGACTATGTGTCCAACTTTGTCACATTTGAAACAACGGCCAGAGCGCAACTTGCATTCGCCGGGGTGGTTCTTCTGACAGGTGGGGCATAGGGGTGCAAGAGGCCTCTTTCCTCTTCCTTGATCATCATTCTAGTTGAGGGGTCTCTTTATTCCTTGTTGTTGTTGCTGTGGTCCCTTGTTCTATTGCGGCTGCGAACCTTTGTTCTGACGTGGTGGCGGCTGAGTGTCCTTTGTGAGTTTCCTTGGCTGCTCGCGCTGGGCATATGCTGTTATTTCTGCCTCTTCCAGCTCCAAGGCCCGAGAATTTCGTTTTAGGGATTTCGAGCTATAAGTTTCGAGTTTTAAATTTTTAAGCATTATTGGGTTTTAATTCGTAGAAATAATAAAATAAGTCTAAATGGCGAACTGGAAGTTTTATTAGAACCCTAAGAATGAGTAGGAATATTTGGGGAAATAAGAAATTTTGGGAGAGACCAAAACGATAGGAGAAGTATTGAATAAATCAATGAAAACAACATAAGGGCATTTAGGTAATCTTCAAAGTCAAAGTTTTAAATAAAACTTAAAAACTCTTTCTTTTCTCTCATTTCTCCCCTCTAGAACACGGCTCTCTCTCCCTCTCCCTCTCCCTCGCGATTCCCTCTCCCTCATCGCCGATTCTCCAACACCAACGACTCCTCCTCCGACTTCTGGCGATTTCTTTAGGTTTTCTTTCCCAAATCAATTTTCTAGGTAAGTTCTACACTCTAGACAAGTTTATTTGTGGTTTTAGGGTTTATTTCGATTTAGGGCTTGATGAGAATTGTTGATTTTAGTTAGAAATCGATGGTTTAACGATATTAATGTTCCTTGATGATGTATTTATGATTGTTGGAGTGGTTGGTGTAAATTAATGGTGTGGGTTGATGTTTAAGGTTTAGTTTTGGTTGTTGGAGGTTGGTAAAACACCATTAACGGAGTTTTGAAGTTAGTGAGCACTAAGTGCTCGATGAAATGCCCGAATGAAGGGGATTAGAGTTTTTGGGAAATTTACCTTAGCTCGGGATTTCATTTAGCTTTGAAATTAATGATTTAGAGTTAATATTAACGACGTGGTATGAAATGCCTTAGGTAATCCAAGCTCTTCAAGGACGGTGCTCGGCATAGCTAGGACACCAGGTAAGTGAGTGTTAGGTTTTCCGGCCCCTAAGGCCCTACGTCGTAACGATGTTGATAATGTTGGTAGAATGAAGTTAGGAAGTTATAGGGGTTGGTGGTAAGACGGGTAGCTTAAGATAGTGCCTTAGCGATTTAGTTAGTGGTCGTTCGATAGGTGTTTCTACGTATGTCATTCCTCATGCATCATGTTTTACTAAAGTGCATACGAACTATTTATGAGCATGTTTTATGAAAACGTCAAATTAAAGAACGATCACGAACTCTGAATGATGTATGTTTCTCACGGGGCAAGTTATGTGTTTCTCACGGGGCAAGTTATTTGTTTCTCACGGGGCAAGTTATGATTCTCACGGGGCAAGAAAACGGTTTAACGAAACGAAACTAAGTTGTTTTACAAAACGTCATGCATATATGTAAATGTTATGTTTTGCACACTCTTTACTAAGCATTAGGCTT
Organism: Begonia masoniana; assembly: GCA_022432975.1. NCBI lineage: Eukaryota > Viridiplantae > Streptophyta > Magnoliopsida > Cucurbitales > Begoniaceae > Begonia > Begonia masoniana. The sequence goes on from CM039514.1 coordinate 25,795,775, forward strand.
AATGTATTTATCGTATGATGTAGGTGACGAGAACGAAGGTGAGGAACCTTCTTATGATGATCAAGTGTAGATGGTCGATGGGCGGAGCTCGTGGCGGCGGGTGTGTTTTGGCTAGGCAGGACGACTCATGGTTAGACAATTTTTGAGAGTTTTTGGTGATCTTTGGTTTAATGGGGATTTAAATGGATTTTTAGTACAATTAGATATGTTTTAGAATGTTTGGCGACTGAATAGATTTTACATTGCTTTTTGTAGTGTTTTGAAGTTTTTCAAACAGGAAGAAATGTTAAACTTTTAAACGGAACCACGCGGTTCGTTTTTATGAAATTTGAATGTGTTTAAAGTAAATTGTGTCAGTTTTGAGTGTTTGGGTAAATGTCATGTTTGAAATGTATTTTATGGGATGTATGTAAAGATTGTTGGAGAAAGGAGAAGAGGTTGTAGTGTTTTGTTTGTTTTGTGCTAAGAATGTGAAGTGAAGGAACGAAGAAAAAAAAAAAGGGAAGAGAATGAAATAGGGGGGCGGGGTGAAGAAGCCGTGCTCTCTGAAGAAATTCCAGAGAGCATGGCGATTGATCGCCTCTTGGAGGCGATCAATCGCCTCTTCCCTGCCTGGCAATCGCTGGAGAGGCGATTGCCAGGTGGGGTAAGCAATCGCCAAAGGGCGATTGCTCGCCAGGCGCAATCGCCAAAGGGCGATCAATCGCCAGTTTTCTGGCGATTCATCCCCACTTGTTCTGCCTTTTCTTGGCCAAACATATAAAAAAAAATGTTTTAATTTAATTGTTTTCTTTTATTACTTAATTGATTAATTGTTGGTTTTAAGTTTATTTTGAATGTCATATTTAGAGTTTATACGTATAAAAAAAAAAAATTATTTGTTAGGTTACGGGTAAGGGTCGCCACAGATCTCGTACGTGTGAGCGGAATTAAAACTTTTTAAATCGAGATCGAAGTCTAAGTTTATAAACCATTAACAAAACTTTAAAACAATTTAAATAAAACTTAAAACAATTATTTAAAACCATTAAAAACCCTTAAAAACCAACCAAAACGTCGGCCACTATTCAAGGGGCAAAAGGGACATCTGTCCCATAATTGGCAGGGGCGATCGATCGTCTCTGTGGCAGGTGATCGATCGCCCATTGTAAAAATTGAGGGGCGATCGATCCCCCCTCATTGTGGCGATCGATCGCCCATTTACAAATGGGGGGCGCTCAATCTCCCCACATATAGGTGATCGATCGCCCCGCTCTCTGGAAAATCCATAGAGCGGCGATCACCCTGCCGATCGACGACGATCGATCGGCAGGTTCTCTGCCTCTTCTTCTTTTTCTTTTCTTCGACTTCTTTCTTTCTTTCCCACTCTTCATTCCTTCACTTCCCTGTAAACATACTTCACTAACACACTAAACCTTTCAATAATCATCAGCATAAACTAACTCACAACCCCATCGATTTCTCATTTGCCAATCACCCAAATAAACGACTCATAACACGTTAGAAGCATAACCAAAACACATTTAAAACATAATCCATTTTCGTAAAAACAAACTGCGTGGTTCGGTTTAAAAAAACTATAACATTTACCGAATACCAAACATTTACAAAATACATTTTCAAAACGTTTTAAAAACTCAAAACTTAACCTATCAACTATCAGAACCAAACACCCTAAAATGTTTCTATACAACCATTTGCCCGACAATTCCCAAAAAATCCTCAAAACACCTAATCATGAGTCCCACGGGTCAAAATGTGCCTCGACTGCGCCAGCACACTCCCGCAATCATCCTCCGTCAACTGCATCACTCCTCAAGTGGAGGGATCTCGTCCTCACCTATGTCGAAGTCACCTACACCATACAGACACACTATGAGATAAAAATCTCAGAAAACTCTACGTAAATGCAATGCGTGCTGTGCATATGAGTTCGTAAATTATGCATCATCTTAATTATATTTACTCTGGTTGTCACCGAGATCTCAACCCCCTAACCGGAGAGGGCACATCCAGCGGTCGGACTACCCTTTCCAGCTAGAGGAGGGGGGTACACACTTACAACACGTACAGCCGTGCCTGAGCCCCATCTCGCATGACCTATAACTGTATGAGTACATATTAGATGCAGTATTGTGACAAACCCCTTCGTGCCTACACAATAGAACAATAGCCCCTCTCTAGGCCGCATCGCCATTTTCTTTAAAACATTGTGCGGAAATTCATTTTTTATGCATAATTTAAAACCGTGATGCATGAAAAGTTACGTACTTAAAGTAAACAAACAACATACATACCATCAAGACAATAAAAGCTATTAAAAGCATATCCTATCTAACTACCCAACCAAAACAATTTAAACTAAAAACGTCACCAAAATTCCTCAAGACGACCTCGACGTATGGTGTAGGCCAATCGGCCAGAGAAATCACAAGAACTTACCTCGTGCACGTTGAACTTCAAGCTCCGTCCACGAGCGTTGTTTACCTAAGCAATTTCACCAAATTGTCGTTAAAACGAGCTTAAACAATTAAATGCTCGAACTAGCAAAATCCTTAACTAAGGAATTTCTCCTAGAGCTATAACTTACCTAATCGAGGAGTTTCAACAACCAATTCAAGCTCGATACCACGAAATATCTGTTTACGAGTTTTCCCCAAAAAACCCCTAAATTCTCAAATTTTAACATTTCTCACCAAATCAATTTGACTTCGTCCAATAACGTTCAATACGTCATTTATATCCTTAAACTCAGTAAACCTATCAATCTCGAACCATAAATCGCGTTTTTTTTACGAAACCCTAAATGAACCCTAATCGTTTAAACTTCATAAAAACTAAAATAAACTTTCCTAAAACCTTAGAATCGTACCTTGGGTTGCGAGAGGAGGAAGAAACGTGAAGGATCGAGACGATCGGAGAGCTCGATCGTTAGAAATGAAGGAATCGTCGTGAGTCGCCGAAGGAGGGAGAAGTCGCAGGGAGAGAGAGGGAGATTGCGTGGAGAAGAAGAAGAAGAAGAAGAATTATAGTTTTTAATAAAATTTTACTTGGTAAATTACCATTTTGCCCTTCCTTTGATTTTCTATTAGTTTCGTCTTTTGTTTCGTTAATTAACTAACGATTCGATCTCTCCAAATTCTTTTATTTCACCATTAAGTCCAACTCATTACTAGGGTTCTATTAAAACTGTCCGTTCGCAAATTGGACCTCGTTTACTATTTTTACCAAAGTATCCTTTATATTACGAGAAACATAATTCTCGTAAAATTAATGTTACGACTCCTAAAATTCTCAGAATTTTCCTTAAATCCATAACAATTATTAGGATCGTAATAATGCTTTCTGTTCGCGAAACGGACCTGATTTAAAATATTTATAAAAATACCATCATATATTAAAATATTAATTTCTGTACCGCTGGGTATTACAACACGAATAGGAATCCTATTGTAGAAAAGATTATAGTCCTCCAAGGTCTGCTTCATCCAAAGCATTTGTGCACAACAACTGCCAGCAGCAATATATTCACTTTCAGCCGTTGAAAGTGCAACAGAATTTTGCTTCTTGGAGTACCAGGAAACTAGAGATTCACCAAGGAATTGACATGTTCCACTGGTGCTTTTCCTATCAACTAGACTTCTAGCATAATCAGAATCTGAGTATCATGTGAGATTAAAAGAAGTACCCATCGGATACCATAAACCTAAGTCATAAGTCCCACTCAAATATTTGAAAATTCTTTTGACTGTGGATAAGTGAGATTCCTTAGGTGCAGCTTGAAATCTAGCACATAGACAGACACTAAAGAGAATATCTAGTCTACTAGCAGTAAGATATAACAATGATGTAACGCCCAGAAATTTGGCTATGGGTTTTGAATTTTAAGTTTACGGGTTTTGAGATTTAAGCCTTATAGCTTATTAATTCATAGAAATAGTAAATTAAGTCCGATTGGCAAGCGGGAAGTTTCGTAGGAGCCCTAGGAATATTTTGGTAAGTAAGGGATTTTTGGAGGAACCAAATAGTTAGATAAATTGTTAACAAAACAATGAAATTGAACTAAGGGTAAAATAGTAATTTAGAAAGTCAAAATTTTTAATTAAAAAGGATTTCATTTCTCTTTCCTCCCTCACTTCTTCCCTCCCTCACGATTTCCTCTCCCTCGCGATTTCCCTCTCCTCCATCGCCAATTCCCTACACGTCGATCGACTCCTCTGATTCTGGCGTTTTTCCTTCAAGTTTCTTCAACAAATAAACCCTCCAAGTAAGCTCTATGTTTTAGTTAAGTTAGTAGTCGTTTTTGGAGTGGTTTTGGTTTAGGGTTTGTGAAGAAATTTAGGGATTTCGTTGGAAATCGATAGGGTTGTTAATTTATTACTCATTGATGATATAATGATGGTTATTTAAGTGAGTTTAACAAATTTATAGTGTTTGTAGTTGATTAGAGTTAATGATGGTTGTTGAAGGTGGTTGGAGAAAAACATTAATGGAGTTTTAGTAAATGCGAGCACAATGTGCTCGATGAAATGCCCAAACGAAGTAAAGTAAAGTTTTTGGAAGAATTGGCTTAGCTCGGGATTTCGTTTAGTTTTAGATTTTATGATTTAGAGTTAAAACTAATGACGTTTTATGAAACTGCCTCAGGTAACCCCAAGCTCAAGAACGATGCTCGGCATATCTAAGACGCCAGGTAAGTGAGTGTTAGGTTTCCGGCCCCTAAGGCCCTACGTCGTAACGATGTTGAATGTGTTAATTATGATAAAGTTAGGTAGTTATAGGGGTTGGTGGTAAGGTGGGTAGTTCAAGTAATGCCTTAGCTTTTAGATAGTAGTCGTTGGATAGGTGTTTTACATGTATTACTCCTCATGCATCAAGTTTTACTAAATCTGCATACGAACTATTTATGTGCATGTTTTATAAAAGTTGAACAAATGAATGACAACGAATTTCACGACGTGAAATGTGTTCTTACGGGGCAAGACACGGTTCTTACGGGGCAAGACACGGTTCTTGCAGGGCAAGACACGGTTCTCACGAGGCAAGACACGGTTCTCACGGGGCAAGGAAGTGGTCTATTATATAGACGAATGATTTAAGCTAAAGGAAATGGAAAAAAAAAAAAAACGAATATGTTTTACAAATGTCATGCATATATGTAATGTTATGTTTAGAGCACTCTTTACTAAGCATTAGTCTTAATGGATTTATCGTATGATGTAGGTGACGACAACGAAGGTGAGGATCTCTCTCTGGAAGAAAATGCTTAGGTGGTTGATGGACGAAGATCATGGCGACGGGGCGTGTTTTGGTTTGGTATGACGACTTGGGTGTGGACTCTGAATATTTTGGGGTAATATGGTGTATAGAGGAGAATGAATAGAATGAACGATAAATTTTAGGTTGTTTAGAGGAGTTTGATATTTTGAGAATAGTCTAATGAATGTAGACTTGGAATTGATTTTATTTAGATGATTTGTACGTATTTGTTTTGGTGAAGTTTAGGAAAGTACGCATCTAGGTTAAGTTGTTGAAATTATGGTTTTATTGATGTGTTTGATGATTTAGGTGTTTTGAACTGTGTGGATTGGCTCGGTTTTAGAGCAATCCACGAGGTTCGTTTTCATGAGTTTTTCTTGTATGCTTAGGTTGCAGAAAGGCCGCACTTTGGATGATTGATGGATGAATGTTTTTGTTTATGTATGATAGATTTTATGTTGGGGAGTATTGGAAGTTATTTGGTGAAGGGTACGGGGAAGTGGAAAGGAAAAAGGGTGGAAGAGAAAGGAGTAAGCAGCGTTATGGAATTCGGATTCCAGAACGCATGCCGATCGTTCGCCCCTGGGTGGCGAGCGATCGACGGTTGTGGTAAATAGGCGACGCTCTGGAATGAAATTCTAGAGCGCCTGCCGAGCGATCGCTTAGGCGAACTCATGGGGCGAACGATCGCCCAAATTGGGCGATCGATCGCCCCTCATTTTTTTCTTCACTGGCGACTGATCGCTAGTTAGGAAAGGCGACCAGTCACCCCTTTTGGCTGATGCATTTGGCGTTTTTGCCCTCCCCTTTGTTTTTATAGACTTATTTAATTAGTTTATGTTTTACTTAAGGTGTTATGTAATGTGTTTTAAAAAAAAGGTAAGGGAAAAATTTCTACGTAATATTATAGAGACTATGTTAGGAGTAAGTTATGGCTAGGCCGTGACGGTCCTGACCGGGTTGGGGTCGTTACAGTTATGGTATCAGAGCGATTGAGTTTTAAAAGCGATTCTGCAGACTGCCTGCCAAAACACGAAACAGTCGCACGAGGACTCTCCATTGACTGTAAGTATTTAAGTTTAAGTATGATTCCTAGTTATTTATAATATTTCGTATTGTCTAATATGTCTAGGAACAAAATTTGCCGAGAGCACCTAGACCGCCTCCAGAGAACCCTATGGACCAATTCATGGATATATTGCAACAACAATCGGATCAGATTGGAGTTTTACTAAATCGAGAGGGAAATGGGAATGGACAAGGAAGTTCTTCACAGGACCAAGGTGGAGAGAGATTTCGACGCCTTGGTCCTCCAGCTTTCGACGGACAGTCTTCAGATCCTACGAGTGCCGAACAGTGGATTCGTAAGATTGAAAGTATGTTTGCCTATGCAAAAGTAGAGGAAGCCGATAAGGTGATGTTGGCAGTATTCAATTTGGAGAAAGACGCTATATTCTGGTGGGACACGATTAAGGCTACTACAGATGTGGAGGTTATGAGATGGGAAAGATTTAAAACGGTATTCTACAACAAGTATTTCAGTCGCACTCTTCGGGCTAGTAAGAAGGTGGAGTTCGCCCAATTGCACCAAACGGGGATGGTGGCCGAATACATGCGAAGGTTTGAGTCATTATCTCGGTATGCCGATATATGATCTATGAAGAGGTGGACAAAATTCACCAGTTTGTACAAGGTCTGAAATTAGAAATTCAAAAAGGGGTGATGACAGTGGATGACGAGAACGTGCCTTATCATAAGATAGTGGAAAGGGTTCTTGGACTTGATGACATCGAAATGAAGCTTCAGCGGCAGAGAGAAGCGTCGAGAAGGTTTGTTAGAGATGTGCGACCACGGCAACAGAACAAGGGTTGGCAGCCACAACCACAACATGGTGTCAAATGGGCGAATGAAATGCCTAGAGTTAAAGATAAAGGTAAACGTCAGGAAATGGCGTCGCAAGCTCCTTTATGCCCTATTTGCCAAAAGAACCATCATGGGGAGTGCAAACTTCATAGTGGACGATGTTTTCGATGTGATAAAGTGGGCCACAAGGCCGTTGATCGCCTAGAGCCAAGTAGGAGGCCACCGGGAGGTCCCTCCCCGGATCTTTTCTCTGATTGAAGACAAGGAAGCTGCTCAGCCTTCAACTGTTACAGGTACTATTTTGGTCTGTGGAAACACGGCTCATGTTCTAATTGACACTGGGGCAACCCATTGCTTCATAGCACAGAAGTATACGGTTAAATGGAAGTTAGATGTCGTCCCAACTGATCGTGATTATAGTGTTATGTTGCCTTCCGGAGAGTATTTGCACTCCGATCAGGCGATACGGGATGAAATTATATCGGTTGGTAGTCAGCAACTGTATGTGAACCTAATCATTCTAAGTATGAAGGGGTATGATGTAATCTTGGGCATGTATTGGTTGTTTCGGCACTATGCCACAATCAATTGCGGGTCTAGAGTAGTAGATTTTAGACCCCAAAGCGGGGAGAATTACAGTTTTCCAGCGACCCTCCGTACGAGTGAGATGCCTCTTGTATTGTCAATGAGCGCCCAGTACTCCATAAAACCCAGATGTTTCAGTTTTGTAGCAAGCATCGTGGATGTAAGAAAGCAAGATGAGCGGAAGTTAAGTGACATTTCGGTGGAGGAAAGTTTTTCGAAAGTGTTCCTAGACGAGTTACCCGGCTCGCCTGTAAGTGCTTTATACTTGATGAAGCATGGGTGTTTTGGATTTATAGCAAGTGTTGAGGAAGTAAGCGTGCGAGATGAGTTAAAGTTAGGTGACATTCTAGTGGTTAGGGACTTTACGGAAGTATTCCTGGACGAGTTGCCTGGACTGCCTCCAGATCGGGAAATGGAGTTCACAATTGAGATTATTCCTGGTTTGGCTCCAGTATCCAAGAATCCTTATAGAATGGCACCGATTGAACTGTGGGAATTGCAAATTCAGCTAAAACAGCTAACAGACAAGGGTTTTGTACGGCCGAGCTTTTCTCCTTGGGGCGCTCTGGTTTTATTTGTAAAGAAGAAAGATGGCTCCTTAAGAATGTGTGTAGATTACCGTGAGTTAAATAAGCTGACTATAAAGAATAAATACCCGTTACCGAGGATAGATGATCTATTTGACCAGTTGCAAGGAGCCACAATATTTTCTAAGATCGATTTGCGTTCTGGGTACTATGAGTTAAAAATTAGAGCCGAGGATGTACTGAAGACTGCCTTCAGAAAACGTTACGGGCACTATGAGTTTAGGGTTATGTCCTTCAGTTTAACCAATGCTCCAGCGGCGTTTATGGACCTCATGAACAGAGTGTTTCGGGAGTTCTTGGATAAATTTGTTATAGTGTTCATAGATGATATTTTGATTTATTCCCGAAACGACGAAGAACTTGCAGAGCACTTAAGGGCTGTTATGACTACTTTGAAGCGACACCAGTTGTATGCTAAGCTTTCTAAGTGTGAATCCTGGTTGAGTCAGGTGAATTTCTTAGGCCACGTGATTTCAAAAGAAGGCGTTTCTGTGGATCCGGCCAAGATTCAAGTGGTAAGGGAGTGTCCTCGACCGAGAAATGCAAGTGATGTACGGAGTTTCGTAGGCCTAGCAGGGTATTATCGGAAGTTTATCCAAGGGTTTTCAGTAATAGCCAAACCTTTGACGAACTTACCAAAGAAAGAAGTGAAGTACGAGTGGACTAAGGCATGTGAAGAAAGCTTTCAGACCTTGAAGCAAAAGTTGACCACATCGCCTTTACTGACTCTACCAGTAGAGAATGGGGTATACTATATTTATTGTGACGCGTCCAAAGTTGGATTGGGATGCGTGTTGATGCAGGAAGGGAAGGTTGTTGCCTATGCTTCTAGGCAATTGAAAAGTTATGAGGAAAATTACCAGACACACGACTTAGAACTGGCAGCGGGGGTATTTGCATTAAAGATATGGAGACACTACCTCGACGGACAGAAGTGTGAAGTGTTTTCGGACCATAAAAGTTTAAAATACCTGTTTACACAGAAAGATTTAAATATGAGGCAGAGGAGATGGTTAGTGTGACGACCCTTACCCGTACCCTAATAATTTTTTTTTTTTTTTTTTTAGACGTACAAACTCTAAATCTGACTTTCGTGCGTAAACAAAACTTTTAAAGTCGGAATGGAAGATTATTAACGGTGTATGAAAACTACTTTGAAATCTATTCAAAATAAACTTAAAATCAACAATTAATCAATTAAGTAATAAAAGAAAACAATTAAATTAAAACATTTTTTTTTTATAAGTTCGGCCAAGAAGAGGCAGAACAGGTGGCGATCAATCGCCAGAAAACTGGCGATTGATCGCCCCTTGGCGATTGCTCCTGGCGAGCAATCGCCCTTTGGCGATTGCTTACCTCGCCTGGCAATCGCCTCTCCAGCGATTGCCAGGCAGGGGAAGAAGCGATTGATCGCCTCCAAGAGGCGATCAATCGCCATGCTCTCTGGAATTTCTCCAGAGAGCACGGCTTCTCCCCCCTGCTTCATTCTTTTCTTTTTATTCGTTCCTTCACTTCACATTCTTAGCACAAAACACACAAAACACTACAACCTCTTCTCCTTTCTCCCACAACCTTTACATACATCCCATAAAATACATTTCAAACATGACATTTACCCAAACACTCAAAACCGACACAATTCACTTTAAACACAATCAAATTTCATAAAAACGAACCGCGTGGTTCCGTTTAAAAGTTTAACATTCCTTCCTGTTTGAAAAAATGTCAAAACACTACAAAACGCAATGTAAAATCTATTCAGTCGCCAAACATCCTAAAACTTATCTAATTGTACTAAAAATCCATCTAATTCACCATTAACCCAAACATCACCTAAAACTCTCAAAAATTGTCTAACCATGAGTCATCCTGCCTAGCAAAAACACGCCCCACCGCCACGAGCTCCTCCCATCGACCATCTACGCTTGATCATCATAAGGAGGTTCCTCACCTTCGTTCTCGTCACCTACATCATACGATAAATACATTAAGCCTAATGCTTAGTAAAGAGTAAACTAAACATAACGATTACATATATATGCATGACATTTGTAAAATAACTTTGTTTCGTTTCGTTAAATCGTTTTCTTGCCCCGTGAGAATCATAACTAGCCCCGTGAGAAACACATAACTTGCCCTCGTGAGAAACATATAACTTGCCCCGTGAGAAACACATAACTTGCCCCGTGAGAAACATACATCATTCAGAATTCATGATCGTTCTTTAATTTTACGTTTTCATAAAACATGCTCATAAATAGTTCGTATGCACTTTAATAAAACATGATGCATGAGGAATGACACACGTAGAAATACCTATCGAACGACCACTAACTAATCGCTAAGGCACTGCCTTAAGCTACCCGTCTTATCACCAACCCCTATAACTTCCTAACTTCATTCTACCAACATTATGAACATCGTTACGACGTAGGGCCTTAGGGGCCAGAAAACCTAACACTCACTTACATGGTGTCCTAGCTATGCCGAGCACTGTCCTTGAAGAGCTTGGATTACCTAAGGCATTTTATAGCACGTCGTTAGTATTAACTCTAAATCATTATTTTCAAAGCTAAACGAAATCTCCAGCTAGGGTAAGTTTCCCAAAAACTCTAATCCATTTTATTCGGGCATTTCATCGAGCACATTGTGCTCACTAACTTCAAAACTCCATTAATGGTGTTTTACCAACCTCCAACAACCAAAACTAAACCTTAAACATCATCCCACACCATTAATTTACACCAACCATTCCAAAAATCATAAATACATCATCAACGAACATTAATATCATTAAACTATCGATTTCTAACTAAAACATACAATTCTCATCAAACCCTAAATCGAAATAAACCCTAAAACCAGAAATAAACTTGTCTAGAGTGTAGAACTTACCTAGAAGATTGATTTGGGGAAGAAAACCATAGAGAAACTAGCGGGAACTCGGAGAAGTGAGCGATCGATGGAGGGAGATCGTCGCAAGGGAGAGGAAAATGGTGAGAGGGCTTCACGTGGAGGAAGAGAGAAATGAGGGGAAAATGGAGGGATTTGGCTTTTTAATTAAATTTTAATTTCCTAAATTACTATTTTGCCCTTAGTTCAATTCCATTGTTTTGTTAACAATTTACGTAACTATTTGGTTCCTCCAAAATCCCTTATTTCTCCAAATATTCCTACTCATTCTTAGGGTCCTAATAAAACTTCCTGTTCGCTATTTAGACTTATTTTTATTATTTCTACAAATTAAAACCCTATAATGCTTAAAATATTTAAAACTCAAAACTTATAGCTCGAATTCCCTAAAAAGAAATTCTCAGGCGTTACATCCTACTCTCCTTATTTAGAATTTTGTCCCCAAAATTATATGCCTTAAAAAATCTGGATATCTGTCCATCATGTCCTGTTGTCGCTCCCACGTTGCTTCCTCTACGTTTTTGTTTCTCCACAGTACCTTAACAAGAGGGATTGACTTATTACGCAGGACCTTAACCGAAGACTCCAAAATCTGTATCGGCCTCTCTTCATAGGTCAAGGTCGGCAGTATCTCAAGATCAACTGGTTCTACCACGTGCGTAGGATCCCGTATACACTTCCTTAACATCGACACGTGGAAGACATTATGTACGCCATCCATAGACAACGGCAATTGAAGCCTATACGCTGTAGCCCCAATCCTTTATGTAATCTGGCACGGCCCAACAAACCATGGATTTAACTTCCCTCTCTTACCAAAGCGAACCACGCCCTTGAATGGTGAAACCTTCAAAAACACTTCATCACCGACTATAAACTCCAATTCTCTTCTTCTTCGATCAACATAGCTCTTTTGGTGACTCTGTGCGGTCTCCATTCTTTGTCTAATCAAAGCAACCTTCTCAGATAACTGTTGTAAAATTTCTGGGCCGATCAACTTAGCTTCGCCCACTTCATCCCAATACAGCGGCGACCTACACTTTCTACCATACAGCGCTTCGTACGGAGTCATACCAATCGTGGACTGATAACTGTTATTATAAGCAAATTCAATTAAAGGCAAATATCGGCTCCACGACGCCTGAAACTCTAACACGCATGCCCTCAGCATATCCTCGAGTATCTGACTCGTCCTCTCAGACTGTCCGTCGGTCTGTGGGTGGAATGCCGTGCTAAAAGTCAATTTGGTGCCTATGGCGCTTTGCAAACTTTTCCAAAATCTCGAGGTAAACCTGGGATCCTGATCTAAAACAATTGACACAGGGACCCCGTGCAATCTAATAATCTCTTGGACATAAAGTTCTGCAAACTGATTCATCGTGTAAGTCATCTTTACAGGCAAGAAATGAGCCGCTTTCGTCAATCTATCGACCACGACCCATATACTGTCGTGCCCTTTTATCGTCCTTGGTAATCCAACTACGAAGTCCATTGCAATTTGATCCCACTTCCACTCGGGGATCGGTAAAGGTTGTAACATCCCACCTGGCCTCTGGTGTTCTGCCTTAACTTGTTGGCAGACAAGACAGGACTGTACATAACTAGCCACATCACGCTTCATATTCGGCCACCAATAGTGCACTTTCAAATCTCGGTACATCTTGGTGTTGCCTGGATGCACTGAGAACAACGACGAATGTGCCTCCGACATAACCAACTTCCTCAACTCTTCGTCCTTTGGAACGTACCAGCGGTCTCGATACCTCAGAATGCCATCGACTGAGTAACTGAAATCGGAAGGTACAACTGATAATTTTGCTACAATAGCTACCTTTTCTTCTGTATCTAACTGTTGAGCCCCTTTTATCTTGTCCAACAGAGTGGGCTGTATTGTCAAGTCAGCAAGTAGGGCCGAAAGTTCTGGAACTAATTCGAGTTCAAACCCCTGCATCTCCTTTCTCAATGAAGCTGACATACAGAAAGCAACTGACTCCTCTGTCCTAGGCATCCTACTCAAAGCATCTGCCACTGTATTTGCTTTTCCAGGATGATACTTGATTTTGAAGTCGTAGTCTTTCACAAACTCTAACAATCTCCTCTGCCTCATATTTAAATCTTTCTGTGTAAATAGGTATTTTAAACTTTTATGGTCCGAAAACACTTCACACTTCTGTCCGTAGAGGTAGTGTCTCCATATCATTAATGCGAATACCACCGCTGCCAGTTCTAAGTCGTGCGTCGGGTAATTTTCCTCATAACTTTTCAATTGCCTTGAAGCATAGGCAATGACCTTTCCTTCCTGCATCAACACGCATCCCAATCCAACTTTGGACGCGTCACAATAAATACAGTACATCCCATTCTCCACTGGTAGAGTCAGTAAAGGTGTTGTGGTCAACTTTTGCTTTAAGGCCTGAAAGCTTTATTCACATGCCTTAGTCCACTCGTACTTCACTTCCTTCTTCATTAAGTTCGTCAAAGGCTTGGCTATTACTAAAAACCCTTGGATAAACTTTCGATAATACCCAGCTAGGCCTACGAAACTCCGTACATCACTTGCATTTCTCGGTCGAGGCCACTCCCTTACCACTTGAATCTTGGCCGGATCCATAGAAACGCCTTCTTTTGAAATCACGTGGCCTAAGAAATTCACCTGACTCAACCAGAATTCGCACTTAAAAAGCTTAGCATACAATTGGTGTCGCGTCAAAGTAGTCATAACAGCCCTTAAGTGCTCTGCATGTTCTTCGTCGTTTCGGGAATATACCAAGATGTCATCTATGAATATTATCACGAACTTATCCGAGAATTCCCGGAACACTCTATTCATGAGGTCCATAAACGCTCCTGGAGCATTGGTCAAACCGAAGGACATAACCATAAACTCTTAGTGTCCGTAACGCGTTCTGAAGGCAGTCTTTGGTACATCCTCGGCTCTAATCTTCAACTGATAGTACCCAGAACATAAATCGATAATAGAAAATACCGTGGCCCCTTGGAACTGGTCAAATAAATCATCTATCCTCGGTAACGGGTATTTATTCTTTATGGTCAGCTTATTCAACTCACGGTAATCCACGCACATTCTTAAGGAGCCATCCATCTTCTTTACAAATAAAATCGGAGTGCCCCAAGGAGAAACGCTCGGCCTGAAAAAAACCCTTGTCTATTAGCTCTTTCAGTTGGACTTGTAACTCCCTCAATTCAACTGGCGCCATTCTATAAGGATTCTTGGACACTAGCGCCGAACCTGGAATAATCTCAATTGTGAACTCCATTTCCCGATCTGGAGGCAAGCTGGGCAACTCGTCTAGGATCACTTCCGTAAAGTCCTTAACCACTGGAATGTCACATAACTTTAACTTCTCTCGCATGCTTACTTCCTCAGCACTTGCTATAAACCCAAAATATCCATGCTTCATTGAGTGTAAGGCACCTACAGGCAAGCTGGGTAACTCGTCTAGGAACACTTCCGTTAAATTTTCATCCACCGAAATGTTATTCAACCTTAGCTTATCTCGTTTTCTTACATCCACAATGCTTGCCACAAAGTTGAAACATTGAGGTTTTGTGGAGTACCGGGCACTCATTAACAGTACAAGAGGCATCTCACTTGAACGGAGGGTCGCTGGAAAATCGTAATTCTCTCCACTCGGGGGTCTAAAATCTACTACTCCCGACCTGCAATTGATTGTGGCATAGTGCCTGAACAACCAATCCATGCCCAAGATTACATCCGTACCCCTTCACACATATAACGATCAGGTTCGCATACAATCGCCTACTACCAACAGATATAATTTCTCCCCGTATCGCTCGATCTGAGTGCAAATACTCTCCGGAAGGTAACATAACACTATAACTATGATCAGCTTGGACGACATCTAAATTCCATTTAACTGTATACTTATGTGCTATGAAGGAATGGGTTGCCCCAGTGTCAATTAGAACATGAGCTGTGTTTCCACAGACCAAAATAGTACCTGTAACAACTGAAGGCTGAGCAGCTTCCTCGTCTTCAATCAGAGAAAAGATCCGGGAGGGACCGCCCGGTGGCCACCTACTCTGCTCTATGCAATCAACGGCCTTATGGCCCACTTTATCACATCGAAAACATCGTCCACTATGCAACTTGCACTCCCTATAATGATTCTTTAGGCAAATAGGGCATAAAGGAGCTTGCGACGCCCCTTGCGGATGTTTACCCTTATCTTGAAATCTAGGCGTCTCATTAGCCCGTTTGACACCACGTTGCGATTGTGGTTGCCAACCCTGGTTTTGTTGTTGCGGTCGCCCATCTCTAACAAACCTCCTCGACGCTTCTCTCTGTCGCTGTAACTTCATTTCGGTGTCATCTAGTCCGAGAGCTCTTTCCACTATCTTATGATAAGGCACGTCTTCATCATCCACCGTCATCACCCCTTTTTGAATCTCTAGTTTCAAACCTTGCACGAATTGGTGAATTTTGTCCTCCTCCTCATAGATCATATACCCGGCATATCGAGATATCGAGTCAAACCTTCGCACATATTCAGCCACCGTCCCCGTTTGGCGTAATTGTGTGAACTCCACATTCTTACTAGCCCGAAGAGTGCGACTGAAATACTTGTTGTAGAATACCGTTTTGAATCTTTCCCACCTCATAACTCCCACATCAGTAGTAGCTTTAATTGTATCCCACCAAAATATAGCATCCTTCTCTAAATTAAATGTTGCACACGCCACTTTGTCGGCTTCCTCCACTTTTGCATAGGCAAACATACTCTCAATCTTACGAACCCACTGCTCGGCACTCGTAGGATCTTAGGACTGACCATCGAAGGTAGGGGGCCTAAGTCGCCTGAATCTCTCTCCACCTTGATCCTGTGAGGTATTTCCTTGCCCATTTCCACTCCCATTACCTTCTCGGTTTAATAAGATTCCAATTTGTTCCGACTGTTGGTGCAATATGTTCATGAACTGGTCCATGGGGTTCTCTGGAGGTGGTCTAGGTGCTTTCGGCATTTTTCTTGCTCCTAAACACATTAACAATACAAAACAATAAATATCTAAGAATCGTACTTAAACTTAAACACTATAGTCGATGGAGAGTTCCCGTACGGCGGTGTGTTTGGCAGGCAATTCACAAAATCGCTTTTAAAACTCCGTCTCTCTGATAGCATGACCGTGACGACCCTTACCCGTACCTTAATAAATTTTTTTTTTATACGTACAAACTCTAAATCTGACTTTCGTGCGGAAACAAAACTTTTAAAGTCGGAATGGAGGATTATTAACGGTGTATGAAAACTACTTTCAAATCTATTCAAAATAAACTTAAAACCAACAATTAATCAATTAAGTAATAAAAGAAAACAATTAAATTAAAACATTTTTTTTATAAGTTTGGCCAAGAAGAGGCAGAACAGGTGGCGATTGTTCCTGGCGAGCAATCGCCCTTTGGCGATTGCTTACCTCGCCTGGCAATCGCCTCTCCAGCGATTGCAAGGCAGGGGAAGAGGCGATCAATCGCCATGCTCTCTGGAATTTCTCCAGAGAGCATGGCTTCTCCCCCCTGCTTCATTCTTTTCTTTTTCTTCGTTCCTTCACTTCACATTCTTAGCACAAAACACTACAACCTCTTCTCCTTTCTCCCACAACCTTTACATACATCCCATAAAATACATTTCAAACATGACATTTACCCAAACACTCAAAACCGACACAATTCACTTTAAACACAATCAAATTTCATAAAAACGAACCGCGTGGTTCCGTTTAAAAGTTTAACATTCCTTCCTGTTTGAAAAAACGTCAAAACATTACAAAACGCAATGTAAAATCTATTCAGTCTCCAAACATCCTAAAACTTATCTAATTGTACTAAAAATCCATCCAATTCACCATTAACCCAAACATCACCTAAAACTCTCAAAAATTGTCTAACCATGAGTCATCCTGCCTAGCCAAAACACGCCCCGCCGCCACGAGCTTAGCCCATCGACCATGTACGCTTGATCATCATAAGGAGGTTCCTCACCTTCGTTCTCGTCACCTACATCATACGATAAATGCATTAAGCCTAATGCTTAGTAAAGAGTGTACTAAACATAACGATTACATATATATGCATGACATTTGTAAAACAACTTTGTTTCGTTTCGTTAAACCGTTTTCTTGCCCCGTGAGAATCATAACTTGCCCCGTGAGAAACACATAACTTGCCCCGTGAGAAACATATAACTTGCCCGTGAGAAACACATAACTTGCCCCATGAGAAACATACATCATTCAGAATTCGTGATCGTTCTTTAATTTGACGTTTTCATAAAACATGCTCATAAATAGTTCGTATGCACTTTAATAAAACATGATGCATGAGGAATGACACACGTAGAAATACCTATCGAACGACCACTAACTAATCGCTAAGGCACTACCTTAAGCTACCCGTCTTATCACCAACCCCTATAACTTCCTAACTTCATTCTACCAACATTATCAACATCGTTACGACGTAGGGCCTTAGGGGCCGGAAAACCTAACACTCACTTACATGGTGTCCTAGCTATGCCGAGCACCGTCCTTGAAGAGCTTGGATTACCTAAGGCATTTCATAGCACGTCATTAGTATTAACTCTAAATCATTAATTTCAAAGCTAAACGAAATCTCGAGCTAGGGTAACTTTCCCAAAAACTCTAATCCACTTTATTCGGGCATTTCATCGAGCACTATTGTGCTCACTAACTTCCAAACTCCATTAATGGTGTTTTACCAACCTCCAACAACCAAAACTAAACCTTAAACATCATCCCACACCATTAATTTACACCAACCATTCCAAAAATCATAAATACATCATCAACGAACATTAATATCATTAAACTATCGATTTCTAACTAAAACCTACAATTCTCATCAAACCCTAAATTGAAATAAACCCTAAAACCAGAAATAAACTTGTCTAGAGTGTAGAACTTACCTAGAAGATTGATTTGGGGAAGAAAACCGTAGAGAAACTAGCGAGAACTCGGAGAAGTGAGCGATCGATGGAGGGAGAGCGTCGTAAGGGAGAGGAGAATCGTGAGAGGGCTTCACGTGGAGGAAGAGAGAAATGAGGGGAAAATGGAGAGATTTGGCTTTTTAATTAAATTTTGATTTCCTAAATTACTATTTTGCCCTTAGTTCAATTCCATTGTTTTGTTAACAATTTATCTAACTATTTGGTTCCTCCAAAATCCCTTATTTCCCCAAATATTCCTACTCATTCTTAGGGTCCTAATAAAACTTCATGTTCGCCATTTAGACTTATTTTTATTATTTCTACAAATTAAAACCCTATAATGCTTAAAATATTTAAAACTCGAAACTTATAGCTCGAATTCCCTAAAACAAAATTCTCGGGCGTTACAGTTAGAATTCGTGAAAGACTACGACTTCGAAATCAAGTATCATCCTGGAAAGGAAAATACAGTGGCAGATGCTTTGAGTAGGATGCATAGGACAGAGGAGTCAGTTGCTTTTTGTATGTCAGCTTCATTGAGAAAGGAGATGCAAGAGTTTGAACTTGAATTAGTTTCACAACTTTCGGCCCTACTTGCTGAATTGACAATACGGCCCACCCTGTTGGACAAAATAAAAGAGGCTGAACAGTTAGATACGGAAGAAAAGGTGGCTAGTGTATCGAAATTATCAATTGTACCTTCCGATTTCAGTTACTCAGTGGATGGCATTTTGAGGTTTCAAGACCGCTGGTATGTTCCAAAGGACGAAGAGTTGAGGAAGTTGGTTAAGTCAGAGGCACATTCATTGTTATTCTCTGTGCATGCAGGTAACACCAAGATGTACCGAGATCTGAAGGTGCACTATTGGTGGCCGAATATGAAACGTGATGTGGACAGTTATGTACAATTCTATCTTGTCTGCCAACAAGTTAAGCCAGAACACCAGAGGCCAGGTGGGATGTTACAACCTTTACCGATTCCTGATTGGAAATGGGATCAAATTGCAATGGATTTCATAGTTGGATTACCGAGGACAATAAAAGGGCACGACAGTATATGGGTCGTGGTTGATAGATTGACGAAAGCGGCTCATTTCTTGCCTGTAAAGATGACTTACACGATGAATCAGTTTGCAGAACTTTATGTCCAAGAGATTATTAGATTACACGGGGTCCATGTGTCGATTGTTTCGGATCGGGATCCCAGGTTTACCTCGAGGTTTTGGAAAAGTTTGCAAAGTGCTATAGGTACTAAGTTAACTTTTAGCACGGCCTTCCACCCACAGACCGATGGACAATCTGAGAGGACGATTCAGATACTCGAGGATATGCTGAGAGCATGCGTGTTGGAGTTTCAGGCGACGTGGTGCCGATATTTGCCTTTGGTTGAATTTGCTTATAATAACAGTTATCAGTCCACGATTGAAATGGCTCCATACGAAGCGCATTATGGCAGAAAGCTTAGGTCGCCGCTGTATTAGGATGAAGTGGGCGAAGCTAAATTGATCGGCCCTGAAATTTTGCAACAGTTGTCTGAGAAGGTTGCTTTGATCAGACAGAGGATGGAAACTGAACAGAGTCGCCAAAAGAGCTATGCTGATCGGAGAAGACGAAGTCTAGAGTTTGTTATTGGGGATGAAGTGTTTTTTAAAGTTTCACCGTTTAAAGGCGTAGTTCGATTTGGAAAAAGAGGGAAGTTAAACCCACGATTTGTTAGACCGTTCCCAATTACAGAGAGAATCGGAGCTACAGTGTATAAGCTTCAGTTACCACTGTCTATAGAGGGTGTGCAAAACATATTCCATGTGTCGATGTTGAGGAAGTATATACGGGATCCTACGCACGTGGTTGAACCAGTTGATCTTGAGATACGGCCAACCTTAACCTATGAAGAGAGGCCGATACAGATTTTGGAGTCATCGGTTAAGATCCTACGCAATAAGTCAATCCCTCTTGTTAAAGTATTGTGGAAAAACCAAAACGTAGAGGAAGCAACGTGGGAGCGACAACAGGACATGATGGACAAATATCCAGAGTTGTTCAGGTACAAAATTTTGGGGACAAAATTCTAAATAAGGAGGGTAGGATGTAACGCCCAGAAATTTAGCTATGGGTTTTGAATTTTAAGTTTACGGGTTTTGAGATTTAAGTCTTATAGCGTATTAATTCGTAGAAATAGTAAATTAAGTCTGATTGGCAAGTGGGAAGTTTCGTAGGAGCCCTAGGAATAAATAGGAATATTTTGGGAAGTAAGGGATTTTTTGAGGAACCAAATAGTTAGATAAATTGTTAACAAAACAATGAAATTGAACTAAGGGTAAAACAGTAATTTAGAAAGTCAAAATTTTTAATTAAAAAGGATTTCATTTCTCTTTCCTCCCTCACTTCTTCCCTCCCTCACGATTTCCTCTCCCTCGCGATTTCCCTTTCCTCCATCACCGATTCCCTACACGTCAATCGACTACTCTGATTCCGGCGTTTTTCCTTCAAGTTTCTTCAACAAATCAACCCTCCAAGTAAGCTCTATGTTTTAGTTAAGTTAGTAGTCATTTTTGGAGTGGTTTTGGTTTTGGGTTTGTGAAGAAATTTAGGGATTTCGTTGGAAATCGATAGGGTTGTTAATTTATTACTCATTGATGATATAATGATGGTTATTTAAGTGAGTTTAACAAATTTATGGTGTTTGTAGTTGATTAGAGTTAATGATGGTTGTTGAAGGTGGTTGGAGAAAAACATTAATGGAGTTTTAGTAAATGCGAGCACAATGTGCTCGACGAAATGCCCAAACGAAGTGATGTAAAGTTTTTGGAAGAATTGGCTTAGCTCGGGATTTCGTTTAGTTTTAGATTTTATGATTTAGAGTTAAAACTAATGACGTTTTATGAAACTGCCTTAGGTAACCCTAAGCTCAAGGACGGTGCTCGGCATATCTAGGACGCCAGGTAAGTAAGTGTTAGGTTTCCGGCCCCTAAGGCCCTACGTCGTAACGATGTTGAATGTGTTAATTATGATAAAGTTAGGTAGTTATAGGGGTTGGTGGTAAGGTGGGTAGTTCAAGGTAATGCCTTAGCTTTTAGATAGTACTCGTTGGATAGGTGTTTTACATGTATTACTTCTCATGCATCATGTTTTACTAAATCTGCATACGAACTATTTATGAGCATGTTTTATAAAAGTTGAACAAATGAATGACAACGAATTTTATGACGTGAAATGTGTTCTTACGGGGCAAGACACTGTTCTTACGGGACAAGACACGGTTCTTACAGGGCAAGACACGGTTCTCAAAGGGCAAGACACGGTTCTCACGGGGCAAGGAAGTGGTCTATTATATAGACGAATGATTTAAGCTAAAGGAAATGAAATAAAAAAAAAAACGAATATGTTTTACAAATGTCATGCATATATGTAATGTTATGTTTAGAGCACTCTTTACTAAGCATTAGGCTTAATGGATTTATTGTATGATGTAGGTGACGACAACGAAGGTGAGGATCTCCCTCTGGAAGAAAATGCTTAGGTGGTTGATGGACGAGGATCGTGGCGACGGGGCGTGTTTTGGCTTGGTATGACGACTTGGGTGTTGACTCTAAATATTTTAGGGTAATATGGTGTATAGAGGAGAATGAATAGAATGAACGATAAATTTTAGGTTGTTTAGAGGAGTTTGATATTTTGAGAATAGTGTAATGAATGCAGACTTGGAGTTTATTTTATTTAGATGATTTGTACATATTTGTTTTGGTGAAGTTTAGGAAAGTACGCATCTAGGTTAAGTTGTCGAAATTATGGTTTTATTGATGTGTTTGATGATTTAGGTGTTTTGAACTGTGTGGATTGGCTCGGTTTTAGAGCGATCCACGCGGTTCGTTTTCATGAGTTTCTCTCGTAAGCTTAGGTTGCGTTAAGGCCGCACTTTGGATGATTGATGGATGAATGTTTTGGTTTATGTGTGATAGATTTTATGTTGGAGAGTATTGGAAGTTATTTGCTGAAGGGTACGGTGAAGTGAAAAGGAAAAAGAGTGGAAGAGAAAGGAGTAAGCAGCGTTCTGGAATTCGGATTCCAGAACGCATGCCGATCGCTCGCCCCTGGGTGGCGAGCGATCGGCGGTTGTGGTAAATAGGCGACGCTCTGGAATGAAATTCTAGAGCGCCTGCCAAGCGATCGCCTGATAGGCGATCGCTTAGGCGAACTCATAGGGCGAACGATCGCCCAAATTGGGCGATCGATCGCCCCTCATTTTTTCTTCACTGACGACTGATCGCCAGTGAGGAAAGGCGACCAGTCGCCCCTTTTGGCTGACGCATTTGGCGGTTTTGCCCTCCCCTTTGTTTTTATAGACTTATTTAATTAGTTTATGTTTTACTTAAGGTGTTATGTAATGTGTTTTAAAAAAAAGAAAAGGGAAAAATTTCTACGTAATATTATAGAGACTAAGTTCGGAGTAAGTTATGGCTAGGCCGTGACGGTCCTGACCGGGTTGTGGTCGTTACAGATCTAATAATACCACGATATTTTTTAATATCAACACTTGTTCCATTTTCATCTTTGTCCAATTTGGTTGTGGTACTCATGGGAGTTCTAGAAGATTTAGAGGATTCTAATCTTAATCTTTTCAAGAGGTTATTGATGTATTTTTCTTGGCAGAAGAAAATACCATCAGGAGTTTGATTGATCTGAAAACCTAGGAAGAATTTTAGCTCCCCCATCATACTCATTTCAAATTCACTTTGCATTAGGAAAGAAAATTCATCACACAGAGTGACATTAGTTGATCCAAAAATAATGTCATCGACATAGATTTGAACTATAAGAATATCATTATTCGATTGCTTGGTAAAAAGAGTTGAATCGGTATTACCCTTTATAAATTTTCTTTCCACAAGAAAATTCTTCAACCTATCATATCAAGCCCTAGGAGCTTGTTTTAATCCATAAAGAGCCTTTCTAAGTTTATATACATGATTGGGTTTATCAAAGGCTTCAAATCCTAAGGGTTGCTCAACATAAACTTCTTCAGTGATGTAACCATTTAAGAATGCACCCTTTACATCAGTTGAAAGAGTGTGAAGTTTTTGTAGCAAGCAAAAGCTAAGAGCATTCTAATTGACTCTAATCTGGCTACATGGGCAAAAGATTCCTCAAAATCAATACCTTCTTCTTGAGAGTATCCCTTAGCAACTAGTCTAGCCTTGTTTCTTACAACAATTCTATTTTCATCCATTTTATTCTTGTAAACCCATTTAGTTCCAATAATAGGATGATCCTTAAGCCGTGGAATAAGTTCTCATACCTTGCTCCTTTCAAATTTATTTAACTCCTCTTGCATAGCCAAAATCGAATTATCATCATTCTCAGCCTCTTCAAATTTCTTAGGCTCTACTTGTGAAATGAATGTCACATTGGCACAGAGGTTCCTAAGAGAGGATCTAGTCTTTACTCCTAATGAAGGATCACCCAAGACTTCATCTAAGGGATGATTTTTGACATACTTCCAATCTCTAGGTAGAGCAGAATTTTCATCCTTGACAAGAAAAATATCTAGAGAATTTGAAGAGGGTTCTAGGGATTTTTCTCCTTGAAGGGTATCTGTTGGCTTATATAGGGAAAGGGAATCTATATGCTTTTCTAAAGAAACATCCTCATCCACATTGATTGTAAGCTGAAGGGACTCATCAAAGTTGACATGTACAGATTCCTCTACAACTAGAGTTCTCCTATTGAACATTATATAAGCTTTACTAGATCAGATTTGGAATCGAATTTTCCTAAGTTATCCTTAGTGTTAAGAATGAAGCATTTACAACCAAAAGCTTTAAAATACTTGACAGAGAGAGTTTTTCCATTCCTAAGCTCATACAGAGTTTTCTCAATAATAGGTCTTATAGAGACCTGATTAAGCACATAGCAAGCTGTTGAAACAGCTTCAGCCAAAAAATACTTTGGAAGGGAATTTTCATTTAGCATAGTCTTAGCAAGCTCTTGGAGGGATCTATTCTTCCTCCCAACAACACCATTTTGCTGAGGAGTTCTAGGGGAAAAGAAATTATACTCAATTCCATATTTGAGACACAATAGTTCAAATTTCTTTTCAAATTCTTTAGTATGATCACTATGAATAGTAACAATTGTGAGCTCCTTTTCATTTTGAACTCTTTTCCTAAAGCTAGAAAAGGTATCAAATGTCTCATTCTTTGACTTCAGAAAGAAAATCCATGTGAACCTAGAGAAGTCATCTACAATGACAAAGGCATA
This sequence comes from Begonia masoniana, assembly GCA_022432975.1. Taxonomy (NCBI): domain Eukaryota; kingdom Viridiplantae; phylum Streptophyta; class Magnoliopsida; order Cucurbitales; family Begoniaceae; genus Begonia; species Begonia masoniana. The sequence continues at coordinate 25,820,223 of CM039514.1, forward strand.
GAATTTACCACCTAGACTGGCTACATTAGAAGGACCGAAGAGGTCCATGTGAAGAAGTTGAACAGACTTAGAAGTAGAGATTGCATTCTTAGATACAAAGGAACTTTTGATCTGTTTGCCCATTTGACAAGCTTCACAGACTTTATTCTTTTTGAAAGATATTTTAGGAATCCCTCTAACTAAATTATCCTTAGTAATCTTAGCTAAGGTATCCTCACCTACATGTCCTAATCTTCTATGCCAAATCCAGCAATCATTGGAAGACTTTGCAGCAAAACATTTTTCATCATTGCAAATAATATTATCTAAGTCAATGATATAAATATTTTCTTTCCTATAACCTGAAAACAGAACCTTACTATTTGAAGCATCCTTAATTATGCAAGCATTTGATTTAAAAATCACTTTATATCTCTTATCACATAACTGGCTAATACTAAGCAAATTATGCTTTAGTCCTTCTACCAACAGCACATTTTCAATAATAGGATCAACGCTGTTACCTACATTGTCGATGCCAACAATTTTGCCCTTTTGATTTCCACCAAAAGTAACACTTCCTTTCTTTTTGTTGACCACAACAAATTTTGTTAAGTCTCCCGTCATGTGTCTCGAGCAACCATTATCGAGATACCAATGATTTTTCCCGAGAGAACAGTCAACCTGCAAAACCGTAATCAATTGGTCTTCTTAGGTACCTAAATCTTTTGGGTCCTAGTGTTAGGTCTGGTTCCCTTAGGAACTCATTGAAGTTTACCACTTGATTTCTTACTAAAATTCAAGGGACATTCATATGATTTATGCCCTACTTCATTACAAGCATGACAAGTAGAAGGTTTAACAAATAAGTTCTTAAAAGCTTTCCTTTTATTGAACTTATCATAACCTAGACCTGCTTTATCATGAGTAGCTCTCTGATTTCCTATCAGCAGAGTTACGTTCTTGGTACCATTTGTGAACCAAAGAACAAGATTATTCAGTTTTTCAGTTCTACACTTAAGGTCCATTATTTCCTTTTCATGCAGATTATATTTCTTAGCATGCTCATCGATCAAGTTTGCATTTTCTTTCTTCACAGAATTATATTTAACTTTGAGCATACTATACTGTTTAACTAAGTCATTGAAGGCATCTATTAGATCACCCTCATCATTATCACTGTCACAGGAAGAATGACTTACCTCATCTTTGTGTGCCATGAAGCACAGATTGGCCACTTCCTCATCTTCTGAAGAAGAGTCACTTTCACTGTTATCCAAAGTGGCCTTCATTGCCCTCTTTTTGAATTTCTTGGGGCCTTTAGCTTGTGGACAATCGACCTTCATGTGACCCGGCTTTCCACACCAAAAGCAGGTAATCTCCTTGTCTTTAGGTTGCCTATCATTCCTGGGAAAACTTCTCCCTTGCAGCTTCTTCCTTCGGAGAATCTTGCTGAATCTCCTAGTGGTGAGAGCTATATCCTCATCATCATCATCTTCTTCTTCCTCAGATACTTCCTGTTTACTGGAGGAGGCTTTCAGAGCAATATCATTTCTCTTTGTAACCTCTTTTTCCTTGAGGTCCTCTTTCTCGTTTGACCTCATTGTGATCTCATGCGTCATGAGTGATCCAATGAGCTCCTCAAGTTTTAGAACTTTGAGATCCTTTGCTTCCTTAATGGCAGTCACCTTCGGCTACCAACTTCTTGGAAGACATCTGAGAATCTTCTTGACCTGTTCTTCACTAGAGTAGGATTTACCAAGAGTTTTTAAACCATTAGTTATGTTAGTAAATCTTGTAAACATAGAAGAAACAGATTCATCCTTATGTATAGAAAATAGCTCATACTCATGTATAAGCATATTCAGTTTGCTCTCTTTCACTTGATTTGTGCCTTCGTGTGTGATCTCTAAAATGTGCCATATCTTTTGACCGCTCTCACACCGTTGTACTCTATTAAATTCATCTCTATTTAGAGCACAGTACAGAGTGTTTATTACCTTGGCATTTAGGCTCAGATTTCTTTTGTCAGAATCTGTTAATTCATGAGACTCTTTAGGAATATTGATTCCATTTTCAGTCTTCATGGCCTTGAAAGGACCATTCTCTATTAAGTTCCAGATCTCATAATCCATGGCTTGAACGAATATTCTCATTCTTACCTTCCAGTATACATAATCACTACCATCAAAAAAATAGGTCTATTAATAGCTTGACCTTCTACGTGTGTGGAGTTTGTGTTGAATGCCATTGTAATAGTATCTTAGACAATATTTAACCCGCTCTGATACCAATTGTAGGATCGTATTTCTCTAAGAGGGGGGTGAATTAGACTTTTTAGACTTAATTTGTTAATCTAATCAATTTCTCTCCTATGTTCAACTTATAAGAAAATAGCAAATAATCAAACAATAAAAATGAGAGAGAGAAATTGACACCACAGTTTTTAACGTGGTTCTGCTAAGCTTGCCTACGTCCATGCTTCCAGGCTCCCCCTTGAAGATTCTTTCCTTCTCCTCACGAGAAAACCAGATCAAACTTTCCGGGCGTCGATCTACTGCCTTTACTACAACTGGATTGCTCTTCACGGGCGACAATCCACAGCCTTCACACTTTTACAGAATAATGAATTTAGCACAAGGCTACACTCTCTCAAGATAGATCTCAAGTTTAGGAATAGAGAGATGTACAGAAAATTCAGAGTATTGCAATTAAAATCGATCATTAGGGTTCGAAGATGAATTTCAGCAAAATTTCTTTTCCCGAGCTTCTTTCACCTATTTTATACTCTGTCTGTAATCGGCTTCAAAACTTGAATGCTTCTTTCTGGATATGGAAAAATATTACCGTTGGAGAAGCATCCGTACTTAGACAGCTAGCCGTTGCATTCTGAAGTTGCTTTCGTGATTCGCCATTAATGGACAAGAGTTAAAGCTCTAGGCGACTATGACTGTAGCTTCGCGGTTTATTTTTAAAAACGGGCAGAAGATATTGTTCACTGGTAGATGTTGTTCTTTACAATGCTTGAACCGCCATAGGTAGATGTGACTTTATAATTCTTGAACCGGTACAGTTCACCGGTGGAAGTCTTCAAAGGTTACTATTTAGCGGATGAGGTCTCCTTTGAAATTTCAGCGGTGGATGTCATCAGAAATTTTGGCGGTGGATGTCTTCAGAAATTTATCGTTTAGCTAGCGCTTGATATGACCTTTGTCGTTTTGCTAACGGTGTATGTCTTCTTTGAATTTCAGCGGTGGATGTGCAATTTTTTCATGTAGCTGTCAGTGGATGTAAACTTTGAATGCCACTAGTAGATGTGCACTATTTTCTGCTAGCGGTGGATGTAGCCTTAGAATGTCAGCGGTGGATGTGGCCTTTTTATCATTTTCTACTATGTTTTGCTAGCACCCCTTGAACACTTAACAAAATTGTTAACCAACTAAAATACCCTTTTCAAAGGGCATTTCCACGGAAGATTTTGAGACATATATATGAGGGACAATATTTAACTTATTAATCAATTTATTAATTTCATATATTTAATTTAATAATCAGCTTATTATTCTCAGTATCATAATCTCAATCAAATTACATTACTTAAAAAAACATTATTAAAAACATCGTTAGACTTAAACATAATTTAAGTCAACACATGGAAGAGTAAATATCTGCGATCCAGAATAATTGCACTAATCCTATCCAGAATAAATCGAATGCCACCTCCAAAACCCAGCCTAGAGGGACTTGTCTGTGTAGGTGTTGAATTGGCGAATGTAGGTAAACTATTCATAGGGCAGTTCCTTCTTAAATGTCCTAGCTCTTTTCAAGTGTGATAAACATATGAGTTTGTATGCCCACCAGCATCAGGTGTACCAATGGACTGTCTACTAACTCCACTTTTAGTGTGTCCACCTCTATTCTAAACCTTCCTTTGATCTTTTCTACCCATATTTCCCCTGTCTTATTGTTCTTTCTTACCCTCGCCTTTGTACTGAGTGAAGAATTCATCAAGGTTGTTTTGAGCAGTGGCCACAACCTCTGAATGTTCCTGGCTCTGTAATAGAAAGTCTAGAACACATCTTTGACCTCAAATTCATTATGAAACTTTACTATCACTTCCATTAGATCCATTTCCTTGATATACTAGGAGAGCACCACAAATTTATATAGTGAATTCCTCCTTAGATAGATTATGATAAACACTGATCATATTTTGCTAATGACATATATTGTAGTAATTATCTCTAAAAATAGCCTTGAACTGCTCCAATTTCATCTCATTAACTAGGTACTCTAACTTTAGTGACTTCCACTAAACTCCAACCATCTTTTCAACATAAAACACTACGACACAAATTCTATACTTTGCTAGAACTTTAATAGCATCCATATTTTTCAACATAAACTTAGCAACTTTTCTGTAGTTAGAGAGTCTGGTTTCGCCTCAAATAATGACAAATTTAATCACCTCAACTCTCTGAAATAATCCATATGGGTGGAAAATTGGGTTTTCCTCCTCGTTGTTGCTAGGCAAACTCTTAAGCGCAATCCTCAAGGCTATTGGTGGATTTATTAGTTTTGAATCAACCATTTGCACAATAGGTGGTGTTGGTGCATAATTTCAGAGAGCTATTCTTGGAGGCATTCTTAAAATCTAAAAAAATTGATGGTATAGGTTAGAGCACGCTATTAGGTACAATAGTTGCATTCTCTTACACATTATCACACTATCTATTTTATTGATGTCGATTTTCGAGATCAGAACGTGACTCAATACCAAAAATTTAGTCACGACAAGCGAGAGACCCAACAAATAATGAAAAACACACAAAAAAAGACTGAAGTGTCGAACCTTAATGTTAATTTATTTAATAAGTAGTGGAAGAATTAAATGAAAAGGAAATGGGTTAGTACAAGGCTGCAATAGTGATATCGAAAGCAAAGTTATAGTATAAATCCATATAACTATGCAATAAAAATAATAAAGGTGTGCTAAGGTATCTAACAAGGTCTAACCTCACAATAATTAAATTCTCGAAGAGAAATAATAAATCTAAAGTTCGAATTTGCTAAGACTGCTTTTAAAAATAAGTATTTTTATATTAATTGAATTCCACAGTAACTTAGGGTCACGTGTCACGAGCTGACTTGGTTTATCATTCCCGTGACCACGTTGGATTTTTTGGTACTTTGGTAAAAAGCAGTAATTTAGAAAGTTACGGCGGTGGTGAAATTTAACAAAAATAAATATTGAGTTAATTGGGATAAATTTCCATGCAAATTTTGGAGTTATTTGGAGTAGTGAAGAATGAAATTTGAAGATTTTTATTTAATATACATTATATTTATATTAAATAAATTTATTAAATAATGAAAATTAAATTTTACAAGAAAAGGGAAACCTTATTTCCTACCCTCACCTAGCGCTGGTAAAAGAGAAAAAGAGAGAGACATAGAGGCCATTTTCATTTGTGCAAGTCTACGCATTCTAAGGCCAAAGACATGTTCGCGAGACTTCGAGCATCATCTTTCGTGAAGGATTTCGAAAGTTGATAAGTTTTTCTCTCTGTTTTTATATTTAAAGTTTAGAATTTTAATGGATTCATATTTGTGCTTGGAAAGTCAAATCCATGGTTCTTTGTGGATTACCATAGCATGTTTAAGTTTTATGTAAATTGTTTGAGTGATTTGTAGTAAGAAACGGCAAAATGGAGCAATTTTTATGACTTTTCATTGCTGGAAATCGCCCAAGTTTCGACACTTCGAAACCTGTAGTTGGAAATAGGGAGTTCAAGGTGTCGACCTCTTTGAGGGGTCAGTTGACACCTTGAAGGGTCGACCCATGGAAAATCGAAGAGCAATGAGGGGGTCAAACCCTGTCGGAAGGGTCGACCACCTTGGAGATCGATTAACTGCATGCCAAACCAAGAAGAATAAGTGTGGACCCATGAAAAGAATCAAGAGGATCAAAGGGTTGACCCTTGCTTGGGTCGGTTGAACCATGCTGGATCTAGTCAACCGCTTGTAGGGAAAGTCCAAGAATTTAATTTAAATCTTAGGTACCTAATTAAAAAAATAAATCTGTAAATTTTGGGTTAAAGTTTTGTACCTTATGAAGTGTCATCGAGGCCCAAAACTAGATCACGACCCAAGACCCATAAATTATTTAACATTTTTATTAATGAAAATTATTTTCTTTATTGGCAGGTAGTTGATGATCGTGTTGGAAATTCAACTTGGAGCACTTGGAGGAAGCTAAAACTTGGCGCATGGGAATTTGTCTTCCCGGCCCAATAATTTATGTAATTTTTGGTTTAAACTTATTTGACATACATTAGCCTTTATCGTATGGATTATAATCACATCATGCATTAAATTGTATGGTTAGGGTTAGATGAATGTGGTGGATTATGGGTTGAAGACTTAGCCCACAAATGATAAAAGCCCTTCAACAAATGAAGCCCAAAGAAAGACTTGGTCCAAAGAAGAGCCCACATTTAAAGGTATGATTTTGCAGGTACAAGAATTAGTGGCAACAAGGATTAATGAGTTAGCAAGATCTCATCCATTGGCTAAGTTTTGGCTCGGCCTCAATCAACACCGTACAATCTGGCGCGCGCACGGGCAGGCGGAGTGGCACCAAGCAGGCGCGCGCGGGCAGCTGCATCGCTGGGCGTTTATGGAGGCGCGCTAGAGCTTCACCCGGATTGCTGAGTAAGCACGCTGCTGGCCATCAGAAGGCGCGCACGGGACTGCTGGGTTGGTGTAACACCCGAAATTCTCAGTCAGGTGATTTTCTTAACGGAATTAACGGTCACCTTTTTATTTGACCTTATATTTAATAATTATATGCCAAAGCTTATTGGATTTCTATTGTAGTGGCAGAATTGTAATTAAGGAGGAACTTATTTGGTATAAGTAGAAAATTGAAACTCTTAAACCTCACAAAAATCCCACTGTGGCCGACATTCTCTGTCGGCGATTCCCATCCTCCCAGAACTCTCTCTCTCTCTCAGCAGGTAGCCTTCTTCATCAACAGCCGATTCTCCTTCGTTCTCGCCGATACTCAGCTTACCAGGTAAGACTTAATGAATGTAGTAACTAGTAGATACTTTGAGCTCTTTTTCCGCTTAGAACCCGAGGTTTCAGATTCTTTAATGGCAGAGTAATAATAGGACCATTTCTAATACGCGTTCAGTAAAGGCATTTCCGAGTTGATTCTGGACATTTAGATAGTGTATGCGATTAGTTACTAGGTTGAATCTGGTTATTTAGATTGTAGAAATTTAATCCACGCACACAAGGTGCTCGGCAGAAGAATATAGAAATACAAGTAGGTTAAGCATTAGGATGATTTTTATTTTTTTGTTAGCACTATTAGGATTTTATTTTTAACTTGGTAATGTGAAATGATTTAGGTGGAGAAGATTTGAAAGGAGTATTCCATTTGCAAAGGACATCAGGTAAGTGAATGTATTAAGATTTCCGGCCATTAGGGCTGTAACAACCCGGCCCACGTACATCGAGGGTTTACACCGAGCTGTGCGGCCCACGTACATCGAGGGTTTACACCGCCACGTGGCAGCCACACAGGCCCACCACGTGTACTCACAGAACTTTCCCCTCCCTGTAGGTTATTTTTGCCTTCCTCCCCACTCGAACCCAAGACCTCAGGGTTAAGTACCTGGGCTACAAGTGAGGAGTACCACTTGAGCTAGTAGCCCAAGTGGTACTCCTCACTTGTAGCCCAGGTACTTAACCCTGAGGTCTTGGTTCGAGTGGGGAGGAAGGCAAAAATAACCTACAGGGAGGGGAAAGTTCTGTGAGTACACGTGGTGGGCCTGTGTGGCTGCCACGTGGCGGTGCAAACCCTCGATGTACGTGGGCCGCACAGCTCGGTGTAAACCCTCGATGTACGTGGGCCGCACAGCTCGGTGTAAACCCTCGATGTACGTGGGCCGCACAGCTCGGTGTAAACCCTCGATGTACGTGGGCCGCACAGCTCGGTGTAAACCCTCGATGTACGTGGGCCGCACAGCTCGGTGTAAACCCTCGATGTACGTGGGCCGCACAGCTCGGTGTAAACCCTCGATGTACGTGGGCCGCACAGCTCGGTGTAAACCCTCGATGTACGTGGGCCGCACAGCTCGGTGTAAACCCTCGATGTACGTGGGCCGCACAGCTCGGTGTAAACCCTCGATGTACGTGGGCCGCACAGCTCGGTGTAAACCCTCGATGTACGTGGGCCGCACAGCTCGGTGTAAACCCTCGATGTACGTGGGCCGCACAGCTCGGTGTAAACCCTCGATGTACGTGGGCCGCACAGCTCGGTGTAAACCCTCGATGTACGTGGGCCGCACAGCTCGGTGTAAACCCTCGATGTACGTGGGCCGCACAGCTCGGTGTAAACCCTCGATGTACGTGGGCCGCACAGCTCGGTGTAAACCCTCGATGTACGTGGGCCGCACAGCTCGGTGTAAACCCTCGATGTACGTGGGCCGCACAGCTCGGTGTAAACCCTCGATGTACGTGGGCCGCACAGCTCGGTGTAAACCCTCGATGTACGTGGGCCGCACAGCTCGGTGTAAACCCTCGATGTACGTGGGCCGCACAGCTCGGTGTAAACCCTCGATGTACGTGGGCCGCACAGCTCGGTGTAAACCCTCGATGTACGTGGGCCGCACAGCTCGGTGTAAACCCTCGATGTACGTGGGCCGCACAGCTCGGTGTAAACCCTCGATGTACGTGGGCCGCACAGCTCGGTGTAAACCCTCGATGTACGTGGGCCGCACAGCTCGGTGTAAACCCTCGATGTACGTGGGCCGCACAGCTCGGTGTAAACCCTCGATGTACGTGGGCCGCACAGCTCGGTGTAAACCCTCGATGTACGTGGGCCGCACAGCTCGGTGTAAACCCTCGATGTACGTGGGCCGCACAGCTCGGTGTAAACCCTCGATGTACGTGGGCCGCACAGCTCGGTGTAAACCCTCGATGTACGTGGGCCGCACAGCTCGGTGTAAACCCTCGATGTACGTGGGCCGCACAGCTCGGTGTAAACCCTCGATGTACGTGGGCCGCACAGCTCGGTGTAAACCCTCGATGTACGTGGGCCGCACAGCTCGGTGTAAACCCTCGATGTACGTGGGCCGCACAGCTCGGTGTAAACCCTCGATGTACGTGGGCCGCACAGCTCGGTGTAAACCCTCGATGTACGTGGGCCGCACAGCTCGGTGTAAACCCTCGATGTACGTGGGCCGCACAGCTCGGTGTAAACCCTCGATGTACGTGGGCCGCACAGCTCGGTGTAAACCCTCGATGTACGTGGGCCGGGTTTTTACAATAAAAGGCACAGCTCGGTGTAAACCCTCGATGTACATGGGCCGGGTTGTTACAATAAAAGGCGCCTTTTATTGTAACAACCCGGCCACCGTACATCGATGGTTTACACCGCCACGTGCCAGCCACACAGGCTCACCACGTGTACTCACAGAACTTTCCCCTCCCTGTAGGTTATTTTTGCCTTCCTCCCCACTCGAACCCAGGACCTCAGGGTTAAGTACCTGGGCTACAAGTGAGGAGTACCACTTGAGCTACTTGATGACCCAGATGTGTAAGTATGGTGCGATGGTTGCACGAACCGGATCCCAGATGGCGGTACGTCCGCGCGGGCGAACCGGAAGGTGATGGGTCGTAAAAAGGGGTCGTCACAATCCCACATCGCTTGGGGAAGTATGTGGAAATGAAACATATGTAAAGAGACCCTCCCAACATAGTAAGACGCGTTTTGTAGCACAATTGGCAACGGACCCCATAAGAACTCCGAAGTTAAAAGTGCTTCGGCGAAAGCAATTCCAGGTTGGGTGACCTTCCGGGAAGTTCTCGCCAAACAAAGCCGTGAGGGGAGGATATTGCGCTACGGCCCAATCCCCAGAGCGGACAATATCTTGCTGGGATACGGAGTATGGTACGATGGCTGCACGAACCGGATCCCGGATGGCGGTACGTCCGCGCGGCGGGCGAACCGGAAGGTGACGGGTCGTAAAAAGGGGTCGTCACAATCCCACATCGCTTGGGGAAGTATGTGGAAATGAAACATATGTAAAGAGACCCTCCCAACATAGTAAGACGCGTTTTGGAGCACAATTGGCAACGATCCCATAAGAACTCCGAGAGTTAAAAGTGCTTCGGCGAGAGCAATTCCAGGTTGGGTGACCTTCCGGGAAGTTCTCGCCAACCAAAGCCGTGAGGGGAGGATATTGCGCTACGGCCCAATCCCCATAGCGGACAATATCTTGCAGTGGTACTCCTCACTTGTAGCCCAGGTACTTAACCCTGAGGTCCTGGGTTCGAGTGGGGAGGAAGGCAAAAATAACCTACAAGGGAGGGGAAAGTTGTCGATGTACGTGGGCCGGGTTGTTACAATAAAAGGCACAGCTCGGTGTAAACCCTCGATGTACGTGGGCCGGGTTGTTACAATAAAAGGCACAGCTCGGTGTAAACCCTCGATGTACGTGGGCCGCACAGCTCGGTGTAAACCCTCGATGTACGTGGGCCGCACAGCTCGGTGTAAACCCTCGATGTACGTGGGCCGCACAGCTCGGTGTAAACCCTCGATGTACGTGGGCCGCACAGCTCGGTGTAAACCCTCGATGTACGTGGGCCGCACAGCTCGGTGTAAACCCTCGATGTACGTGGGCCGCACAGCTCGGTGTAAACCCTCGATGTACGTGGGCCGCACAGCTCGGTGTAAACCCTCGATGTACGTGGGCCGCACAGCTCGGTGTAAACCCTCGATGTACGTGGGCCGCACAGCTCGGTGTAAACCCTCGATGTACGTGGGCCGCACAGCTCGGTGTAAACCCTCGATGTACGTGGGCCGCACAGCTCGGTGTAAACCCTCGATGTACGTGGGCCGCACAGCTCGGTGTAAACCCTCGATGTACGTGGGCCGCACAGCTCGGTGTAAACCCTCGATGTACGTGGGCCGCACAGCTCGGTGTAAACCCTCGATGTACGTGGGCCGCACAGCTCGGTGTAAACCCTCGATGTACGTGGGCCGCACAGCTCGGTGTAAACCCTCGATGTACGTGGGCCGCACAGCTCGGTGTAAACCCTCGATGTACGTGGGCCGCACAGCTCGGTGTAAACCCTCGATGTACGTGGGCCGCACAGCTCGGTGTAAACCCTCGATGTACGTGGGCCGCACAGCTCGGTGTAAACCCTCGATGTACGTGGGCCGCACAGCTCGGTGTAAACCCTCGATGTACGTGGGCCGCACAGCTCGGTGTAAACCCTCGATGTACGTGGGCCGCACAGCTCGGTGTAAACCCTCGATGTACGTGGGCCGCACAGCTCGGTGTAAACCCTCGATGTACGTGGGCCGCACAGCTCGGTGTAAACCCTCGATGTACGTGGGCCGCACAGCTCGGTGTAAACCCTCGATGTACGTGGGCCGCACAGCTCGGTGTAAACCCTCGATGTACGTGGGCCGCACAGCTCGGTGTAAACCCTCGATGTACGTGGGCCGCACAGCTCGGTGTAAACCCTCGATGTACGTGGGCCGCACAGCTCGGTGTAAACCCTCGATGTACGTGGGCCGCACAGCTCGGTGTAAACCCTCGATGTACGTGGGCCGCACAGCTCGGTGTAAACCCTCGATGTACGTGGGCCGCACAGCTCGGTGTAAACCCTCGATGTACGTGGGCCGCACAGCTCGGTGTAAACCCTCGATGTACGTGGGCCGCACAGCTCGGTGTAAACCCTCGATGTACGTGGGCCGCACAGCTCGGTGTAAACCCTCGATGTACGTGGGCCGCACAGCTCGGTGTAAACCCTCGATGTACGTGGGCCGCACAGCTCGGTGTAAACCCTCGATGTACGTGGGCCGCACAGCTCGGTGTAAACCCTCGATGTACGTGGGCCGCACAGCTCGGTGTAAACCCTCGATGTACGTGGGCCGCACAGCTCGGTGTAAACCCTCGATGTACGTGGGCCGCACAGCTCGGTGTAAACCCTCGATGTACGTGGGCCGCACAGCTCGGTGTAAACCCTCGATGTACGTGGGCCGCACAGCTCGGTGTAAACCCTCGATGTACGTGGGCCGCACAGCTCGGTGTAAACCCTCGATGTACGTGGGCCGCACAGCTCGGTGTAAACCCTCGATGTACGTGGGCCGCACAGCTCGGTGTAAACCCTCGATGTACGTGGGCCGCACAGCTCGGTGTAAACCCTCGATGTACGTGGGCCGCACAGCTCGGTGTAAACCCTCGATGTACGTGGGCCGCACAGCTCGGTGTAAACCCTCGATGTACGTGGGCCGCACAGCTCGGTGTAAACCCTCGATGTACGTGGGCCGCACAGCTCGGTGTAAACCCTCGATGTACGTGGGCCGCACAGCTCGGTGTAAACCCTCGATGTACGTGGGCCGCACAGCTCGGTGTAAACCCTCGATGTACGTGGGCCGCACAGCTCGGTGTAAACCCTCGATGTACGTGGGCCGCACAGCTCGGTGTAAACCCTCGATGTACGTGGGCCGCACAGCTCGGTGTAAACCCTCGATGTACGTGGGCCGCACAGCTCGGTGTAAACCCTCGATGTACGTGGGCCGCACAGCTCGGTGTAAACCCTCGATGTACGTGGGCCGGGTTGTTACAATAAAAGGCGCCTTTTATTGTAACAACCCGGCCACCGTACATCGATGGTTTACACCGAGCTGTGCGGCCACCGTACATCGATGGTTTACACCGCCACGTGGCAGCCACACAGGCCCACCACGTGTACTCACAGAACTTTCCCCTCCCTGTAGGTTATTTTTGCCTTCCTCCCCACTCGAACCCAGGACCTCAGGGTTAAGTACCTGGGCTACAAGTGAGGAGTACCACTTGAGCTAGTAGCCAAGTGGTACTCCTCACTTGTAGTCAAGGTAAACTTTAATAACCCTGAGGTCCTAGGTTCGAGTGGGGAGGAAGGCAAAAATAACCTACAGGGAGGTGAAAGTTCTGTGAGTACACGTGTGGGCCTGAGTGGCTGCCACGTGGCGTTGTAAACCATCGATGTACGGTGGCCGCACAGCTCGGTGTAAACCATCGATGTACGGTGGCCGGGTTGTTACAAGGGCTCTACATCTTAAGGGTACTAAATTAGTTATGTGTTTGATGTTTGTTTTAAGTTGGTAAGATGGTATGTACTTGGATGATTTACGGGTGTCTGAGAACTATGTTATGTGATGTTCTGATAGTGTCTATGAAGTCAACTGTCTAGTATGATATTTGCCATTGCCTAATGATTTAAGAACATTCATGTCATGCATCATGATTTACTTCTCAAGCACATGAAAATGATTTATGAGCATTTTTTGTCCCCATGAACAAGATATGAGAATGAATCAACCGATGGATATCCTCTATCGGAAGATGTATGAGTTTGCATCAACCGATGGATATCCTCTATCGGAAGATGTATGAGTTTGCATCAACCGATGGATATCCTCTATCGGAAGATGTATGAGTTTGCATCAACCGATGGATATCCTCTATCGGAAGATGTATGAGTTTGCATCAACCGATGGATATCCTCTATCGGAAGATGTATGAGTTTGCATCAACCGATGGATATCCTCTATCGGAAGATGTATGAGTTTGCATCAACCGATGGATATCCTCTATCGGAAGATGTATGAGTTTGCATCAACCGATGGATATCCTCTATCGGAAGATGTATGAGTTTGCATCAACCGATGGATATCCTCTATCGGAAGATGTATGAGTTTGCATCAACCGATGGATATCCTCTATCGGAAGATGTATGAGTTTGCATCAACCGATGGATATCCTCTATCGGAAGATGTATGAGTTTGCATCAACCGATGGATATCCTCTATCGGAAGATGTATGAGTTTGCATCAACCGATGGATATCCTCTATCGGAAGATGTATGAGTTTGCATCAACCGATGGATATCCTCTATCGGAAGATGTATGAGTTTGCATCAACCGATGGATATCCTCTATCGGAAGATGTATGAGTTTGCATCAACCGATGGATATCCTCTATCGGAAGATGTATGAGTTTGCATCAACCGATGGATATCCTCTATCGGAAGATGTATGAGTTTGCATCAACCGATGGATATCCTCTATCGGAAGATGTATGAGTTTGCATCAACCGATGGATATCCTCTATCGGAAGATGTATGAGTTTGCATCAACCGATGGATATCCTCTATCGGAAGATGTATGAGTTTGCATCAACCGATGGATATCCTCTATCGGAAGATGTATGAGTTTGCATCAACCGATGGATATCCTCTATCGGAAGATGTATGAGTTTGCATCAACCGATGGATATCCTCTATCGGAAGATGTATGAGTTTGCATCAACCGATGGATATCCTCTATCGGAAGATGTATGAGTTTGCATCAACCGATGGATATCCTCTATCGGAAGATGTATGAGTTTGCATCAACCGATGGATATCCTCTATCGGAAGATGTATGAGTTTGCATCAACCGATGGATATCCTCTATCGGAAGATGTATGAGTTTGCATCAACCGATGGATATCCTCTATCGGAAGATGTATGAGTTTGCATCAACCGATGGATATCCTCTATCGGAAGATGTATGAGTTTGCATCAACCGATGGATATCCTCTATCGGAAGATGTATGAGTTTGCATCAACCGATGGATATCCTCTATCGGAAGATGTATGAGTTTGCATCAACCGATGGATATCCTCTATCGGAAGATGTATGAGTTTGCATCAACCGATGGATATCCTCTATCGGAAGATGTATGAGTTTGCATCAACCGATGGATATCCTCTATCGGAAGATGTATGAGTTTGCATCAACCGATGGATATCCTCTATCGGAAGATGTATGAGTTTGCATCAACCGATGGATATCCTCTATCGGAAGATGTATGAGTTTGCATCAACCGATGGATATCCTCTATCGGAAGATGTATGAGTTTGCATCAACCGATGGATATCCTCTATCGGAAGATGTATGAGTTTGCATCAACCGATGGATATCCTCTATCGGAAGATGTATGAGTTTGCATCAACCGATGGATATCCTCTATCGGAAGATGTATGAGTTTGCATCAACCGATGGATATCCTCTATCGGAAGATGTATGAGTTTGCATCAACCGATGGATATCCTCTATCGGAAGATGTATGAGTTTGCATCAACCGATGGATATCCTCTATCGGAAGATGTATGAGTTTGCATCAACCGATGGATATCCTCTATCGGAAGATGTATGAGTTTGCATCAACCGATGGATATCCTCTATCGGAAGATGTATGAGTTTGCATCAACCGATGGATATCCTCTATCGGAAGATGTATGAGTTTGCATCAACCGATGGATATCCTCTATCGGAAGATGTATGAGTTTGCATCAACCGATGGATATCCTCTATCGGAAGATGTATGAGTTTGCATCAACCGATGGATATCCTCTATCGGAAGATGTATGAGTTTGCATCAACCGATGGATATCCTCTATCGGAAGATGTATGAGTTTGCATCAACCGATGGATATCCTCTATCGGAAGATGTATGAGTTTGCATCAACCGATGGATATCCTCTATCGGAAGATGTATGAGTTTGCATCAACCGATGGATATCCTCTATCGGAAGATGTATGAGTTTGCATCAACCGATGGATATCCTCTATCGGAAGATGTATGAGTTTGCATCAACCGATGGATATCCTCTATCGGAAGATGTATGAGTTTGCATCAACCGATGGATATCCTCTATCGGAAGATGTATGAGTTTGCATCAACCGATGGATATCCTCTATCGGAAGATGTATGAGTTTGCATCAACCGATGGATATCCTCTATCGGAAGATGTATGAGTTTGCATCAACCGATGGATATCCTCTATCGGAAGATGTATGAGTTTGCATCAACCGATGGATATCCTCTATCGGAAGATGTATGAGTTTGCATCAACCGATGGATATCCTCTATCGGAAGATGTATGAGTTTGCATCAACCGATGGATATCCTCTATCGGAAGATGTATGAGTTTGCATCAACCGATGGATATCCTCTATCGGAAGATGTATGAGTTTGCATCAACCGATGGATATCCTCTATCGGAAGATGTATGAGTTTGCATCAACCGATGGATATCCTCTATCGGAAGATGTATGAGTTTGCATCAACCGATGGATATCCTCTATCGGAAGATGTATGAGTTTGCATCAACCGATGGATATCCTCTATCGGAAGATGTATGAGTTTGCATCAACCGATGGATACCCCCTATCGGAAGATGTATGATCTTGCATCCACCGGTAGATGTTCTCTATCAGAAGATGTCTTAAAAGAGCACGTGGATTGCACATGTCTATCGGTAGATGCTGTGTATCCCAAATACCGGATGATGTAAATGTTGTGTCATCGTCTGGTGATCGGTAGATGCGTGACCATCGGTCGATGTGAGTCTATGACTCTATCGGCAGATGCAGTTTAAGAGATGTTTGGAAACAGAAGTTTCGCGTGGCGGGCACGTGACCAACGGTCGATGTGAGTCTATGACTCTATCGGTAGATGCAGTCTAGGAGATGTTTGTAAAAAAAAAAATATACGTAACACTAATAATGAACAAGGTGTACGAAGTAAGAACCGATTGATTAAGAGGTTAAGTTATGAATTACGTGGCGACTCCAACTGGGGTTGTTACAATTATGGTATCAAAGCAAAACCAGGTTTTAAAATCGATTCTGCAGACTGCCTCCCAGCACAGATTGCCACCTGAGTACACTCCAGCAGCTGTAAGTGTTTATGATTTTAGCAATGTCATTAAGTTAAGATATGTTATGATTATTGTTTAGGAATCCCAAAATGGTGAGAGGTCAACAGAGAGAAGACAATGTGGATAGTAACACTATTGCTCAGCTGACAGAATTAGTTATTCGTCAATCACGCCAAATAGAACAGCTTGTGACCACTAGAGAGGAACAAGGCAACTCCAGTACTAATGCAACTCATGATCATGGGGGTGAGCGTTTTCACCGGCTTCGACCCTCGGTGTTTAATGGACATGTTTCGGATACTATTTATACTAAGGAATGGATTCGAAAGATGGAGGATATGTTTAAGTATGCAAAGGTTGAGGAAGGGGATAAGGTCACATATGCTGGCTTTCATTTGGAATTGAGTGCAAAACATTGGTGGGATTCAATCCAGACACCGCTAATGCAGGAGCTATGACCTGGGAAATGTTTAAGACTGCCTTCTTTGACAAGTACTTCAATAGGACTGTTCGGGCCAACAAGAAGAAGGAGTTCATGAATTTGTGACAAACTAGCTCTGTGACGGATTACATATGCAAATTTGATGCTTTATCACGGTTTGCTCCCCGATTGGTTGAGGATGATGAGGACAGGATTTACCAATTTGTTCAAGGACTGAAGCCGAGTTTGTTTATGAGAGTACAGACTGCTGGAATACACAATGTACCTTATGGTGAAGTGACGGCTAAGGCCTTGGAGCTGGAAGAGGCTGAGATGACAACATATGCACAGCGTGAGCAGCCAAGGAAGTTACGAAGGAAACTCAGCCGCCACCACGTCAGAACAAAGGATGGCAGCCGCAACAAAACAGGGGACCACAACAACAATAGCAAGGTATAAAGAGACCCTTCAATCCAAATGATGACCAAGGGAGGGGAAAACGACCATTAGCCCCTTTATGCTTCAACTGCCAGAAGAACCACCCTGGCGAATGCATGTTGCATTCTGGCCGTGTTTCAGATGTGATAAAGTTGGACATATAGTCAGAGACTGCCCCATGCCACCTGATCCAAATCAAGCAAGAGTAATGCCTTGAGTCTTTGCTATGATGGAAGATGAAGATACCATGCAGCATACGGTCATAACAGGTACAATTATGATATGTGGTATTTCTGCTTATACACTCATAGACCCGAGAGCCACAGATTCTTTTATTGCAATCTTATTTGCGTGTAAGCATAAGTTAGAATACTTACCAGCTGATAGGCCATATAGTGTGATGTTACCAACAGGAAAGTCCTTGTATTCTGAACAGATGTTGAAAGGTGATATTGTGTCCTTAGGAGATAAGAAGTTATATGTAGAACTAATAGTAATTAACATGAAAGGGTATGAAGTTATACTGGGGATGGATTGGTTATTCAGACATCATGCCACGATAAGTTGTAGGTCTGGTTTGGTTAAATTCAGACCACTGAAAGGAGATCAGTATACCTTTCAAGCTTTCCCAAAGATAAGTAAAATACCGATTATATCCTCACAAGTAACTCAACGGATATTGAAAGGCGGCTGTGAGAGTTACCTAGCTAGTATAATGGATGTTCGGGTGAAGAATAAGATAGAACTACAAGATATTCCTATTGTCAGAGAGTTCCCTGAGGCATTTTTGGACGATTTGCCAGGATTACCACCTGATAGAGAAATAGAGTTTGTAATTGATACATATCCTGAGGCATTACCTGTATCTAAGAACCCTTATCGCATGGCACCTGTTGAGCTGAAAGAATTAAAAGTCCAACTACAGGAATTAGTAGACAAGGGATTTATACGCTCTAGTAGTTCTCCCTGGGGTGTACCAGTGTTATTCGTTAAGAAGAAAGATGGTTCCCTAAGGATGTGCATAGATTACCGAGAACTGAACAAGTTGACAATTAAGAATAAGTACCCCTTGTCCCGAATTAATGACTTGTTTGACCAATTACAAGGAGCTAAAGTGTTTTCAAAGATTGACTTGCGTTCGAGGTACTACCAACTGAAGGTTAAGGAGGAAGATGTACCTAAGACAGCTTTTAGGACCCGTTATGGACGTTATGAATTTCTTGTGATGTCATTTGGATTAACCAATGCACCTGCAGCTTTTATGGATTTGATGAACCGAGTATTTCGTGAATATTTGGACAAGTTTGTGATTGTATTCATAGATGATATTCTTATATACTCACGGACTAAAGCTGACCATGAAGAATACTTAATAATAGTTTTGATAACCCTGAAACAACAACAACTTTATGCCAAGCTGTCCAAGTGTGAATTCTGCCTGCATAAGGTTAACTTTTTAGGCCATGTCATCTCTGCTGAGTGCATATCAGTAGATCCGACCAAAATTCAAACTGTTAAGGATTGGCCACAGCCAAGAAATGCCAGTGAAGTCCGTAGTTTCCTGAGTTTAGCAGGCTATTATAGGAAGTTTATTAAGAGATTTTTGATGATAGCTAAGCCTTTAACTAATTTAACAAAGAAGGACACCAAGTATTCTTGGACTGAAGCTTGTGAAGATGGCTTCCAGACACTTAAACTAAAGTTGACATCAGCCCTGCTTTTGACTCTTCCAACCGAAGAAAGGAGGTTTAGTATTTACTGTGATGCATCAAAAATCGGTCTGGGGTGTGTTTTGATGCAAGATGGTAAGGTTGTAGCGTATGCCGCAAGGCAGCTGAAGAGTTATGAACAAAACTACCCCACTCACGATTTGGAATTAGCTGCTGTTGTGTTTGCATTGAAGATTTGGAGGCACTACTTGTATGGTCGGCAGTGTGATGTGTTTTCAGACCACAAGAGCCTGAAATACCTCTTTACTCAAAGGGAATTAAACATGAGACAGAGATGTTGGTTAGAATTTGTTAAAGATTATGACTTTAAAATTAATTATCATCCTGGTAAGGCCAATGCTGTGGCTGATGCATTAAGCAGAATGTCAAAGACAATGCAGCCCGTAGTATCAACCATATCAGTACCTTTGAGGCAGGAAGTTCAAAAGTTCGAATTGGAGTTAGTTCATGAGTTATCGAGCCTACTTGCTACTCTAACCATTCAACCAACCATTTTGGATAAGATCAAAGAGGCACAGCAGATGGATTCAAAGGAGAATAATAGTATGATGAGTAAGTTAAAGGACGCCTCTTCTGAGTTCAGCCTCTCTAATGATGGTATTTTGAAATTTAGGAATCAATGGTACATTCCGAGTGTTAAGGAGTTGCGTGAGTTTATCTTGGCTGAAGCTCATTCTTCTTCCTTTTCTGTGCATCCAGGTAGCACCAAGATGTATCGGGACTTGAAGCTACATTATTGGTGGCCAAACTTAAAGAGGGATGTGGCCAAGTTTGTAGAGTCATGCTTGATTTGCCAACTAGTTAAAGCAGAACACCAACGCCCATGAGGTACTCTTCAACCCTTACCGATCCTGAGTGGAAGTGGAAAAACATTGCCATGGATTTTGTGGTAGGATTACCAAAGACAATCAAAGGACACGATAGTATTTGGGTTGTGGTAGACAGAATGACAAGATCAGCACACTTTATGCTAGTAAGAATGACCTTTTCAATGGACAAGCTTGCTAACCTGTACATTCAAGAAATTATCAGATTGCATGGGATTCCCTTATCTATTGTCTCCGATCGTGATCCTCGATTCACCTCAAGATTTTGGCAAATTTTGCAAGGCACATTAGGAACAAAGTTATCCTTCAGCACTGCTTTTCACCCTCAAACCGATAGTCAATCTGAGAGGAATATTTAGATACTTGAAGATATGTTAAGGGCTTGTGTGTTAGAGTTTCAGGCATCGTGGAGTCGATACCTGCCCTTGATTGTGTTTTCTTATAACAATAGTTACCAGTCCACCATTGGTATGACACCTTATGAGGCACTTTATGGCAGAAAGTGCAGGTCACCTTTGTACTGGGATGAGGTCGGTGAAGCAAAACTCCTAGGTCCCGAGATCTTGCAACAAATGTCTGACAAGATTGCCATTATTAGGAAAAGAATGATTACTGCACAAAGCCGACAGAAAAGTTATACAGGCCAAAGGAGGAGAGATCTGGTGTTTTCCGTCGGAGATGAAATATTTTTAAAGATTTCAACATTTAAGGGAGTACTTAGGTTTGGCAAGAAGGGAAAGCTTAATCCGCGATTCGTTGGACCATTCCCTGTCTTGTAAAGGATCGGCAGCATAGCTTATAGACTGCAATTGCCTCTTTCACTAGAGAAGGTTCACAATGTTTTTCATGTGTCTAAGTTGATAAAATGCATACGGGATCCTACACTAGTTGTTAAGCCAGTGGATGTCGAAATTGAGCCAACATTAATGTATGAAGAGAAGCCAGTGCAAATTTTGGAATCTGCAGTAAAGACTCTGAGGAATAAGAAAATTCCTTTGGTTAAGGTCTTTTGGACAAACCATGGAGTTGAAGAAGCCACATGGGAACGACAGCAAGATATGTTGGACAAATATCCGGAGCTTTTCGTTTGCTCAATTTTTGGGGACGAAAATTTTGTTTAAGGAGGGGTGGATGTAACACCCGACATTCTCAGTCAGGTGATTTTCTTAACGGTCACCTCTTTATTTGACCTCTTATTTAATAATTATATGCCAAATCTTATTGGATTTCTATTGTAGTGGCAGAATTGTAATTAAGGATGAACATTATTTGGTATAAGTAGAAAATGGAAACTCTTAAACCTCACAAAAACCCCACTGTGGCCGACATTCTCTCTCGACGATTCCCATCCTCCCAGAACTCTCTCTCTCTCTCAGCAGGTAGCCTTCTTCATCAACAGCCGATTCTCCTTCGTTCTCGCCGATACTCAGCTTACCAGGTAAGACTTAATGAATGTAGTTACAGGTAGATACTTTGAGCTCTTTTTCCGGTTAGAACCCGAGGTTTCAGATTCTTTAATGGCAGAGTAATAATAGGACCATTTCTAATACGCGTTTAGTAAAAGCATTTCTGAGTTAATTCTTGACATTTGGATAGCTGTATGCGATTAGTTACTGGGTTGAATCTGGTTATTTAGATTGTAGAAATTTAATCCACGCACATAAGGTGCTCGGCAGAAGAATATAGAAATACAAGTAGGTTAAGCATTATGATGATTTTTTTTTGTTAGCACTATTAGGATTTTATTTTTAACTTGGTAATGTGAAATTATTTAGGTGAAGAAGATTTGAAAGGAGTATTCCATTTGCAAAGGACATCAGGTAAGTGAATGTATTAAGATTTTCGGCCATTAGGGCCCTACATCTTAAGGGTAATAAATCAGTTATGTGTTTGATGTTTGTTTTAAGATGGTAAGATGGTTTGTACTTGGATGATTTACGGGTGTTTGAGAACTATGTTATGTGATGTTTTGATAGAGTCTATGAAGTCAACTGTCTAGTATGATATTTTTCATAGCCTAATGATTTAAGAACATTCATGTCATGCACCATTATTTACTTCTCAAGCATACGAAAATGATTTATGAGCATGTTTTTCCCCATGAACAAGATATGAGAATGAATATGAAACCTATACAACCAGATTAAGTGAGGGTTGGGGGCGGTTTGACATATGTCACTGTCCAAAGAGAATGACCATGAATACAGCCCAAAAGGGACTATGTACACTTGCACTGTCATCCCCCCTTTACGGCACAAATCCTCCCTTAATCCATATGATGAAAGTGATGAACAAGAACATGAACAAGAACATGAAAAGAGCATGAAACGAACATGGTCATGATTTTCTTGTAACTATGCATTCACGTATACATGTTAGTATTGCATTCCTTACTAAGCATTAGGCTTATAACTTAAACCTTATGATGTAGGTGACGAGATATCAGGTGAGGATTCCAAAGCTAATGAAGATGTGTAAGTCTGGTTGCTGGAAGGTTATCAGTGTGCAATTCTGTGGTTGGAGGCGATTGAGACTCCTGGTTAATGCTCTATGATTTTGTTATGATTAAGAATATGGTAGTTTAAGCAGGATGAGTCTATTTTTATAACATTGAGTTTTGAAATTGTCTGGTTGATTACTGAGTCTGGGGATGGTTATAAGGATTACTAAATGATTTGTTGTTAAGTCTTCCGCTTTATGTATTCTAGATGAGTCTCTGATTTTCATTTATAAGAGTGAATAGTCAATGAGGTTAGAAGTCTGTACATATCTATGTCCACCGATAGCTGTACCCTATCGGATGATGTTAGGAATTTTCATCCACCGATAGGTGTTCTCTATCGGATGATGTTAGGAATTTGCATCCGCCGATAGATGTTCTCTATCGGAAGATGTATGAATTTACATCAACCGCTGGATATCCTCTATCGGAAGATGTATGAGTTTGCATCAACCGATGGCCTATCGGAAGATGTATGAGCTTGCATCCACCGGTAGATGTTCTCTATCGGAAGATATCTTAAAAGAGCACGTGGATTGCACATGTCTATTGGTAGATGCTGTGTATCCCAAATACCGGATGATGTAAATGTTGTGTCATCGTCTGGTGATCGGTAGATGCGTGACCATCGGTCGATGTGAGTTTATGACTCTATCGGCAGATGCAGTTTAAGAGATGTTTGGAAACAGAAGTGTCGCGTGGCGGGCACATGACCAACGGTCGATGTGAGTCTATGACTCTATCGGTAGATGCAGTCCTAGGAGATGTTTGTAAAAAAAAAAAATATACGTAACACTAATAATGAACAAGGTGTACGAAGTAAGAACCGATTGATTAAGAGATTAAGTTATGAATTACGTGGCGACTCCAACTGGGGTTGTTACAGTTGGCGCATCGCTGGGCGTCTGATGGCGCGCACAAGGGAGCGCTTGATAGGCGCGCGCGCACACGGCTCTCTTCCCCTTGCCATCTGATCCTTCCTTCATCAATGGCCACCATTCACTCTTCCAACCCATGCCAAACCCTAATCCACCTAGGTTGCCTATAAATGCATAGCATTAGTGCATGTATTACAACTTTTTGCTCATTTATGAAATTTCTATTTCCCTAACTCCGTGTTAGAAGAACCTTCGGGTGTTCGTCGATTTCTATCGAGTGGTGAAGTTCTCCATTGCTATCTAGCTCTAAGGTTGCTAGGCTAGTTCTTATTTTTCCTCATCTTGTTCTTTGAGAGTAAGAACTTCGAGGAAGAAAACCTAGGCCTATGGTGGTCGTTTTCCTCCCTGAAAACGTGCTCCCGAGAGCTCAAACGTAAGATAGCTCCTCGGGACCGCCAAAGGTATTTCCATCTTCTTCATTCCCATCACATTTTCACCCCTTTAAATTCAACCCTCACCATTTCACACACTCCACTTTATTTGCTTACATTTTCTTCTCCTCATCTCCATCTCTTTTCTCTCCACATTTTCTTCTATTCTCTCTATCCTTTCTTTTATTTTTATTATGTATTTCGAACCCTCACCATGCACACACCCCTCGGCCAACACTAACACACATCATCACCTCCATCTTATTAATCTTTTTTAGCCATTTTTTTTACATTATTCACGGTTTATGCAAACAACACCTCACCCGAGCACTTAGCACTTTTGTGGGTTTATACACGGCCCCTTTTCTAAGGGCCACCGTGTCACTTTACATTCTCCATCTTCATTCCTTGAATATCTCATATTTAATTGGGCAAAATATCTCAATTTCAGGTCAAAATGAGGCTCTTGGCCGTGACCTTGACTAGTCTGGACTGTGATCCAATAGACTTGAGCCATTGCACAACTAGGACGTGGACCACGATCTAAATAAAGGCGGCCCACCTGACCACTGCCCCAAATAAAAAAGGACAGCATCGCCTTCACGACGCTGCAAGAGACTCATCCCCTCACCAGACTTCAGTGAAGCAAGAGCTCAAACCGACAGAAAATCACAAATCCATTTTCGAAGCTGGTTTTACACCAAAAATCCCATCCTCAATCCAAATTTTCATGGATATAATGGACAGATAAAAACCAGAGTTTATACCTTCGGTCAGACGCTTCCTTTAAAGAAATATTGGTTATTTCTTTACTTTGTCCTCATTTGCACTTAAGCGTTGGTCCTCCTTATTCTCATATCATCTTCGTAGTATGTAAGAAGAGCAAATGAAGCAAAACACAACCGCCATGAGAGAGGGGAAAGAAAAATAAAGTCGTTTTAAAAAATAAACATTTATTTCCACAAGTCTGACGTCGATGAAACATATCCGCTTGATCCATTCCGTTTAATTTAATGGCAAAATATGGATGGGAAAACTACTTAAAAATTATAAAACTCTAAGGATTTTTATAAGAAGATTAAAACTACAAATACTAAATTGAAACCAATCATAAACTATAAAGACAAAAAATAGAGAGTAATTAGAACCTTGAACTCTGAACTTTGAAAGTATCGACAATTATTCAAAAAATTTAATTTTTTGATAATTTAAACCTTGAATAAACTTGGTTAGCAATTTCAAACTATGCGTAGAAAATGGTTAATTTTAACTAAAACTCTTAAAGTTGAAGAAAATTTTTCATAAACGGTAAACTCTCTGTCTCTCAAAGTTAGATGTGGCCTGACTCAATTGGACTTCCTTGGATTAGAATGACACAAAAAGTAAAGAAGCAAATGCAACATTCGACCCACCAGAATAGGTTTAAAAATGCCCTCCTCACTGCCTCACTAAATATGTGGCCCTCCTCATCCTCTTCCTTATCAAATCAATCACAATCTCACTACCCTCTTCAGCGTGTAACCTGCTCATTCGTTTCCCATGAGCTGCTTTCCCATAATTAGTTTAGCAAATAGAGAACTCAATCGGAACTGCCCCTCCACTGCTTGCAAATCATGCTCATCTGCAAAAGATTGCAGTTCCAAATAATAATTGGAATAATGTGTATTATTCAAATTACAATTGTTTTTTTTTAAATCATGGGTATTTGCAAATAATGGGAATTCGTATTATAGCGAAATTGGGCTATGAAAACTCATTTCTCTTGGTTGTGAATATTGTTTTTTTTTCTTTATAGGAATATGATGATTAAAGTTGTCCTTTTGCTTGATCCATAAATTATAATTTCTACTTTAATTCTAGAAACAAGTTTTGTTTGACTTTTTGTGACCTTTGTTTGATATTACTAACCGGGTTTTTTCTTAAATTATCAAAATTAAATTTTTTAGTATATCAAGTATCAATACTTTCAAAGTTCAGGGTTCAATTGCTAATTATCCTATATTTTTTGTCCTTATAGTTTATGACTCGTTTCAATTTAGTATTTATAGTTTTAATTAATTTATAAAAATTCTTATAGTTTTACTTTTGTCATGACCCAGAGGCGAGCAAAGATAGAAACACTTGAGTTGAGCGACCAAATCTTCAAAAAAGGCGTGATCGCCCAGCCCAAGGCTAGATTTATAGCAAAAACCAAGAAACTCAATTGAGTCATGTGCTATATAGAATTGGCCGAAATTTACTTACCGATCACATAAAAATAAGATAGTGAAAAATTAAAATAATCCAACAAAATATTGTGCAGGAAATAACATATCTGTGACGACCCCCAACCCGATCGGGGCCGAGGAGCCATCACTCCGGGACATTTAACAGAGAACAGGACATATATTTTTTTTTGATAAACAGAGTAGACTGAACTTTTAAGAGCAAACCCTTAAAAGCATTACAGAGAGAGAACTTTAAAACTTTACACAGAGAAGACCTTCTCTGGATTAAGGGCTGGAAAGATATGATTAAAAACCGGACTTCAGAAATAAATGGCAAGAGTAAAACAGGGAGACAGAGGGCAAGGAGAAATAAAAATGATGAAGACAGAATATTGAAACAGAATCAGAAGACATATTAATTGTTGAACCACAGAAATAGAAGACTCAAGAAAACAGGGATACAGAACACTTTGAACGTTTAAATAAAAGATTGGATGGACGACGGGCATGCAGAGAACGACGTGATAAAATACATGCAGGTGAAAATAAATGAGAAATATAAAATGAAAGACATATGAAAGAAAGGTACAGTGAATACCGGAATCGGGGATCTATGGCCGAAGGAGTAAATTACACGGGGCAGAAGACGTAGGCAGTAGACGAAGCAGAAATGCAAGTAAACTGGGGGTGCGATTATAAGACTAGCGGTGAATGTGAATAAGATAAAATGAGCAGTAACAAACAGTAGAAGTTAGTTAAACCAGATGACTTCAGGCGGAAGATGTAATAACTGGGCGGACGATTGTGGCAGATGACGTCAAACGGAAGATATGGATGCACGTCAGGTGGAAGATTGAATTTTTTTAAAGGCAGCGGTGATGCAGGTAGAAATGCACTGTTCACCAGGTTTAGAGGTGAACTTACCCCAGACAGAATGCACTGTGGTCACCGGGTGGATGTGACTACATGATCATGGAATGAGCTCTCAGCAGACTGGAGGCATAACTACAGACAGAAATG
Organism: Begonia masoniana; assembly: GCA_022432975.1. NCBI lineage: Eukaryota > Viridiplantae > Streptophyta > Magnoliopsida > Cucurbitales > Begoniaceae > Begonia > Begonia masoniana. The sequence goes on from CM039514.1 coordinate 25,847,430, forward strand.
CACTGTTCACCGGTGAATGTGAACTACAGACAGAAATGCACTGTTCACCGGTGGATGTGAACTACAGATAGAAATGAGTTCACCAGTGGATGTAAACTACAGACCGAAATGAGTTCAACGGTTGATGTAATCGGAAGATGTAATTTTAAAGGCAGAATTTGACAATCTTTTTACAAGAAAATGTATAAGCAGGGAACATCAAAACAGAAGGCATAAAGGTTTCAGACCTTCAAAACCCGATTCGAAACAAGGTTGTAAAACATATTTGACAGAGATTTTAAGAAACACATACTGCATGGATAGCTCGAGAATTCGAGACCATCCATGCACAACCTAAAAAGGAAGAACCCTAGCAGTTCCAGAATTTTTTCAATACATTTCAAAACATATATACAACTGTCAAATACAGAGGTTTTAGACATCAATACAGAACTGAACCTACAGAACTGAACCTACACTTCAAATGTTTCAAAACTTCAAAAGACGATACAGAACTTGGCATAACTTCAGAAAATACATTCTCACAAGGTTAACTCTTGTCTGACTGCAACAGCCAACCCCCGCAAGCTCGTGCCACCAACCACCTATTCGTCGGCCTGAGGCACAAAATCCTCATCCACAGGGTCCGTACCTACAACAGGGAGTTCAACTATGAGCCAAAAGCTCAGTAAGAACATACAATGCAGTTATGCATATGTTGTGCATGAACATTTTGAAATACATGAACATTAAATTACATTACGTTTCACTGGACAGGAAGGTAAAAGTGGGATGAAGAGCTGGCGCAACAGGAGTACACGACAAGTACTTAACAGGGATAACAAGGATAACAGGGATAACAGGATGTCAGTCCTCGTCCACACTTAACCATACATTACATTCACATTTTTAACTTTCATAACTTCAAATCTGGTGCTGAAAACATTTGCATGACTTTCAGAGAAAACGTGTATGCATGAATATTTACAGTGCTTAACATCACATAAACTGGTGACAGGATATTAAAGTAGAACATAAAGTAAAAACACACTTAACCTAAAACATAACCTACAGTTTAACTACTCAACAGTGATCCCGACAACATAAAACCTAGTACCTCCGTATTGTATGGCCTTAAGGGACGAACCTATACGTATGAACTTACCTGTGGTCCGTGAGTTGCAAGCTTTGTTCGTCTTGATGAGTCTCAAACCTATAATATGCACTATCGGACATTAACCCTAAAACTTCAAGGGTTACCTTTAACAGGAAAATGGAAGAAAATAGGAGAAGACCATTTTTGGAAATGGTTGCACTTCGTCTGGAAAAGAGAAAACAGAGAAGAGAATGGAGAGAACAGAGAAGAGAAGTGAAGAGGGTTTCACGTAGGAGGAAGAGTATATCTTGTTTAACAAGTTGAATACATGGCAGCCATTCATTGGCTTCCTCCCACGTACCTTAATTCCTACCTAAACTGTAACGCCTGACAATCTCTGCCAGGTGATTTTCTTAACGGAATTAACTGTCACCTTTATTATTAATACTTGAATTTAATTTTAATGCCAAGATTTATTTGGTTTCTAATTTTGGGGTGGCAAAATGGTATTTAGGAAGGATCTTATTATTATAAATAGAAAATGGAAACCTTAAACCTCACTTAAACCCTACTGTAGCCGACATTCTCTCTCAGCGATTCCCGTGCTTCCAGAGCTTTTTCTCTGCCTGCGATTCCCTCTTTGGCGATCGATTTCTCCAGCCTCCACTCTGATAACCTACATTCGAGGTAAGATTTAGTCAATGTAGTTGTCATGTAGTTGTTTGGAACTCTGTTTTCAACTAAAACCCAATGTTTCAAGATTCTTCAATGGCCGAATAATAGGAACATTTTTATCGGTGTTTGGTAATGGCATTTCCGAATCGATTCTGGACATTTAATATAACCGACCCTAATTAATCGTTAGTTGAACCCAGTTGTTTTGGTTTTGGATTTCAGACTGCACACAGAGAACTAGACTAAGGGATTCAGGAATGACTTTAGTTATTAGATTCTAGGATGATTTGTGATTAGGACTATTAGGAATTTTATTTTAACTACTACAATGTAATGTTTTAGGTGAAGAAGTCTTAAGAAAAGGAGCTCAAGTTGCTAAGGAAACCAGGTAAGTGAATGTATAGGATTCCCGGCCATTAGGGCCCTACATCATAAGGATGCTAGGTAGAAACTGATACGATGATTAGAAGTTATTTTAGCTATTGTCTGTTACTTATGATGATGTTATTTTAAGTTAGTAAGATGGTTTGTACTTGGATGATTTACGGATGTTTGAGAACTATGTTATGTGATGTTCTGTTAGAGCCCATGAAGTCAACTGTCTAGTATGATGATTTTCATAGTCTGATGATTTAAGAACATTCATGTCATGCATCATGATTTACTTCTCAAGCATATGAAAATGATTTATGAGCATATTTTCTCCATGAACAAGATATGAGAATGAATATGAAAACGATCCCATACAACATGATTAAGTGAGGGTTGGGGGCGGGTTGACGTATGCCACAGTCCAAAGAGGGACCATGAAAATGACCCGAAAGGGAATATGATCAAAATCACTGTCAACCCCCCTTTTACGGCACAAATCCTCCCTTAATCCATATGATGAAAACGATGAACAGAAACAAGAATGATAAATGATCAAGAACATGTTTTTCTCAACTGTACATTCATGAATACATGTTAGTTTGCATTCCTTACTAAGCATTAGGCTTATAGTTTAAACCTCATGATGTAGGTGACGAGTTTTCAGGTGAAGATCTCAAAGTTAATGTGTAACATCCCTAAAACTGTACCCATTTTCCCGTACATATTTTTTTTTAATACTTAATTAAACTTAAGCGGAATTGAAGTCTTCATTTTAAACCACTTAAAGCAAAACCATTTATGAACTTAAATCTATTTAAAACAATTAATAAAACAAATAAAACATTTACCAAATTGGTCAGGGGCAGAACCGAAAGGCAGAGGAAAAAGAGAAGCAGCGACTGGTCGCTGCAATACAGCGATCAGTCGCTGCATAATGCAGCGCCCGATCGCTGAATTATGCAACGATCGGTCGCTGCAGCGCCCGATCGCTGCATGGTGCAGCGATCAGTCGCTGCATATGTGCAGCGCCCGATCGCTACACTGCAGTGATCCGTCGCTGCATATGTGCAGCGATAATCTGCTGCTAACGACCAGAATAACTTACCTCTCTGGAATCCGAAATTCCAGAGAGCAAATTTCAACTTTTCATACATTTTCACATTTTCATTACTCATCTATGTACCCTAATTACACGATCTAAACCCACATTAAACTTCCATGAAAACGAACTGCATGGGTACATTTAAAAATTGTCAAAATCCTCCTGTTTTCAAATTACTAAACAATTCCAAAATAGACTTCCTAACGATTATAAAACAGTTTTCAAAACGTTTAAAACCTCAAAACGTAAACCTATCAACTACCAGAACCAAGCATCCTCAAATTCTATACAATTATCAGTCCAAAAACCATCAAAATCTATACATACATCCCCACAGGTCGGTTAAGCATCGACTGCGCAATACACCACCGCAATCCATCTTCCGTCAACTGCCTCACACATCAGGACGAGGAACGTCGTCCTCACCTGGCTCGATGTCACCTAAAACGTCACCTACACCATACAGACACACTATGAGCTAAAGGCTCAGTAAATTCTACGTAAATGCAGATGCGTGCAGTGCATATGGAGTTCGGAAATCATGCATAACATACAAAGCGTCGCAGACAGTATATCACCGAGATCTCACCCCCCTAAACGAAAGGGGCCCATCTAGCGGTCGGACTACCCCGTGCGGTTAGAGGAGGGGGGTACACGCTTACAACACGTACAGCCATGCCTGAGCCCACCTCGCGTGACCAGATAACAGATTACTTTCATTAATTACAGTACATGAGATGTGGTATCGGCCAGACCCTTAATCGGCCTCGCACGATAGATCAATAGCCCCCAATTTCTGGGCCACATAAATTTTCTGAAAACATTGTGCAGAAATTCATTTTCATGCCAAGTTAAAATACGTGATGCATGAACAGTTCAATATAAATGTAAACAAACAAGCATGCGTACCATCAAGACTGTAATTGGAATAACCTACAAAACGTTTACACCTAACTACCCAACCAAAGCAATTTAAAACAAACAATCGACTAAGATCCTCGACGCTACATCGAAGTACGGTGTAGACCAATCGGTTAGAGTAAGTCACGAGAACTTACCTTGAGCGCGCTGAACTTCAAGTTCTGTCTGCGAGAGTCGTTCACCTAAGGCAATTTAAAACGATCGACGTTAAAACAAGTTTAAGCTTCTAAACGTCCAAATTGACAAAACCTCAACTAAAGAATTTCCTAAAGCTTTAATCCAATTCATTGAGCTAATTTATCGAGCAATACACGCTCGACAACTCAAATCCCAATTTACGAGCTTTTCCCTAAATCTCAAAATTTCTCGAATTTTAACATTTTCACAAATTAATTAGATTCGTCCTATAATGTCCAATGCGTTCTATTTCGTTCATAATCTACGATAACCTATTGATTTCGAACCCTAAATCTCGATTTTTAACGAAAACCTAAACGAAACCATAATGCCGTAACTCTGTAAAAATCAAAATAAACGCTCTAAGAACGTTGATTCATACCTAGGGTTGCGAGAGGAGGAGAAAAGACGAAGAACGGAAGTCGAACGGAGGAGAAACGGAGGTCGGAATGGAGGAGGCGTCGACGGGCAGAGAGGAGAAGCTCTCTGGTTTTCGTGAACGCCTAGAGAAGAAATGAGGGAAGTGAGGGAGAGAAGAAACAAATTTGTTTTTAATATAATTTGGCTTGCAAAATTACCATTTTGCCCTTAGCACTTAATTTTATTTGTTTCGTCCTTCGTTTCGTTAATCGGCCAAAGATTCGACTTCCCCAAATTTCCTTATTTCACCAATAAGTCCAACTTATTATTTGGGATTTAATAAAACTGTCCGTTCGCAAATCGGACCTCGTTTACTCTTTTTACTAAAACGCCATTTACATTACGATAGAGGTAATTACTCGGAACATAGCGTTATAACTCCAGAAATTCTCGTAAATTCCTTAAAATTCTTATTATTCGTTAGGATCGCAATGACACTTTCTTTTCGTGAAACGGACCTGATTTGACATATTTACAAAAATGTCATAATATAATATACAAATCCGTACAAGCCGGGTATTACATAATGAGGATGTTTAAGCTCGGTTGCTGGAAGGTGCTCAGGGTGGAGATTTGTGGCTGGCAGGCGATATTGACCTGCAGTTATGCTCACATTAAGTCAGTAAGGTTTATGATAGGCTGAAGTCTGTGTAGGATGAGATTTCTTTTTACAACATTGGGATGTTGGGATTTGTCTATTTGATCTCTGAGTTCGAGGAATGATTTAAGTTTATAGAATGATCTGCTTAATTAAGTCTTCCGCTTCACGTATCTTGAATGAGTCTATGATTTTTATTCGTTTAAAGTTTATGTCTATCAAGTTGAAATCTATAAGAGTCGGGTATCTTTCTGTTGGTTGAAATTGCTTGATGATTATCGTGTTTTACTACTGAGTGATAGGGGTCGGATAAGTGTATCATCCGGCTGACATCATCGGCGGATGTCGAATGATAGAAGTTGAACGATTGAGTCTTCCGGCTGACGTCATCGGATGATGTTGAGTGTTTACTCACCGGATGATGTAAGTAAAGTATTTAGTCGTTTGTTCACCGGATGAAGTCTCCTGTCGGATGAGGTAAGTAAGTCACGTGCATTGCACATGTCCACCAGATGATGCCCATGTCTACCGGAAGTAATGTTTTGTCGTTTAGTGACCGGGCGATGTAGGTGTTTTCTTTACCGGATGATATAAGTAATGTTTTGTCGTTTAGTGACCGGGCGATGTAGGTGTTTTCTTTACCGGATGATATAAGTAATGTTTTGTCGTTTAGTGACCGAGCTATGTTTTAATTAGACACGTGAAACGCCCGTGTCCGCCGGCAGATGTGTAATGTATTTCGTTGCTGGGCGATGCCTAATGAATCACGTGTGATGTCTTGAACTAAGTTATGATTTAAAAGAAAAATATAGAAAAATAAAAAGGGAGAGAACAAAGGAATATAAGGATATAAGGTCAATTCTAAAAGAGTCAAGGTTTAGTTTCGGCCCTACTGGGGTCGTTACATAAACAACCCCTCCATTGGTTTTCTAACTAAATGAATGCTTTGGTTATACTTTGGTTTAGTTTTCCACTAAACATCCCAACAAATTTCACCAAAACATACATTATATTAATATAAACCTAATCCCATTGGATAATTCGAGGGATAATTTTCCGGCCAAAAATGTCGGGTGTTACAATATCAAACATTCAACAATCTATATAGACTACAGATAAAAAAAATAAATAAACAAAGAATTTTTGACCAAGGAAATGATAACTGTAAATGATAAATTATGTTGGCATTGATTTTTTGGCAATTGACAATTAAGGAAGTTTATACTTTATTCTATATTTATCTATTTATATTTTGAAAGGATGTTACTTGGAGAGCAAGCTATCACAACATTATAGGAAGTTATTATTTTGGCAAGCTAATTTGAAGATTGTGATTCTGTTAAGCTGGATTATGGCAATATACGTGATCTGATTTGTTCTAGATTCGTTGCCAATATTTTTTCTTGATTTATGGATCGGACTATCCATAAATGTCACAACTGATGTCACATATTCGAATGTCGTGGATTCAGTTTCCTTCTTCTGTGCATTTTTGTTTGTATAAAATATTTGAAGCAAAAACAGAAAGATTTGTTGCAAACGATATTTAAACATTCTTCTCTCACAGAATCTGTGCGTGCAGATTATTATCCTTCTCCAAAATTTCTTGTGCTGCAAGTTTTTCTTTCTCTCCCTAATGTTTCGGCATATGAGTTTGTCATTATTTATTTTGGTTATTGAATGAATGTTTTCACACTTTTTTTTATGGTTGGAATTCATTGTTATCTAAGTGTGTTGATTGATTGCATCTGAAGACAACGACGAGTGTCATTGGTAGTGTCAAAGGTGCTTTCCTTGTTATTTTCATTAAAACTCAGTCTCGGGAGGAGTCTTCTTGGAAATCGGGAGGAATTCTGATCGTTGGCAAGTGGAACTTGCCATACACAGATTCCGGGAGGAGTCATCATCGACAAGGGGATTTTGTCACGTTTAGATTCCGGGAGGGATCAATTTCTGGACGAGGGGAGCTCATAAAAGCAGGTTCATTAGGAAAGTTAGGAAGAGGCGGCAACAAAGATTAAAGGAAGTCCTACTTTGTGTTAAACCGAGTGTCTTATAACTTTGTTAACTCTGTGAATTGTTTTTATAACTAGGCGTGGCCCCACAGATGTAGGCAATTGCTGAACTGCATTACCAACTTCCTGTCTCTTTACTTTCCGCACTTTATTATTATTCATTATTGCATTTATTATCAGTGTCTTACTCAGTGTTCCAACACTCGCTAAGACACTGCGTATCTAATCACGATTTTTCAATTGGTATCAGAGTGGGTCATTTTTGTTTCTTAAGCGAGATCCGCGGGACAAGATCGTAGTGTTTGTGCAATAGACTATATGAAGGAAGGAGGTTCAACAATGCGTCCACCTCTGTTGGATGGAAGTAATTATGTTTATTAGAAGGTCAGAATGAGAGCTTTCATCAAAGCCATAGATGAAAAGACTTTCAGATCTATTTTGACAAGAAGAAATCCTCCAATGGTTACCAACGAAGAGGGTGTCACATCCCCCAAGTCTGAAGAAAGTTGGTTGATGACTGAAAAGACGTTGGTAAATAGTAATTCAAAGGCACTTAACTGCTATTTTCAATGGAGTTGATCCTATTCAGTTTAGACTCATCTCTACGTGTGAGTTAGCCAAAAGGGCATGAGAGATTCTCCAGACAACTTATGAAAGAACATTAGCTGTTAAGTTATCAAAAATGCTGATGCTAACTACAAGGTTTGAGAACTTAAAAATGCATGAAAATGAGAGTATAGCCGAGTTCAATGCTAAACTCTGTGACATTGCAAATGAGGCGTTTGCTATTTGTGAGATTTTTCCTGAATAACAATTGGTAAGAAAAACTCTACGATCTCTTCCTCAGCGGTTTGCTTATAAAGTCATTACTATTGAAGAAGCAAAAGATGTCTCCAAAATGAAGCTAGAAGAGCTGATGGGATCACTTAGAACATTTGAGATGAATCTTGGAGTGGACACAGAAGCAAAGAAGCTCAAAGGAGTAGCTCTAAAAGCAAAAAAGCAAGATTTAAATGATCATGGTGAAGATGATCTTGAGGAATCTCTAGCACTGCTATCTAAGAACTTCAGCAGAGTTATGAAGAGATTTTGGAAAAATAATCAAGGTGTCAAGCACAGTGTCAGTAACACCAAGAATAGCTCTTTAAGCAATAAGAAATACAAAGAAGAAAATCATGTTTCTAATCAATCTCTTAAGAACATAGGGATTCAATGCAGAGAATGTAATGGCTTTGGTTATATCCAGGCGGAATGCGATAATACTTTGAAGAAGAAAAATTCTCTCAACACGACTTGGAGTGAAGATGAGTCATAAAAAGAAGACGAATTTTATAACAACGATGTGGCTTTTGTTGCTAAAGCTGAACATACAGATAATGGTGGTGTTACCAGGGTGTCATAGAAAATATATCGACTTGTAGTGATGAAGATGAAGAGGAAGTTACAAAAGAAGACCTCATCATTAAATACAAGACTCTTAATAAGAAATGGATCGAACTTGTTAGAGTAAATCAACATCTACGCATTCAGATTTGAGGCTTGAGAGATGAGAAGATTAATCTTCAAAATTATGTTGTGGTGTTAGAAACCAAATTGAGAACGAGTCGGGATGAAGTTAAGAATCTGTTCAATGAGATAAATCACATGAAGAAAAATGTCAAAATGTTAAATTCAGATTCCTTTAAGCTGGATGATATTCTGAAAATCAGCAAACCAAATGGTAATCGTTCTGGACTCGGTTACATTGGAGAAAGCTCAGTGTCACAGACAGTATCAAGCTCAATGTCACAGATAGTGTTAGTAAAAGGTGGTGATCACAAAGGAAAACAAGTTATTATGAGTACAGCATACGACAAGAAGAAGTCAGATTCTTGTGATTATATTTCTATTTGTCTCTATTGCAACCGCAATGTTTTACCTATCTTGCCGACTTAAGACAAGGTACTACTATAAATTTTTCTTCTCACAGATTTCCTCATCAAGAATGGGTGTTGAAATGCAATGTTACACATATTTCTCTAAAGACCACTACAACCGATACTTGATACTTTGACACTAGATGCTCCATGCACATGATTGGTGAAAAGAAGTTCTTGAATAATATCATATCTGAAAGTATGGAAAAAGTGACATTTGGCAATGGTGTCAAAGCTAGTGTCATTAGAAGAGGAACGCTAAATGTTCCAGGGCTACCAAAGTTGGATAAAGTTCTTCTGGTAAATGGTCTAAAGGCAAATTTAATTAGCATTAGTCAGTTGTGCGATCAAGATCTGAATGTTCACTTCACTCGTGGAAAGTGTGTGGTTTCCGATAAAGAAAAAAGTGCATTATACAAAGGATAAGATCTTCTGACAATTGTTATCTTATTTCGTCATCTTCTATATATTTTTATTCAAGCACGGAAGACTCTATTCTACGACATCAAAGGTTGGGACGTGTCAATATTAGGATGTTGAAGAAGATCATTTCAAAGGGAGATGTTTGTGGGATTCCCATGATGAATTTTGATGAAGACAAAGTGTGTGGTGTAACGCCCCGAATCTCCACGACCCGGTTCGCTACAGGAACTCACTAGTACTGCACTGATACTGTATGACTCTCTCAACTCTCATTTGCTTACACTTCCAATAAGGCTCACGCAGCAGAATTAAAACTAACCTTCTGAAACTCTCTTATGTCTTACCTAACTGCCTAGACTCGTTAATTTAATCTTAATCGTTAGGCACCACGGCATCCTCCCCGAAAATTTCGGTAGAGTAACGCCTGAAAATGGCGCCCCCGAAATGCTAAGTACCTGCAAACAAATCCTCAACAATTCCAGAATGTTCCTAACCATCTAACCAACATACGAAATCTCCAGACAATCATCATACTAGTAAGAAAAACGGAGCTACCAACCAATAATGAAGAGAGTCCACATTATAATGGTGACACGCCACCCTTAACTATGGTTATATACAACGAAATACTCAATGCCCTCGCAAAGTAACCTACTCCTGAACGACAACATACTGCAATTCCTACAAGGTCGGGTCGCCCTAACACTGCCATCAACCGGGGCCCTGGTCGCACACCACCAACTGCTACCTACTCCTGGTCAAGCTCTCGGTACTCTCCCTCCTTCACCCCGGCACCTACACCACAGAACACACCATAAGCTCAAAGCTTAGCAAGTATAGTGTAATACCTGGCTTTTCAAGATATTACTATTTTAAATATAAATGACATTTTTGTAAATACGTCAAATCAAGCCCGTTTTATGAACAGAAGGTTTCGTTGGGATCCTAATTATTAATATGGATTTTAAGAAATTTACGAGAATTTTCGGAGCAGTAACGCTTAATTCCGAGTAATTATGTTTCTCGTAATACAAAGAACGTTTTAGTAAAAATAGTAAATGTAGTCCGATTTGCAAACGGACAGTTTTATTAGGACCTTAATAATAAGTTGGACTTATTGGTGAAATAAGGAGATTTAGTGAAACCGAATAGTTAGCCGATTAACGAAACGAATGACGAAACAAATATAAAAACAAAGGAAGGGCAAAATGGTAATTTGCCAAAGTAAATTTATAAAATAAGAGAAAACCTTTCTCTTCTTCATTTTCTTCTTCTCTGCTTCCCGCGAACGCCGGAGAGAAAAGCTCTTTGCCAGCCGCGACGATCCGACGATTCCGGCCTCCGTTCTCCGTGATTTCTTCTCCAATCGCAACCCTAGGTATGAATCTACGTTCTAAGAGTGTTTACTTCGATTTCTACGGAGTTTAAATAATTAGGGTTTCGTTAGGGTTCGTATTAAAAATGCGATTTAGGGTTCGTAATTAATAGATTTAGCGTGTTTAAGGATATAAAGAATATGTTGAGCGTTATTAGACGAGTTTAAACCGATTTGGGAAAAGTTGAAAATTGGGGATTTTTGGGTTTTTAGAGAAAAAGCTCGTAAAGTGTGAATTGGGGTACCGAGCATAGATTGCTCGAATAAATGGCTCAATGAATTGGATTGGAGCTTTAGGAAGTTTTCTTAGTTAAGGTTTTCTTGAATTCGGACGATTAGAAGTTTAAACATGTGATATTGATGATCGTTGTGCTTTGCCTCAGACAAACAATGCTCGTGGACGGAGCTTGAGCTGCAGCGGACGCGAGGTAAGTTCTCGTGACATACTCTGGCCGACTGGCCTACACCGTACTTCGATGTAGCGTCGAGGATCTCAATGGATTGTTTGTTTTAAATTGCTTTGGTCGGGTAGATAGGTTTATAATTGTTGTAGGTTATTCCATTTTAGTCTTGATGGTATGCATGTTGATTGTTTATTTTATGTTCATATCTGTTCATGCATCACGTATTTCAAATGTCATGAAAACAAATTTCCGCACGACGTTTTAAAGTGAATGCAAAGAAATGATGTCCCTACGGTATACAGTTTAAATGACCCTACGGTATATAGTTTAAATGGCCCTTCGGTATACAGTTTATAGCACAGCAAAGCAATGAGCGTTATTAGACGAGTTTAAACCGATTTGGGAAAAGTTGAAAATTGGGGATTTTTGGGTTTTTAGAGAAAAAGCTCGTAAAGTGTGAATTGGGGTACCGAGCATAGATTGCTCGAATAAATGGCTCAATGAATTGGATTGGAGCTTTAGGAAGTTTTCTTAGTTAAGGTTTTCTTGAATTCGGACGATTAGAAGTTTAAACATGTGATATTGATGATCGTTGTGCTTTGCCTCAGACAAACAATGCTCGTGGACGGAGCTTGAGCAGCGGACGCGAGGTAAGTTCTCGTGACATACTCTGGCCGACTGGCCTACACCGTACTTCGATGTAGCGTCGAGGATCTCAATGGATTGTTTGTTTTAAATTGCTTTGGTCGGGTAGATAGGTTTATAATTGTTGTAGGTTATTCCATTTTAGTCTTGATGGTATGCATGTTGATTGTTTATTTTATGTTCATATCTGTTCATGCATCACGTATTTCAAATGTCATGAAAACAAATTTCCGCACGACGTTTTAAAGTGAATGCAAAGAAATGATGTCCCTACGGTATACAGTTTAAATGACCCTACGGTATATAGTTTAAATGGCCCTTCGGTATACAGTTTATAGCACAGCAAAGCAAAAAGCAAAGCAAAGCAAAACAAAGTAAAGAAAACAAAGTATTATTTGTAAAGTCACATGCATAGCATGCATTTGCATTTACTAGAGCTTACTGAGATTTTTATCTCATAGATGTCTGTATGGTGTAGCTGATCCCGATACAGGTGACTACGAGATCCCTCCACCTGAGGAGTGATGGCAGTTGACAAAGGATGGTTGCGGTGGTGTGCTGGCGCAGTCGATGCTCACCTGATCCGTGGGGACGTATGTGTAGGTTTTAAGGATTTTTAGGACGTTATTGATGACTTTGTCTTGATAGAACATATTATGATGTTTGGGATCTGGTTAGCTGATAGTCTGATGTTTTCAAAGTTTTATAAACCGTATTTGTAAAATGTTTTATTAAAGCTTTTAATTGCACGTTATAGAAATCGTTTGAAATGGTTTAGGTTCGATATGGATATGCTCGAGTTTTAGAGCTATCCACGCGGTTGGATTCCGCAAAGTCCGCTGCAAGTTGGTCGAGTTTAGGAAACGTTTTGGTTGGATTTAAGTTATAGTTTCATGGTGTTTATGGATAAGAAAAGTGGTAAAAATGTATTAAGTTCACTCTCTGGAGTCGGATTCCAGAGAGTTGCATTGAAGTGTTTATTCCAGGTAGCTCAAAAGTGTTTGCTCTCTGGAATTTGTAAAGAAAATGGTAGGCGACTGGGCGCCATATGACGAGGGGCGACTAGCGCCCGATCGCCAGGCACCAAACGCTGCCAGCGACTGATTGCTGGTAGCGTGCCAGCGACTAATCGCTGGGCAGACAAGGCTGCTCAGCGATCGAGCGCTGAGACCAATCGCTGATGCAGCGATTGGTCGCTGCTTATCCTTCCTCGGCAGAATGACACTTCTGCCCTCTCTTCTGTTTTAATTGAAATTAGTTTGACATATAGTTTTATTTCATGATTTCAATTGTTGTAAATGGTTTTATACTAATCGTTTTAAGTTTAATTTTAAACGGTTCACAAACAACGCTAACGATTTCAATTCCGATTTAGTTTTCGCTTAAAGTGTAAAATAAAATGAAAAATTTATACGCGTAAAATGGGTATAGTTTTAGGGATGTTACAATTATGGTATCAGAGCCCCCGGGTTTTAAAATCGGTTCTGTAGACTGCTCGACTGCACAGCTACTACGCGGACATCCTTCATCAACTGTAAGTCTGTTTATAGCTTTATTGATTTGGTTTCTTAGGATTATTGTTTTGCTCTTTTATAGGATTTTTATAAAATGGTTCGAGGAAGGGATCCTAGAGATGACGCGCTAGATCGATTTACGGAGTTGATAGATCGCCAGTCTCAGCATATGGACCGGCAAGCGCAGTAGATTACGGACTTAGTAAATCGGGAGAACCAGAGGGCCCGGGATTTGACAGTTCCCAACAACCAGGGCATGCAGAAGTTTCAGGGCCTACGACCTCCAGTGTTCGATGGTCGATCATCGGATCCTATTGTTGCGGAGGAATGGATCCGAGTTATGGAGGATATGTTAGCGTATGCCGAGGTAGGGAACGGGAGCATGGTGGCGTATGCTACTTTTCACTTAGCAATGGATGCCCGTTTCTGGTGGGATTCGATCAAAGCGACGACGGACGTATCAGTTATGACTTGGGATCGGTTCAAGTTTGTATTTTTTGACAAGTATTTTAACCGCACAGTGAGAGTGGCGAAGAGGAATGAGTTCACGCAGCTGAGGCAGACAGGTTCAGTTGCAGAGTATATCCGAAAGTTTGAGGCTTTATCGCGATTTTCACCGCGCCTTGTCAGCGATAACGAGGAGAAGGTACACCAGTTTATGGAGGGCCTTAATTCGGAGATCTGGATTCACGTTGTTGTATCAGGTATTATTGATGTACCCTATTCCGACATCACAGCTAGGGCTCTGGATATTGAGGCCGCCAGAGCTACTTGTGTTAGACCGAGGGAGCCAGCTAAGGGCTTCTTCCGTGAGATTCAACCTCAGTTGCAGAATCAAGGCTGGCAGCCAAGAGCACAGCAACAACAACAGCAGCAGAGAGACATTAAAAGGCCTCTAGAAGGAGGCAACGATCGAGGGAAAGGCAAACAGGTATAAGGGGCTTCTCAGTTACCTCTTTGCCCTAAATGCCAGAGGGAGCACAGGGGACAGTGCAGGGTAGGCATAAATGTGTGCTATTGGTGTGGAGAACCAGGCCATTTTGTTAAAAACTGCCCGAATCAGGGTCGAGATCAATCAGGCAGAGATCAACATGGCAGAGATCAAAGGAAAGTTTTACCGAGAGTCTTTGCACTCATCGAGCCTGACAACGCCGACGATGGGGCCCAGCCTTCTACAATTGCAGGTATTATTTAAATTACTTATACAATGATATGTATATGATAGATAAAATATTTAGATCTGAAATTAGTAAGGAAGAGAGTAATAGGTGAGTAAGAAGGATTACTAGGCGGACCTCGAGGAGAAGATAAGAGGATACACATATAACAATAAACACCATATAGAAATATAGTTCTACATTAGTAGGATTAGTTTGATTTAATCAACGGAGTTTGCGCACCTAGGGTTTAGTAACAATTAGAGGAATACACCCTATGGGATATGGATTTTAAGTAGGTAGGGATTGTGTCTAATTGACAACCTTTTGGAGTATTAGATTATGACTAGTCAAGGAAGATGAAAATTGAGAAATAAACCTATAAAGGAATACTCTAGATTGTTGTAATATATGGAGTGTGTTTAAATACATGAAAGGGTACCGTAGAGCTCGTATATTGAGGATTCGTATGAAGTTAGGAGTATCTAGATTAAGATAGAATTCAAGTGTTAAACTTAGAATGATTTTCGAATAGAATAGTTGGAACCTGATTGGAAAGAGCGAACAAATATAGATTAGTCGATGAACTCAAAGTAGCCTTGAGGAATTTAGTGAAGGTAAAGTAGATCGTTGGAATAAATGAGAGCTTAGATTGGCGTTTAAAGGATAACAAATTGAGAAATTTGCGATTTATAGAATAAGGAGAGTGAGAATTATCACCGAAACCATCTAAGTAAACTTAGAGGTGAGATTAAGTTAGTAAATTTCTAGTGATCGACTCGTGTGTGGCAGGTCGAGACCAAGTAGTGCATGAATGGCTTAGGTTAGAATGACTAGTTTAGAGCGCATCAATGATGAGATTTAGAGACTTGACCGTACTTAGAGTAAATAGAGTTTAAGATAAACAAAAGAGTGTAACGTAAGTAGTGTGAGAACTTTAATTAAGAATATAGTGGTAGAATTTAAGGACAAAACTTAAAATGGAAGCGATGTTAGTAAGGAAACTCTAGTGACATAGTTCGAGGAGTATAACAGTGTAAGTTTAGTTGTAAAATCCGCCCTGAAATAACTGGTGAGATTGGTAAGTTGCCCAGGAAAGTATGTGATTTAGGAGATTTAGCAAGACTTAATGTGTGAGTGAGGATATCTACAATCCAATTGAGAGTAGAGATTTCGAATTTGAGGCTAATGTTGGAAGGTATAGTTGACGTTTTGGATTAGAATCGTAGAGATTGACCCTAGGGATGACGAGATCGGAGTTAATAAAAGAAAGTTCGAATTTTGTTAGAGATAGAATTCTAAGTAATACTGACTGTAGTTCATAGTTTGACTCACATAGACCAAGTAGTGTAATAGTCGTATAGTTGTAGGGTATAACGATGAGGACTTAATTAGGAAACCCGCACCGAAATAGTCTACAAAAGTCAATGGGTTACCCAAGAAGTTAGGTGACCAGTAAATCCCTTGGGTGATACAGTTACGAGGAATCGTTACCCGAGTGAAGATAGAAATTTGGGTCGACACGAGTCTCGACTACAGACGAAACCAATGAGGTTATAGAGAAATTTAGGTAAATCAATTGGAGATTTAAGGACTTAACTAAGCTTGGTACTTTAGTAAGGAAGTGTACGAACAGATCGAAGGTAGAGAATACGAGTTTAAGGCCGATATTGGAGGGTACAGTGGACAGTTTTGGGTTGAGAACCGCGAAGAGTGACCGTAAGTACAAATGATAATCGAAGCGTAAGGCCGCGTGATATGAGACGTTAACATCAAAGGTTATATAAGCTAAGTCAAATTTTGAGGAAAAAATTTTAAATAAGGTGGGTGGAATGTAATAACCGGCTTTTCAGGATATTACTATTTTAAATATAAATGACATTTTTGTAAATACGTCAAATCGAGCCCGTTTTATGAACAGAAGGTTTCGTTGGGATCCTAATTATTAATATGGATTTTAAGAAATTTACGAGAATTTTCGGAGCAGTAACGCTTAATTCCGAGTAATTATGTTTCTCGTAATACAAAGGACGTTTTAGTAAAAATAGTAAATGTAGTCCGATTTGCAAACGGACAGTTTTATTGGGACCTTAATAATAAGTTGGACTTATTGGTGAAATAAGGAGATTTGGTGAAACCGAATAGTTAGCCGATTAACGAAACGAATGACGAAACAAATATAAAAACAAAGGAAGGGCAAAATGGTAATTTGCCAAAGTAAATTTATAAAATAAGAGAAAACCTTTCTCTTCTTCATTTTCTTCTTCTCTGCTTCCCGCGAACGCCAGAGAGAAAAGCTCTCTGCCAGCCGCGACGATCCGACGATTCCGGCCTCCGTTCTCCTCCGTTTCTCCTCCGTTCTCCGTGATTTCTTCTCCAATCGCAACCCTAGGTATGAATCTACGTTCTAAGAGTGTTTACTTTGATTTCTACGGAGTTTAAATAATTAGGGTTTCGTTAGGGTTCGTATTAAAAATGCGATTTAGGGTTCGTAATTAATAGATTTAGCGTGTTTGAGGATATAAAGAATATGTTGAGCGTTATTAGACGAGTTTAAACCGATTTGGGAAAAGTTGAAAATTGGGGATTTTCGGGTTTTTAGAGAAAAAGCTCATAAAGTGTGAATTGGGGTACCGAGCATAGATTGCTCGAATAAATGGCTCAATGAATTGGATTGGAGCTTTAGGAAGTTTTCTTAGTTAAGGTTTTGTTGAATTCGGACGATTAGAAGTTTAAACATGTGATATTGATGATCGTTGTGCTTTGCCTCAGATAAACAACGCTTGTGGACGGAGCTTGAGCTGCAGCGGATGCGAGGTAAGTTCTCGTGACATACTCTGGCCGGCTGGCCTACACCGTACTTTGATGTAGCGTCGAGGATCTCAATGGATAGTTTGTTTTAAATTGCTTTGGTCGGGTAGATAGGTTTATAATTGTTGTAGGTTATTCCATTTTAGTCTTGATGGTATGCATGTTGATTGTTTATTTTATGTTCATATCTGTTCATGCATCACGTATTTCAAATGTCATGAAAACAAATTTCCGCACGACGTTTTAAAGTGAATGCAAAGAAATGATGTCCCTATTGTATACAGTTTAAATGACCCTACGGTATATAGTTTAAATGGCCCTTCGGTATACAGTTTATAGCACAGCAAAGCAAAGCAAAGTAAAGAAAACAAAGCATTATTTGTAAAGTCACATGCATAGCATGCATTTGCATTTACTAGAGCTTACTGAGATTTTTATCTCATAGATGTCTGTATGGTGTAGGTGATCCCTATACAGGTGACTACGAGATCCCTCCACTTGAGGAGTGATGGCAGTTGACAAAGGATGGTTGCGGTGGTGTGCTGGCGCAGTCGATGCTCACCTAACCCGTGGGGACGTATGTGTAGGTTTTAAGGATTTTTAGGACGTTATTGATGACTTTGTCTTGATAGAACATATTATGATGTTTGGGATCTGGTTAGCTGATAGACTAATGTTTTCAAAGTTTTATAAACCGTATTTGTAAAATGTTTTATTAAAGCTTTTAATTGCACGTTATAGAAATCGTTTGAAATGGTTTAGGTTCGATATGGATATGCTCGAGTTTTAGAGCTATCCACGCGGTTGGATTCCGCAAAGTCCGCTGCAAGTTGGTCGAGTTTAGGAAACGTTTTGGTTGGATTTAAGTTATAGTTTCATGGTGTTTATGGATAAGAAAAGTGGTAAAAATGTATTAAGTTCACTCTCTAGAGTCGGATTCCAGAGAGTTGCATTGAAGTGTTTATTCCAGTTAGCTCAAAAGTGTTTTCTCTCTGGAATTTGTAAAGAAAATGGTAGGCGACTGGGCGCCATATGACGAGGGGCGACTAGCGCCCGATCGCCAGGCACCAAACGCTGCCAGCGACTGATCGGTTGTAGCGTGCCAGTGACTGATCGCTGGGCAGACAAGGCTGCTCAGCGATCGAGCGCTGAGACCAATCGCTAATGCAGCGATTGGTCGCTGCTTCTCCTTCCTCGGCAGAATGACACTTCTGCCCTCTCTTCTGTTTTAATTGAAATTAGTTTGACATATAGTTTTATTTCATGATTTCAATTGTTGTAAATGGTTTTATACTAATCATTTTAAGTTTAATTTTAAACGGTTCACAAACAATGCTAACGATTTCAATTCCGATTTAGTTTCTGCTTAAAGTGTAAAATAAAATGAAAAATTTATACGGGTAAAATGGGTACAGTTTTAGGAATGTTACATATAGTGCTGAAATATAAACATAAAGCATGAAAACTGGTTATGCAATCCTAACACATGCACGTCTCTACACACGTTGTTATCATCTCACCGAGATTTGGAATGTAACCGCACCGGGCAGTCAATCCGTACACTGCACTGTTTACCGGCATGTCACCGCCGTTCCGGTTCCTCCAAAAACGGGGTCCACAAGTCACGCCCAAACCCCCACACCGCACTATTTACTTTTATAACGGTCCCCGAGGCGTTACGTATCGCCATCCCTCGGTTTTAACCTCGACCACGTGGCGTTACGTCCCGCCGTCCCACGTAATCAGGTGGCCCCGTACTCTAACCTTTCCAAAGGACCCCGAGGCGTTACGTATTGCCATCCCTCGGTTTTAACCTCGACCACATGGCGTTACGTCCCGCCGTCCCACGTAGTCAGGTGGCCCCTTACTCTAACCTTTCTAACGGACCCCGAGGCGTTACGTATTGCCGTCCCTCGGTTTTAACCTCGACCACGTGGCGTTACGTCCCGCCGTCCCACGTAGTCAGGTGGCCCCTTACTCTAACCTTTCTAACGGACCCCGAGGCGTTACGTATCGCCGTCCCTCGGTTTTAACCTCGACCACGTGGCGTTACGTCCCGCCGTCCCACGTAGTCAGGTGGCCCCGTTCCTCATCTCCTCTACTCTCTAATGCTTAAAACATGCTGTATACTAACCATACCAACTAATAACGACTTCACATCCACATCACATCACACACGTACCTACGACTCACAACCTGCATACTATGACCCACTAACGAGGACTTCACATCCACATCCGTACCTACAACCCACCACGTACGCAAGACTCATAACCTCAGAACCTCACCAGACTCACCTCCTACGCACGACTGACCCACAACCTGCACAAGACTCACAATCTATGTACAACTCACCCACAGCCTGCACAA
This sequence comes from Begonia masoniana, assembly GCA_022432975.1. Lineage (NCBI taxonomy): Eukaryota > Viridiplantae > Streptophyta > Magnoliopsida > Cucurbitales > Begoniaceae > Begonia > Begonia masoniana. The sequence continues at coordinate 25,867,400 of CM039514.1, forward strand.
TACCCACAGCCTACACATAACTAGCCCACAATCTACACAAGACTCACCACATACGTACGACTGTCTACCCTCACAAGGCTCATCACCTACCTACGACTGTCCCACAACCCTCACAAGGCTCACCACCTACCTACGACTGTCCCACAACCCTCACAAGGCTCATCACCTACCTACGACTGTCCCACAATCCTCACAAGGCTCACCACCTAGTCCCACAATCCTCACAAGGCTCACCACCTACATATGACTATCCCACAATCCTCACAAGGCTCATCACCTACCTACGACTGTCCCACAACCCTCACAAGGCTCATCACCTACCTACGACTGTCCCACAACCCTCACAAGGCTCACCACCTACCTACGACTGTCCCACAACCCTCACAAGGCTCATCACCTACCTACGACTGTCCCACAATCCTCACAAGGCTCACCACCTACATATGACTATCCCACAATCCTCACGAGGCTCACCACCTAGTCCCACAACCCTCACAAGATTCACCGCCTACGTACAATTGTCTCACAACCCTCACAAGGCTCATCACCTACCTACGACTGTCCCACAACCCTCACAAGGCTCATCACCTACCTACGACTGTCCCACAATCCCTCACAGGCTCACCACCTAGCTACACTGTCCTACACCGTCACGTGCTCACCACCTACATTAGACTTGACTATCCCACAATCCTCACAAGGCTCACCACCTAGTCCCACAATCCTCACAAGATTCACCGCCTACGTACGACTGTCTCACAACCCTCACAAGACTCATCACCTACCTACGACTGTCCCACAACCCTCACAAGGCTCATCACCTACCTACGACTGTCCCACAACCCTCACAAGGCTCACCACCTACCTACGACTGTCCTACAACCCTCACAAGGCTCACCACCTACCTACAACTGCCCCACATTCTGCACAAAACTCACATCATACCACTGACGATGTCTGCACGTACACATCACATACAAGTTACTCACGACCTACACAACATGTCCAACTAACGACAACTTCTCATCCACATCACATACCAACTACACACGACATTCACTACACACGACATTCACACGACTCACAACATGCAAACAACTTTGGTGTAGGCCCTTCTGGGCGACTCTCAAACATTCTCAACCACACTACTACTTACCTGGCGTCCTAGCTCGCCGAGGATGCTCGATTTCTTGTTCACCTACGGCTCGACCAACGAAAAATATTCAATCTTCATTAAAATCAAACTTACATTCACCAATTACTCTCAAACTACTATTTCTAGCATAATCCAACTAAAACCTAACTAAACGGGCCACTAATTTTTGGTAAAAACCGACCCAAAACTTCAAACACGCGTAACTTTTGCGTCGGTTATCGGAATTGAACGATTCCAGCGGCCACGTACTCCTCTAATAACCTATTTTAACATGCAAAAAGGAATTTTAAAACAAACAACCGTAGTTAGGTCAAAATTGGCAAAACCCGATTCTGCCCTTACCTGAAAAATTTCTCCATCTCGGTTTTTCATCAATTTCCACTCATTTATTCACCAATCAACCACCCTCACACCTAATTAACATAATCTAACCAAATACCATGGCTACACACAGTAAAAACCGAAATGCCCAAACTGAGAGTTTACTAATTTTCGCCCAAAAAGGGCTCTTCACGGCCGGCGATTATTGCTAGCCTAATGTCCAGCATTCTCAGGCCAAGACCGCCCAAAAACGGCCGGTGATCGGAGCTTAATCAAGCTCATCACCCTCGGCCATGAATAGAACCGAAACAGGGCAAAAATAGGGCTTACCGATCAGTCCTGTGCGCGAAGACGACCGGAGACGACAGCCTTAGAATCGCCGACATCCTCTGGCCGGGGAACGTCGGAAAAATCGTTGCGAGGAGATCGCTGATCGCTGCTCGCGCTTCCCTCCCTTCATCGGGTCCTCAGCGCTTGAACGACAGAATGGTTTGAAACCATTCTGTCGTTTATTATTATTATTTTTTAAAATAAAAAAAATTAATAAATAAACTATTTCCTATTAAAACATTAATATAAAAAATAATATTTTCTATTTTGCCCTCCCGTACTTTCGGTCTCTTAGAAACCTAGTTAAATTTTGTGCTTCAATTATAAATTTTTTTGTAAAATAACCCTCACACTAAACACGGCTTAAGTTCTCCAATTAGAATATCCGAACACAAATTAATTAACCAATTAATTTAACCGAATCTATTAACTTAAATCATTAAAAATTTATGGGATATTACATGTGGACCATGTCAAATTGGGAAGCAAACCAAGGTGTCACACTCGAAGTCTCAGACACACGTAACTACTTATGTACTTGAGTTGCTTCACATGGATCTTAATAGGTCCAATGCCACTACTCATGTACTAGAGTTGCTTCACAAATAGTTGTGCCTATCGTGTCTACAACAAACGGACTCAAAATGTCATAGAATCTGCAAATGTTCAAGTGGATGATTCTCTGGAAACAACTGATAACTCCAAAGAAGACGTAACCAAGATCTCAAATGATGAAAGTACTAGTGTTCCCACCAATGTCACCGATGATGTCTCAGGTAGTGTCTCAGATCAGGTTGCCACAATTGATGAAGTAGAGGTAATTACCTCAGACAACAGAAAACCATCCGAACGTATCCAGAAGAATCATCACGCAGACAAAGTTATTGGAGGACTAGATGATGGTATTCGAATAAGAGACAAGCTGAAAGTGAATTATTGTGAAATGATCCAAATGGCGTGTTTTACTTCAACTATTGAACCTAAAAATGTCAAAGAAATGTTGCTAGATAAGTATTGGATTGGTGCTATACAAGAGGAACTTGGTCAATTCACCAGGAATCAAGTTTGGAACTTAGTGTCATGTCCTCTCGACGTGAATTTCATTGGCACCAAGTGGATATACAAGAACAAGAGTAATGAGCATGGAAACATCACCCGCAACAAGGCTTGGTTAGTTGATTAAGGGTACTCGAAGATTGAAGGTGTTGACTTTGATGAGACATTTGCACCGATTTCTCGACATGAGTCCATTCGTCTCTTGTTAGCTATTGCTTGTGTGATGCATTTCAACTTGTATCAAATGGATGTGAAAAGTGTCTTCCTCAATGGTTTTCTAAATGAGGAAGTATATGTTGTTCAACTAAAGGGTTTTGAAGATCCTCATTACTTCGAGTATGTCTACAAGTTAAAGAAGGCATTGTACGGACTCAAACAATGTCAAAACCCTAGTACTGTACCCAATTTCCGTACTAATTTTTTTTTTTTTTTAAATAAAACTTTATGCGGAATTTAAACTGAAGTCAAAACAAGAATTGAAGTCGGAATTAAAATCTAGTCTTTAAATAATTTAAAACAAAACATATAACAATTAAATAAAACTTAAACATTTTAATACAACAATTTAAATCTAAATCAGAAACAGAGGGGGCAGAAACGTCTTTCTGCCGTGGAGGGAGTGCAGCAATCGATCGCTGTGTAAAGCAGCGCTCGATCGCTGCAAGCGCTGCGTAATGCAGCGCCCGTTCGCTGCATTATACAGCTACCAGTCGCTGCATATGGCAGCGACCAGTCGCCCCTCACCACTCCTCTATCCTTCACTTCTTTTCCCTTCAAGTGCGCTCTGGAATTCCAGAGAGCAAACACATAATCAACTCTTTGGAATCCGATTCCATAGAGCAAACCTCATCCTCAAACAACATACCCTGCAACTATCAACTTCAATACATCTCCAATTTCATCCTCAATTAATCTACTAACACCTCATAATCATCCCAACATTAACGTAATCAAACTTTAAGAAAACAAACTGCATGGGTATATTCAAAACTATACTTTTCCTCCTATTTTAAAACATATAAGCAGTTTATAAAAACAAGTTTTCAAAACGTTTAAAACCTCAAACGTAAACCTATCCACTACCAGAACCAAGCACCCTAAGATGTTCTAACTGTACAAAGTTATCAAACAATCCCAAAACACCTAACCATACTGTAATATCCGGCTTGTACGGATTACAGATATAATATATTATATTCATATTTTATTATAAAATGGCATTTTGGTAAATATGTCAAATCAGGATCGTTTCACGAAAAGAAAGCGTCATTACGATCCTAACGATTAATAGGAATTTTAAGAAAATTATGGAAATTTTCGGAGATTAAACGCTATATTCCGAGTAATTACCTTTATCGTAATGTAAATGACGTTTTAGTAAAAATAGTAAACGAGGTCCAAATTGCGAACGGACAGTTCTGTTAAATCCCAAATAATAAGTTGGACTTGTTAGTGAATTAAGGAGATTTGGAAAAGTCGAATCGCTAGACGATTAACGAACCGAAGAACGAAATTAATATAAAAACTAGAGAAGGGCAAAATTGTCATTAAACATTTAATTGTTTATTACTTAAACAAGGCAGAAAGCCTTAATCGATTTCATTCTGAAAAATCAATTTACAGAACCCTATTTTCTCTCTAAACCCTCTCGGCCTCCCCTCTGCCAGCCGCGGCGATTTCCTCAACGCCGACTCCGTTTCTCCTCCCGTTTGTTCCGCTTCCTTCACGTTTCTTCCTCCAATCGACGTTCTAGGTATGTCTCTATAGTTTTAGAGCGTTAGATTTCGAGTTTCGTAATGTTTAAATAATTAGGTTTTAGTTAGGGTTTTGATAAAAATCGAGATTTAGGATCCGAAACTCATAAATTTGCTGTGATGAAGTATATAAAGGTTGTATTGAACGTATTGGACGAAGTTAAATCAATTCGTGAAAAAGTTTAAAATCTGAGAATTTTAGGATTTTCAGAAAAGTTCGTAATTTGATAATTTAGGTGCCGAGTGTAAATTTCTCGAATAAATAGTTCGATGAAATGGATTAGAATTTTTAGAAATTTCCTTAGTTAGGGTTTTGACAAATTGGACGTTTATTGACTTAAACTCGTTTTAACGTCAATCCTCGTAATTTGTTTAGGTAAACAGTGCTCGTGGACGAAACTTGGATTGCAGCGTGCACAAGGTAAGTTCTCGTGATCTTCTTTGGCCGATTGGCCTACACCATACGTCGAACGTCGTCTCGAGGATTTTAGTGACGCTCTAGTTTATATTGCTTTGGTTGGGTAGCTAGGATTATTTGTTTTATAGATTAGGTTTTACAGTCTTTGATGGTATATGTTATTGCTTGTTTACAGTATGATATTGAACTGTTCATGCATCACTGGTTTTAAAGAAAAGCATGAAAACGAACTTCCGCACAGAGTTTTAAAGATAACGTAAAGTATTGCATCGGCCGAAAGGCTTATCGTTCATCGGCCGTAAGGCTTAGTGATCATTGGCCGTAAGGCTTATTGTGTATTGGCCGAAAGGCGTATTGTATTGGCCGAAAGGCGTATTGAACATAGTATTGGCCGAAAGGCGTATTGTATTGGCCGAAAGGCGTATTGATATAACTGTGCCGAAAGGCGTATTGATATAACTGTGCCGAAAGGCGTATTGATATAACTGTGCCGAAAGGCATATTGATATAACTGTGCCGAAAGGCGTATTGAGCATAGCATTGGCCGAAAGGCGTATTGTATTGGCCGAAAGGCGTATTGAGCATAGCATTGGCCGAAAGGCGTATTGTATTGGCCGAAAGGCGTATTGAGCATAGCATTGGCCGAAAGGCGTATTGTATTGGCCGAAAGGCGTATTGAGCATAGCATTGGCCGAAAGGCGTATTGTATTGGCCGAAAGGCGTATTGAGCATTGCATAGTAAGATAAATTAAAGCATGGTTTTATTGAACTCATACGCACAACATGCATCGCATTTACTAGAGCTTACTGAGATTTTTATCTCATAGTGTATTGTATGGTGTAGGTGATCTAGATATCGAGGATCCAGGTGAGGATGAGATTCCTCCTCCTGAGGCATGAGTCCGGTTGATCGAGGATGGCTGCGGTGGTGTGCTGGCGCAGTCGAGGCTTCACTGACCCGTGGGGATAGTATGTACAGAGTTTTGAGGGTCTTTTTGGGGTATTTGGGCTGATAGCTTTATAGACATTATAGGATGTTTAGGTAATGACATTTGTTTTGAAATTCTGGAACTGTTTGGTTGTATAGCGTTTTAAATGATTTTGTAAACTGTATTTGAATGTTTCAGGATTGGTGCGGATATGCTCGAGTTTTTGAGCTATCCACGCCAATTGTTTTTAAGAAGTTTTATCACGTATTACCTGAGTGGTATGTTTAGCAATGATCGGGAATGAAATCGAAAGAATATTGAAATGTTTAGGGTGCTAGAATGTGAGGGAGAAAGAGGAATTTGCTCTCTGGAATCGGATTCCAGAGAGAGCTGAAAGTTGAAGTGTTTTGCTCTCTGCTGTGGTAAGAAAAGAGTAGGCAAAATACAGAGGGCAGAGGGAGTGAATCGTTGCACCATTCGCTGCACAACGCAGCGACTGGGCGCTGCACAACGCAGCGCCCGATCGCTGCAATTTGTAGCGATGCAGCGCCTGATCGCTGCACAATGCAGCGATCGCGCGCTGCATTGTGCAGCGATGCAGCGCCTGATCGCTGCACAATGCAGCGATCGCGCGCTGCATTGTGCAGCGCACACGGCGACCGTGCGCTGCAAATGTCAGCGCCCGTCGCTGCTGCTTTTCGAGGGCAGAATTTCAATTCTGCCCTCCCTCTTTTCAATTTGATTTTTTAAAGTTTTAATGAATGTTTTAAGTTTAATTATTTATTAAACGTTTTGTTTTAAATGATTTCAAGGTTCAATTTCAATTCCGATTTCGATTCTGGTTTCGATTTCGATTTAGATTCTGCCTAGAGTTTAGTTAAAATTATTAGGATAAAAAAAAAATAGTACGGAAAATACGGGTACAGTATTAGGGTCGTTACAATACACCCATGGGTCAAAATACGCCTCACTGCTCAGCACACTCCCACGGGCCATTCTCCGTCAACTGCATCACTCCTCAGGTGGAGGGATCTCGTAGTCACCTATATCGGGATCAACTACACCATACAGACACCTATGAGATAAAAATCTCAGTAAGCTCTACGTAAATGAAAATGCATGCTATGCATATGCTGTTCATACCATTTCGTTTACCTTTTCGTTTTCCTTTTCGTTTCCTTTTCGTTTACCTTTTCGTTTTCCTTTTCGTTTTCCTTTTCGTTTTCCTTTTCGTTTTCCTTTTCGTTAACCTTTTCGTTTTCCTTTTCGTTTTCCTTTTCGTTTTCCTTTTCGTTTTCCTTTTCGTTAACCTTTTCGTTTTCCTTTTCGTTTTCCTTTTCGTTTTCCTTTTCGTTTTCCTTTTCGTTTTCCTTTTCGTTTTCCTTTTCGTTTTCCTTTTCGTTTTCCTTTTCGTTAACCTTTTCGTTATCCTTTTCGTTTTCCTTTTCGTTTTCCTTTTCGTTTTCCTTTTCGTTAACCTTTTCGTTATCCTTTTCGTTTTCCTTTTCGTTTCCTTTTCGTTTACCTTTTCGTTTCCTTTTCGTTTACCTTTTCGTTTCCTTTTCGTTTACCTTTTCGTTTTCCTTTTCGTTTTCCTTTTCGTTTCCTTTTCGTTTACCTTTTCGTTTCCTTTTCGTTTACCTTTTCGTTTCCTTTTCGTTTACCTTTTCGTTTCCTTTTCGTTTACCTTTTCGTTTCCTTTTCGTTTACCTTTTCGTTTCCTTTTCGTTTACCTTTTCGTTTCCTTTTCGTTTACCTTTTCGTTTCCTTTTCGTTTACCTTTTCGTTTCCTTTTCGTTTACCTTTTCGTTTCCTTTTCGTTTACCTTTTCGTTTCCTTTTCGTTTACCTTTTCGTTTCCTTTTCGTTTACCTTTTCGTTTCCTTTTCGTTTACCTTTTCGTTTCCTTTTCGTTTACCTTTTCGTTTTCCTTTTCGTTTTCCTTTTCGTTTTCCTTTTCGTTTTCCTTTTCGTTTTCCTTTTCGTTTTCCTTTTCGTTTTCCTTTTCGTTTTCCTTTTCGTTTTCCTTTTCGTTAACCTTTTCGTTATCCTTTTCGTTTTCCTTTTCGTTTTCCTTTTCATTAACCTTTTAGTTTTCCTTTTCGTTTTCCTTTTCGTTTTCCTTTTCGTTTTCCTTTTCGTTTTCCTTTTAGTTGACCTTTTCGTTTTCCTTTTCGTTATCCTTTTCGTTTTCCTTTTCGTTAACCTTTTCGGTATCCTTTCGTTTTCCTTTTCGTTTCCTTTTCATTAACCTTTTCGTTTTCCTTATCGTTAACCTTTTCGTTTACCTTTTCATTTATCATGATGCATGAACAATTCATATCATAAAATAAACAAGCAATAATGTGTACCATCAAGACTATAAATGCATAACCTATAACCTATAAAACAACTAAACTTATCTACCCAACCAAAGCAATTAAACAAAAGCATCTCCAAAACTCCCCGAGACGACATTCGACGTACGGTGTAGGCCAATCGGCCAAAGAAGATCACGAGAACTTACCTCGTGTCTGTTGCAGCTCAAGCTCCGTCCACGAGCGTTGTTCACCTAAGCAATTTACAACAATTATCGTTAAAATGCGTTTTAACCGACATCGTCCAAATTAATGAAATCTTAAATAAAGAAACTTCCTAAAGTTCTAATCCAATTTATTGAGCTATCTAATCGAGCAATTTGCACTCAGCACCTCAACTCCCAATTTATGAGTTATTCCTAAAATCTCGAAATTTCACGAATTCTAACATTTCTCCTAAATCAGTTAGATTCGTCCAATAACGTTCAATACGTTCAACATATTCTTAATTAAGGCAAACTCATTGATTTCGAACTCTAAATTGCATTTTTTATCAAAACCCTAATTGTAAACCTAAATGTATAACTTTACGAAACTCGAGATTTAACGCTCTAAAACTATAGAATCATACCTAAAGCGTCGATTGGAGGAGGAAGCGTGAAGGAAACGGAACGATCAGAAGGAAGAACGGAGGTCAGATGTTGAATCGGCGTCGACGGCAGAGAGGAAATGCTCTTTGGCGTTTTCGTGAAGAACAGGAAAGAAGAAGAAGTGAGGGAGAAGAAGAAAAACTTTGATTTAATATAATTTGGTTTGACAAATTACCAAAACGCCCTTAGCTCTTATTTCTATTTTGTTTCGTCCTTCGTTTCATTATTTGGCTAGCTATTCGGTTTCACCAAATCTCCTTATTTCACCAATAAGTCCAACTTATTATTTGGGTCATAACAAAACTGTCCGTTCGCAAAACGGACCTCGTTTACTATTTTTACTAAAACATCTTTTATATTACGAGAAACTCAATTACTCGAAATTAAACGTCTAAACTCCAAAAATTCTCATAAATTTCTAAAAATCCATATTAATAATTAGGATCATAATGGCGCTTCTTTTTTGCAAAATGGATATGATTTGACATATTTACGAAAATGCCATTATATTTTAAAATACTAAAATCCAGAAAAGCCGGGTATTACATTCCATCCACCTTATTTAAAATTTTGTCCGCAAAATTTGTTATAGCTTACAGCCCTTGATGTTAATGTCTCATGTCACGCGACCTTTCGCTTCGATTATCATCTGTACTTATGGTCGTTCTTCGTGGTCCTTAACCAAAACTGTCCACTGTATCCTCTAATATCGGCCTTAAACTTGTATTCTCTACCTTCGATCTGATCGTACACTTCCTTACTAAGGCACTGAGCTTAGCTAAGTTCTTAAATCTCATTCAATTTGCCCAATCTCCTCCATAACTTCGTTGGCTTCGTCTGTAGTCGAAACTCATGTCGATTCAAATTTCTATATTCGCTTGGGTAACGATTCCTTGTAACTGTATCACTCATAGGATTTTCCTGGTCACCTATCTTCTTGGGTAGCCCATTGTCCTTTGGAGACTATTTTGGTGCGGGTTTCCTAATTAAGTCCTCATTGTTATACTCTCCAACTATACGACTATAACACTACTTGGTCTATGTGAGTTAAACTAGGAGCTACAGTCGCTACTTACTTAGGATCCTATCTCTTTTATAAATAACATCCTATGAACATCATACGTCATTTTACCTACGTTGATGAACTTTCCTCGTTATTTCTTTAACTGACTTCTTCATACTATCAAAATTATGTTGGTTTGTCTAACTTAAATCTCTATTTGCTCTAAGCACGGTCAAGTCTCTAAATCTCCTCATTGATGCGCTCTAAACTAGTCATTCTAACCTAAGTCATTTATGCATTATTTGGTCTCAACTTGCCAAACACGAGTCGAACACTTGAAAATTTGCTAACTTAGCCTTACTTCTAAGCTCACTTAGATATTTTCAGTGAAAATTTTTGTTCTCTTTATTCTAACATTCGTAAATTTCACAATTTGATGGCCTTTAAACGCCAATCTAAGCTTCTAACCTAACCTCTCATTTAATCCAACGATCTACTTCACCTTTCTCTAACTTCCTCAAGGCTATCTCGAGTTCGCCGACTAGTCTACTATCGTTCGCTCCTTCTAGTCAAGTCTCAACTATCCTATTCGACATCTATTCTAAGTTTAACTCTTGAATTCCACCTTAATCTAGGTACTCTTAACTTCACACGAATCCTCAATGTACGAGTTCTACGGTACTTCATCTTTCTCAAATATTACAATAATCTAAGGTATCCCTTAATAGGTTTATATCTAAACCTTCATCTTTCTCGATTAGTCGTATTCTAATACTCCAAGGGGGTTGTCAATTAGACATAATCCCTACCTACTTAAAAACCATATTTCATAGGGTATATTCCTCTAATTGTCACTAAACCTTAAATGCACAAACTCCGTTGATTAAATTAAACTAACCCTACAAATGCACAACTATATTTCTATTGAGTCTTTATTGTCCTATATGTATTTTACTGTTTTCTCTTTGAGGTTCACCTAATAATCCTTCTTACCCACCTTCTATTTTCTTACTTTTCTATTTCCAAGCCTATCATTATCATCATTATTATTGTTATCTATTTAACATAAACACATTATCATACAGGCAATTAAGACAGTACCTGTAATAAGAGAAGGCTGTGCCCCGTCATCAATGTCGCCAGGCTCAATAAATGCAAAGACTCTCGGGGTAACTCTTTTCTGGTCACCACCCTGCTGGTTCCGTCCAAGTAATGGGCAATTTCTGACATAATGGCCCGCCTCTCCGCATCTATAGCACCTATCCGTGCCCATTCTACAATCACCGAAGTGCTCTTTCTGACATATAGGACACAGAGGCTTTTGAGTAGCTCCTTGCACTTGTTTCCCCTTGCCCTGATCATTGATTCCCGCATACTGCCTTATAACTCCTCTTTGTTGTTGTTGTGGTTGTCCTTGTGGCTGCCAATCTTCATTCCGGGATCGAGGCTGGATCTCACGAAAGAAACCTCTAGCTGGCTCCCTCGGTTTGATATAACTCTGATCTACGGCCTCAATCTCAAGTGCTCTGGCCACAATCTCATCGTAAGATACATTCCGTACCCCTGATATTGTAACACCCGACATTTCGGCCAGGTGATTTTCTGACCATTTTCATTGTCACCCTCTTATTTAACCGTTATGATTTAAATTTAATGTTAAGACAAATTTATTACAAGTTGAGTAAAACTAGGTTTGGTGGCAGTTTAGTAATTAGAATTGATGGATTAGGTATAAATAGGAAATGGAAACCTTAAACCTCATTTTATTACCACTGTAGCCGACATTCCCTCTCGGCGATTTCTTCTCTCCCAAGTTCTTGCTCTCGGCTACCAGAACTTCCCTTTACCGACGGCTGGTTTCGAGCTTGCTCTTCTCTGCAAATCCACACCCGAGGTATGAAATGGACAATGTAGTCATTCATTAGTAAATAGAGCTCTGTTTTCAGCTCGGCACTGAGTTCGGATTTTTAGCAGTGGCCGAGTAGTTTTTGACTTTTAAAATCTGGGAGTAGAAATGTCATCCCGAATCGATTCTGAGCATTTTAAGTAACCAACTCGGATTTAATCAATGGTAAAACCTGTCCACCTAGTTTCGGATTTCAGACTGCAGTGTGTCAAACAGAGGAATCGGAATGACTTTAGCTATTAGATCCTAGGATGGTTTATGATTAGGACTATTAGGACTTTGTTTTAACTACTGTAATGTACATGTTTTAGGTGAAGAAGTTTAAAGGAAAGAAGCTCGGATTGCTAAGGAATCCAGGTAAGTGAATGTATTAAGATTTCCGGCCACTAGGGCCCTACACCGCAAGGGTATTAGGAAATCACTGAGATGTTAGATTATTGACTATGATTTGTTATTTCCACGATATGAAGAAGTTGTGTAAGTAAATGTAAAGTTACAGGATGTTTTACTTGTCCTCATGATATGACTTCTCTCTATGAACTTTATGTCTATGCACTGTGTCCCTGTTATGATTAAGTTGAGAATATGAAAAGCAAATGTAACCAAGATTAAGTGCAGGGCGGGGAAAGACTATGTTATGTATGACTCGCGAATTCTCCCACTGGTGGAGGCCGAGTTAATGATATGTACGACTCGCGAAATCTCCCACTGGTGGAGGCCGAGTTAATGATATGTATGGCTCACGAATTCTCCCACTGGGGAGGCCGAGTGATGTATCATGATTGCCGCGATAGGCAAATGATTATGTACGACTGCCGCGATAGGCAAATGACTATGTACCCCTGTCTTCCTCCCTCGTCTCCTGCCTTAATACATGTTATGTAAAAGATAAAGATGAACACGAATAATGAATGGTTTATGAACTTATGTCTCTTTAAATTGTGTACTCATGTATATCTGGCAGCATGCATTCCTTACTAAGCATTAGGCTTATAGTTAACCTTATGGTGTAGGTGAAGAAGGTTCAGGTGAGGATGTTATGTTCAAAGAGGATGCTTAAGGCTGGTTTGCTGAGGATGCTCAAGGTGACAGTGTGGGACTGAGAGGCGATGTATGAACCCCTGGTTAAGACTCTTATGTTACAGTATGTTAAAGAATATGGTAGTTTAAGTAGGATGAGATTATTTTAAAACGTTGAGCTTGAAACGTCATAGTGGATCACTGACGTCATCGGCAGATGCCGAAAGAATAGTTGTTGATGGTTTAGTCTTCCGGCTGACGTCATCGGCAGATGCCGAAAGAATAGTTGTTGATGGTTTAGTCTTCCGGCTGACGTCATCGGCAGATGCCGAAAGAATAGTTGTTGATGGTTTAGTCTTCCGGCTGACGTCATCGGCAGATGCCGAAAGAATAGTTGTTGATGGTTTAGTCTTCCGGCTGACGTCATCGGCAGATGCCGAAAGAATAGTTGTTGATGGTTTAGTCTTCCGGCTGACGTCATCGGCAGATGCCGAAAGAATAGTTGTTGATGGTTTAGTCTTCCGGCTGACGTCATCGGCAGATGCCGAAAGAATAGTTGTTGATGGTTTAGTCTTCCGGCTGACGTCATCGGCAGATGCCGAAAGAATAGTTGTTGATGGTTTAGTCTTCCGGCTGACGTCATCGGCAGATGCCGAAAGAATAGTTGTTGATGGTTTAGTCTTCCGGCTGACGTCATCGGCAGATGCCGAAAGAATAGTTGTTGATGGTTTAGTCTTCCGGCTGACGTCATCGGCAGATGCCGAAAGAATAGTTGTTGATGGTTTAGTCTTCCGGCTGACGTCATCGGCAGATGCCGAAAGAATAGTTGTTGATGGTTTAGTCTTCCGGCTGACGTCATCGGCAGATGCCGAAAGAATAGTTGTTGATGGTTTAGTCTTCCGGCTGACGTCATCGGCAGATGCCGAAAGAATAGTTGTTGATGGTTTAGTCTTCCGGCTGACGTCATCGGCAGATGCCGAAAGAATAGTTGTTGATGGTTTAGTCTTCCGGCTGACGTCATCGGCAGATGCCGAAAGAATAGTTGTTGATGGTTTAGTCTTCCGGCTGACGTCATCGGCAGATGCCGAAAGAATAGTTGTTGATGGTTTAGTCTTCCGGCTGACGTCATCGGCAGATGCCGAAAGAATAGTTGTTGATGGTTTAGTCTTCCGGCTGACGTCATCGGCAGATGCCGAAAGAATAGTTGTTGATGGTTTAGTCTTCCGGCTGACGTCATCGGCAGATGCCGAAAGAATAGTTGTTGATGGTTTAGTCTTCCGGCTGACGTCATCGGCAGATGCCGAAAGAATAGTTGTTGATGGTTTAGTCTTCCGGCTGACGTCATCGGCAGATGCCGAAAGAATAGTTGTTGATGGTTTAGTCTTCCGGCTGACGTCATCGGCAGATGCCGAAAGAATAGTTGTTGATGGTTTAGTCTTCCGGCTGACGTCATCGGCAGATGCCGAAAGAATAGTTGTTGATGGTTTAGTCTTCCGGCTGACGTCATCGGCAGATGCCGAAAGAATAGTTGTTGATGGTTTAGTCTTCCGGCTGACGTCATCGGCAGATGCCGAAAGAATAGTTGTTGATGGTTTAGTCTTCCGGCTGACGTCATCGGCAGATGCCGAAAGAATAGTTGTTGATGGTTTAGTCTTCCGGCTGACGTCATCGGCAGATGCCGAAAGAATAGTTGTTGATGGTTTAGTCTTCCGGCTGACGTCATCGGCAGATGCCGAAAGAATAGTTGTTGATGGTTTAGTCTTCCGGCTGACGTCATCGGCAGATGCCGAAAGAATAGTTGTTGATGGTTTAGTCTTCCGGCTGACGTCATCGGCAGATGCCGAAAGAATAGTTGTTGATGGTTTAGTCTTCCGGCTGACGTCATCGGCAGATGCCGAAAGAATAGTTGTTGATGGTTTAGTCTTCCGGCTGACGTCATCGGCAGATGCCGAAAGAATAGTTGTTGATGGTTTAGTCTTCCGGCTGACGTCATCGGCAGATGCCGAAAGAATAGTTGTTGATGGTTTAGTCTTCCGGCTGACGTCATCGGCAGATGCCGAAAGAATAGTTGTTGATGGTTTAGTCTTCCGGCTGACGTCATCGGCAGATGCCGAAAGAATAGTTGTTGATGGTTTAGTCTTCCGGCTGACGTCATCGGCAGATGCCGAAAGAATAGTTGTTGATGGTTTAGTCTTCCGGCTGACGTCATCGGCAGATGCCGAAAGAATAGTTGTTGATGGTTTAGTCTTCCGGCTGACGTCATCGGCAGATGCCGAAAGAATAGTTGTTGATGGTTTAGTCTTCCGGCTGACGTCATCGGCAGATGCCGAAAGAATAGTTGTTGATGGTTTAGTCTTCCGGCTGACGTCATCGGCAGATGCCGAAAGAATAGTTGTTGATGGTTTAGTCTTCCGGCTGACGTCATCGGCAGATGCCGAAAGAATAGTTGTTGATGGTTTAGTCTTCCGGCTGACGTCATCGGCAGATGCCGAAAGAATAGTTGTTGATGGTTTAGTCTTCCGGCTGACGTCATCGGCAGATGCCGAAAGAATAGTTGTTGATGGTTTAGTCTTCCGGCTGACGTCATCGGCAGATGCCGAAAGAATAGTTGTTGATGGTTTAGTCTTCCGGCTGACGTCATCGGCAGATGCCGAAAGAATAGTTGTTGATGGTTTAGTCTTCCGGCTGACGTCATCGGCAGATGCCGAAGGGTAGCTGTTTGATGGTTTAGTCTTCCGGATGACGTCACCGGAAGATGTAAAATGTGTTTTGTCGATTAGCGACCGGAAGATGTAAAATGTGTTTTGTCGCTTAGCGACCGGAAGATGTAAAAAGTGTTTTGTCGCTTAGCGACCGGAAGATGTAAAATGTGTTTTGTCGTTTAGCGACCGGAAGATGTAAAATGTGTTTTGTCGATTAGCGACCGGATGATGTTTTAATTTAGCACGCAAGGCCCACGTGCCCACCGGAAGATGTCTTCTTTTAGGCGATGTTAAGCGAGTCACGCGTAATGCACGTGATGACCGGACGACTAAATTACTGAGGGTTGTCAACGCATGCAACCCATGCAAACCCGAGTGGTATTAAGTTAAGAGAATTGAGGGCACCTCCTCTTTTCCCGAAATTGTCAAGAAGCCAATGACCGAGTCTAGTCGCTCGACTCTGTGAAGGTTGAGCCGACGAGGCGTGGGAAGTCGGGCACGAGAGGATTCGTCTTCCTTAATGGTTCTGCGTCTCTATTACCAGTTTAGAAAAAAAAAAGGTATATGTAAAATGTGAAAGTCTATTGAGAGATAGTAAGTGAATGTAATATTAGTAAAAGTCAAGCAAACGATTAATGAAAGAATATGAACACGTGACGGCTCCTGGCCGGGGTCGTTACAGATATAGTAAGACGCATTCGAAATTCCCGACCAAGTCCCTGTAAAAACCTGCGTACCTTGTCCTCATTAACGCTAACCGGACGTGGTGCAAATCGAGACAGTGCCTCAAACCTCCTTACATACTCGGCAATAGAACCAACCTGCCGCAGCTGCATAAATTCCACCATCTTCACCTTCCGTACCGTGTGGCTGAAATACTTATCATAGAACAACATCCTGAATCGTTCCCAACCCATAATCGTCACATCGGTGGTCGTCTTGATGGAATCCCACCAAAACCGGGCATCTAACTCTAGGTGGTAAGTCACCAATACCACCTTCTCTCCATCCTCAATGCTAGCGTAGGCCAGCATGTCCTCCATAGTCCGAATCCACTCCTCAGCTAATGAGGGATCCGTAGACTGTCCATTGAATACAGGAGGTTGGAGTTTCTGGAATCTCTCCATCCCCTTATTGCTAGGAGTCGCCGCCTCCCGAGCCCTAACGCCCTCACTGTCAATTAAGGTGCCCAATTGTTGTGACTGTCTCTCCATCTGTTGAGACTGACGCTCTATATGTTGAGACTGTTGAGCAATGAAGTCCTTGAGAGTGTCTATCGTATAGTCTCGGTCATCTCGGTCGTTTCCTCGACGCACCATAGTTTTATAACACCTAAAAAATTTAAAAGCAAACATCTCTAAGAAACTGAAATCAAATAAAGCTATAAACATACTTACAGTTGATGACGAATGTTCGCGTAGTAGCTGTGTAGTCGAGCAGTCTACAGAATCGATTTTAAAACCCGGGGGCTCTGATACCATTAATTTGTCAAAACCCTAGTACTATACCCAATTTTCGTACTAATTTTTATTTTTTATTTTTAAATAAAACTTTATGCGGAATGTAAACTGAAGTCAAAACAAGAATTGAAGTCGGAATTAAAATCTAGTCATTAAATCATTTAAAACAAAACATATAACAATTAAATAAAACTTAAACATTTTAATAAAACAATTTAAATCTAAATCAGAAACAAAGGGGGCAGAAACGTCTTTCTACCGTGGAGGGAGTGCAGCAATCGCTGCAAGCGCTGCGTAATGCAGCGACCAGTCACTGCATATGGCAGCGACCAGTCGCCGCTCACCACTCCTCTATCCTTCACTTCTTTTCCCTTCAAGTGATCTCTGGAATTCCAGAGAGCAAACACATAATCAACTCTCTGGAATACGATTCCAGAGAGCAAACCTCATCCTCAAACAACATACCCTGCAACTATCAACTTCAATACATCTCCAATTTCATCCTCAATTAATCTACTAACACCTCATAATCATCCAAACATTAACGTAATCAAACTTTAAGAAAAAAAACTGCATGGGTATATTCAAAACTATACTTTTCCTCCTGTTTTAAAACATCTAAGCAGTTTATAAAAACAAGTTTTCAAAACGTTTAAAACCTCAAACGTAAACCTATCAACTACCAGAGCTAAGCACCCTAAGATGTTCTAACTATACAAAGTTATCAAACAATCCAAAACACCTAACCATACACCCACGGGTCAAAATACGCCTAAACTACTCAGCACACTCCCACGAGCCATTCTCCGTCAACTACATCACTCCTCAGGTGGAGGGATCTCGTAGTCACCTATATCGGGATCACCTACACCATACAGACACCTATGAGATAAAAATCTCAGTAAGCTCTACGTAAATGAAAATGCATGCTATGCATATGCTGTTCATAAACCATTCAATCGTTTTACCTTTTCGTTTCCCTTTTCGTTTACCTTTTCGTTTTCCTTTTCGTTTTCCTTTTCGTTAACCTTTTCATTTACCTTTTCGTTTTCCTTTTCGTTTTCCTTTTTGTTTTCCTTTTCGTTAACCTTTTCGTTTACCTTTTCGTTTCCCTTTTCGTTTATCATGATGCATGAACAATTCATATCATAAAATAAACAAGCAATAACGTGTACCATCAAGACTATAAATGCATAACCTATAACCTATAAAACAACTAAACCTGTCTACCCAACCAAAGCAATTAAACAAAAGCATCTCCAAAACTCCTCGAGACGACATTCGACGTACGGTGTAGGCCAATCGGCCAAAGAAGATCACGAGAACTTACCTCGTGTCCGTTGCAGCTCAAGCTCCGTCCACGAGCGTTGTTCACCTAAGCAATTTACAACAATTTCGTTAAAATGCGTTTTAACCGACAACGTCCAAATTAACGAAATCTTAACTAAAGAAACTTCATAAAGTTCTAATCCAATTTATTGAGCTATCTAATCGAGCAATTTACGCACGGCACCTCAACTCCCAATTTATGAGTTATTCCTAAAATCTCGAAATTTCACGAATTCTAACATTTCTCCTAAATCAGTTAGATTCGTCCAATAACGTTCAATACGTTCAACATATTCTTAATTAAGGCAAACTCATTGATTTCGAACTCTAAATCGCGTTTTTTATCAAAACACTAATCGTAAACCTAAATGTATAACTCTACGAAACTCGAGATTTAACGCTCTAAAACTATAGAATCATACCTAGAGCGTCGATTGGAGGAGGAAGCGTGAAGGAAACGGAACGATCGGAAGGAAGAACGGAGGTCGGATGTTGAATCGGCGTCGACGGCAGAGAGGAAATGCTCTCTGGCGTTTTCGTGAAGAACAGGAAAGAAGAAGAAGTGAGGGAGAAGAAGAAAAACTTTGATTTAATATAATTTGGTTTGACAAATTACCAAAATGCCCTTAGCTCTTATTTCTATTTTGTTTCGTCCTTTGTTTCATTAATTGGCTAGCTATTTGATTTCACCAAATCTCCTTATTTCACCAATAAGTCCAACTTATTATTTGGGTCCTAACAAAATTGTCCGTTCGCAAAACGGACCTCGTTTACTATTTTTACTAAAACATCCTTTATATTACGAGAAACTCAATTACTCGGAATTAAACGTCTAAACTCCGAAAATTCTCATAAATTCCTAAAAACCATATTAATAATTAGGATCATAATGGCGCTTCCTTTTCGCAAAATGGACATGATTTGACATATTTACGAAAATGCCAATATATTTTAAAATAATAAAATCCAGAAAAGTCGGGTATTACAAACAAGCCCGTCGAGCGTGGTATGAAAGAGTCACGAAGTATTTATTGTCCAAGGGATATGAGCGAGTAGGAGTAGATAAAACTCTTTTCGTTAACCGTGACAAAGGTCAGTTTTTACTCGCTCAAATTTATGTTGATGACATAGTGTTTGGCTCAGTGTCATAGGAAATGGTAGTTGAATTCGTCGTTCAAATGACTGGAGAATTCGAAATGAGTATGGTAGGAGAACTCAATTATTTCCTTGGACTTCAGATTTAGCAAGGAAATGATGATATCTTTATTTCTCAAACCAAGTATGCCAAGAATTTGGTGAAACGTTTTAAATTAGAGAATGCTAACCCAAGAAGAACACCGATTGGTACACATGAGAAGTTCTCCAAAGATGAGAAGGAAATTTCCGTTTATGCTCGTTTATATAGGAGTATGATTTGGAGTCTCTTATATCTAACTGCTAGCAGGCCGGATATTTGTTACAATGTGGGTTTATGTGCTCGGTATCAAGCGAATCCTCGAGAGTCACACCTAGTCTCAGTTAAGTGGATTCTCAAATATATTAGCGGAACAACTGACTATGAGATCTGGTATTCGTTCGATGCAAATGCCAATTTAGTTTGTTATTATGATGCTGACTGGGCTGGGAGTTCAGATGATCGGAAAAGTACTTCTGGTGGATGTTTCTATTTGAGAAACAGCTTAGTATCCTCGTTTAGCAAGAAGAAAAACTCAATTTCTTTGTCTACGGATGAGGCATAATATATTGCAACTGGTAGTAGCTATACTCTGCTTCTCTGGATGAAACAAATGCTGAAAGACTATGGTGTCACACATAATGTCATGACACTCTATTGTGACAACTTGAGTGCTATCAATATTTCCAAGAATCTGGTTCAACATTATCGGACCAAGCATATTGATATTCGACATCATTTCATTCGATCTCTTGTAGAAGACAAAATCATTATCTTGGAGCATGTGGTAACGAAAAAGTAAATTGCTGATATATTCACCAAGACTTTGGATGGTGTAAGATGTGAAGAGCTGAGGTCTGCCCTAGCCCTCTGTGTCATGTGAAGAAATTTCTTCTGGTTGTAAGTGTTTATTTGCTGTCATAATTAAAAAAAAGAAAAATTTGTTCCCGCCACCAGTTTTAGGAGATTTTCTATATTGCTAATAGTTTTTTTTAGACATTGGTCTACCACACATTGCATGACACGAAGATTTTAGCTGTCTCTATAGAAATTGGAAGTTATTATGGGATTTTTTTCTGTTTGTTGTTTGGATTTATTTTCCAAATGAGTGAGATTTTGAATTTATTTGTCGTTTTCGATTGGGTTTATTTCCCAATCTAAAAAACTTTGGATTTATTTTCCAAAGTTTATGGAAAAGATTTATGGTTTATTTCCATAAACCCATTAAAGACAAACGTCATTGTTGTTTTTCCCTCTCGTTCTCTCTTCGTCAACCCGAGGCCTTAACTATTTTGCAGCTCTTTCTTCTCAAAGTTCAGGGTTTTCTAATTTCTTCTTTTCCTTCAACCATGGTGATTATTGAAGAGCTTAGTGGAAAAATGCCCATTAGTGATGTTCTAGAGTCTATTCCTGAAGTTGATTTGGGTCAAGTGTAATCGACATCGGAAATGGCCATTGTAAAGTTTTTGGTACCGACTGTCAAGGAAAAATCCTCAAATTTCATGGGTGATTCCTCAAAAACTGTTGCTCCGATTCATCAAGTAGACTCTTCAGGTGTGAAGAGGTGCTTCAGTCAATCGAGAAGTGACCGGTTCAAAACCAGTGCTGCTCCTCCTAGGGCACCGGATACCTCTAGAATCTCTCGGGCCTCAAAAGGTAAGAGGACTCGAACAAAGAAAGATAGTTCCTCAGATGAAGCTTGGACTCGTGAAGAAGAGATTGCAATTAATTCTTCCGATGATGAAATTCAAGAGTACTTCTAAGTCCTAGAAAGCAATTCCAATCCCTGTTTCTACGAGAACTTCAAAGTCCAAACGCAGGAAGTTAAATACAAGTCCGGTATCAAGATGCTCCACTCGCTCTCAATCCATGTCACAGGCAAAGTCAAGTGCCAAAACAAGTAAGCCATCTATTCAATCTTAGTAGAGGATTTTAAGTCTGATTATCATGCTAGTCTTTGGGAAAGATTTTCAAAGAGAAAAATATGGTGTGAAAGAAATATTCATGAGGGAGATTTTGAAGAATGTCAAGTTATTGTATACCTGCTTGTTGGTCAAGGGTTGGGAAGGACCTTTAGAGGTCTGAAACAATTTTTTGGATAGTTATTCAATAATTTTACTATAACTTAGATTCAGATGTGAAGAATCTTAAACGTCTAAATTATGGCCAAGTATATATAAGAGGGCATTTGTTTAAGTTTTCTTCTACAGTGATTAACACATATCTGTGCAGCCACTAGATTGATTCTGATGAGTTTGTCCCTGATTTGTAACGACCCTTAAACCTAACCCTTAATTTTCGTATAAAATTTTTTCCTTTTCATTTTAGGTAGACTTTAAAATGTTTAAGCGGAATTTACATCGTCTAAATCATTCGGAGAATTGAAAACCTTTCGAAAACCATTAGGATAATACTTAAAACAAATTTTAAAACAAATAAATAAACCTATTAAAACATTTAATACAATCGGCCATCGCACAGGGAGGGGCAAAAAGGGACTTTGTCCCATGAAAAAGAGGGGCGATCACTGCCAGGCGACTGATCGCCTCGCAGATCGCTCCTTGTGGCGATCCGTCACTGTGCCGAGCGATCGCCCAGCGATCGTTCGGCACCTTCTCTGGAAAATCCAGAGAAGTTGCTACCACCATGCCGATCGATCACCCCTAGCGGCGATCGATCGACATGCTCTCTGGAATGAATTCCAGAGAGCTGCCCTCCTTTTCTCCTCCTTTCTTTTCTTTTTCCTTCTTCCTTCGACATTACCCTGCACACTAAACTTACACACACTACAACACACTTCTTTCTCATTCCTTTTTCACAACACTTTTACATACATTTTACCAACACTTCCAACTCGAAATTTACTATCACACCCATACTTTTCGCATGATATCACTCACCCGTTCACCAACTCAAAAATACATTTAAAAGATAACTAAATTTCACGAAAACGAACCGCGTGGTTCCGTTTAAAAGTTTAATATTTCCTCCTGTTTAAAATACAAAAACATTACAAAATGCTTTCAATTTCCCAAAAGAAAAACACCACAAACTACCTATCCAGATCCAAGCATCCTAATATATTTATCTATACAAATTTCCTATATACTTTCTATTTAATCCCAAAACATTTACCTATGTCCCCACGGGTCAAAATCACGCTCCGACTGCCAACGCACTCCCGCGAACCATCTTTCGTCAACGTGCTCATACTTCAGGCGGAGGGACATCATCCTCACCTGTCTCAAAATCACCTACACCATAAAAACACCTATGAGATAAAAATCTCAGTAAGCTCTACGTAAATGCTAATGCATGATCATGTATGCTCTGTACTATGAAAACCGTCCATGTCTATGCATATATCCGTACATGTCAGTCTATGGTTATCGGAAACGCTCGACAGATGGATAGGGTACGTCAAGCAATTAGACAGCCCACACCATCTGAAGGGAGGGAAACCCGCTCACCACGGAACGCCAGGTCTGAACCTCATCCCCGATAACCCCATGTCATGGTTGTTTACTGTGATACTTTACTTGCCTTTACATGCATGTTCTTTTCATGAAATCCGTGCGTAAATTCATTTTCATGTCATTTTAAAAACCGTGATGCATGAACAGTTCAATGAATAGTAAAGCATACAAAACGAACATACCATCAAAACTCTATAACACACAACCTATAAAAAAAACCGAACCTAATCTACCCAACCGAAACAATACAAACAAACACATCACCAAACAATCCTCAACACGAATTCCGACTTATGGTGTAGGCCAATCGGCCACAATAGATCACGAGAACTTACCTCGCGTCGTTGCACACCGAGCTCCCTCCACGAGCGTTTGTTCACCTATACATTTCACAATATACGTATTAAATCGAGTCTAAAACCATCAAACTTCGAATTTGCTAACTCCTAACTAAAGAAAATTCTCCTAAACTCTATTTTAGTTCGTTGAGGCATTTCTTTGAGCAATTTGCGCTCGATATTTCACAAACTCCATTAATAGAGGTTTTCAAGCTCCAACATATCCAAATCTCCAATACACCTCAACAAACCGATGAACTAAGCTCCAATAATAACCAATACGTCTATTAGAGGCACAACTAAGCTTAATCTATCAATTTCGAACATCTATTCACGTTTTCGACAAAAACCCTAACAAACTCTAATCGTTTTAAACCCTAGAATTGGCATTTAACGTTCTAAAAGCTTAGATTCATACCTAGAGTAACGTTTAGAGGAGAAATAGCGAGAAACCGAAGTCGATCGAAGAAAGCTTTAATCGCCGGAAGAGAACGCACGCGTGAGGAGAGGGAAGTCGTCGCGCGGAGGAGAGGGAGAGGAGTTGGCGTGGGTGAGGGGAAAATGAAGGAGATTTTTGTTTTTAATTAAAATTTTGGTTTGACAATTACCAAATCGCCCTTTGTCTCATTTTCTATTTACTTCTCCGATTATTTCGTTATTTAATTAACGGTCCGACTTTCCAAAATTCTCATATTTCACCATAAATTCATATTTATTGTTACCGCTTTGTTAAAACTTTCCGTTTGTAAAAGAGACTTAATTTGATGTATCTACAAAAATGCCGACAATATTGGAATAATATTAAATCCCGTAAAGCCGAGTGTTACATTCCACCCACCTTATTTAAATTTTGTCCTCAAAATTTCATTACACAAACAGTTCTGGATACTTCAACATCATATCCTGCTGTCTCTCCCAAGTAGCCTCCTCTACATCATGGTTCCTCCACAAAACCTTTACCAGAGGAATCTCCTTATTTCGCAACACCTTGATGGAAGACTCTAGGATTCGTACTGGCCTTTCCTCGTAGGTCAGCGTTTGTTGCACTTTGATCTCCCTTGTTTCAACGACGTGTGATAGATTGCGTATACACTTTCTGAGCATAGACACGTGGAACACATCGTGAATACCTTCCATAGATGCCGGGAGTTGTAACCTGTACGCCATGGTCCAAATCCTCTTCAGAATAGGGAATGACCCCACAAAACGAGGGTTCAATTTGCCTCGTCTTCCAAATCGCATAACGCCCTTAAACGGAGAAATCTTCAAATACACTTCATCACCTTCCTTAAACTGTAATTCTCTCCGTCTGGTGTCAGCATAACTCTTTTGGCGGCTTTGTGCAATCTCGATGCGTTGTCTAATAACAGCGATCTTCTCTGCTGTTTGTTGCAAAATATCTAGGCCAACAATGCTAGCTTCGCCTACCTCATCCCAATATAGTGGAGACCTTCATTTTCGACCATATAACACTTCATACGGAGCCATGCCAATAGTAGCCTGGAAGCTGTTGTTGTACAAAAACTCAATCAATGGCAGATATCGGCTCCACGAGCCCTGAAACTCTAGCACGCAAGCTCTAAGCATATCCTCCAGAATCTGATTTGTTCTTTCTGTCTGTTCGTCAGTTTGAGGATGAAATGCCGTGCTAAAATTCAACTGAGTTCCCAATGCCTTATGTAAACTCGAAGTATATCTAGCATCTCTATCAGAAACAATAAAGATAGGCACTCCGTGTAGTCTGACAATCTCCTGTACGTACAGCTCAGCTAGCTGGTCCATAGAATAGGTCATCTTCACTAGCAGGAAGTGGGCCGTCTTTGTCAAACGGTCCACGATAACCCAAATACCATCGTGCGCCTTTGTTGTTCTCGGGAGTCCAACTATAAAATCTGTGGATATTTGCTCCCATTTCCACTCCGGAATAGGCAGTGGCTGCAAGGTTCCGGCTGGCCTTTGATGTTCTGTCTTAACCTGTTGGCAAATCAGGCAGGTTTCCACCTACCTGGCAATTTCTCTCTTCATGTTAGGCCACCAATAATGTTGTCTCAAGTCTCTATACATTTTAGTGCTTCCCGGATGCACTAAATACGATGAGGAATGTGCCTCAGTTAAGATCTCATTTTTCAGCTCATCATCATTAGGCACGTACCACCTGTTCCTAAATTTCAGTCCTCCATCATCCGACAGGTTGAAGTCAGATGAATCTTCAGATGTCATGCTCATCCGATGCCTTTCATACTCCGAATTGTTTTGTTGAGCCACTCGTATTCTGTCCAAAATCGT
Source organism: Begonia masoniana (assembly GCA_022432975.1). Lineage (NCBI taxonomy): Eukaryota > Viridiplantae > Streptophyta > Magnoliopsida > Cucurbitales > Begoniaceae > Begonia > Begonia masoniana. The sequence continues at coordinate 25,893,004 of CM039514.1, forward strand.
TGGTGTAAGAGAAATGTTAGTAAGCATGCTGGAGAATTCTGCCACAATCTCTACATCGAACTTCTCAATCTCAGACCTCAACATTACCGACATAGATGCAAGTGAAGGTTGGCTCGTAGTAGGCATTCGGCTCAAGGCATCTGCTACTTTATTTGCCTTCCCTGGGTGGTATTTAATTTCAAAATCGTAATCTTTAACGAACTCCAGCCACCTTCTCTGCCGTATGTTCAACTCTTTCTGTGTAAATAGATATTTTAGGCTCTTGTGATCTAAAAACACCTCACACTGTTGCCCATATAGATAGTGTCTCCAGATTTTTAAAGCAAAAACGACCGCTGCAAGCTCGAGGTCGTGTGTCGGATAGTTTTGCTCATATGGCTTCAACTGTCTAGAAGCATAGGCAATGACTCTGCCCTCCTGCATCAATACACATCCCAGTCCGACCCTCGAGGCATCACAATAAATACTGAACTTATCGCCCTCGACTGGCAGTGTAAGAACTGGAGCTGTAGTCAATCTCTGTTTCAGCTCCACAAAGCTCCTCTCGCACGCAGGCGACCATACGAACTTCTCATTCTTCCTCGTCAATCGGGATAGAGGGACGACTATCTTTGAAAATCCCTCGATGAATTTCCTGTAATATCCAGCCAAACCAAGAAACCCTCGTACCTCTCGTACATTCTTAGGTCGTGGCCATTGCTTGACAACCTCGATTTTAGCTGGATCTACTGAGACTCCCTCTTGAGATATGATATGACCAAGAAAACTTACTTGATCAAGCCAGAACTCGCACTTAGAAAATTTTGGATACAATTGATGCTGGCATAGAGTCCTAAGAACAATCCGTAAATGCTCCTCATGCTCCTCCTTTGTCTTAGAATAAACCAGGATGTCATCTATAAAAACAACGACGAACCTGTCCAAATACTCTTTGAAGACGCGATTCATTATATCCATGAACGCTGCAGGAGCATTAGTAAGTCCAAACGACATCACAAGAAATTCGTAATGTCCATACCTCGTTCGAAACGCTGTCTTTTAAATATCTTCTTTTCGGACCTTCAACTGGTAATAACCAGAGCGTAGGTCAATCCTAGAAAACACTCGGGCACCCTGCAGTTGGTCAAATAGATCGTCAATTCGGGGCAGTGGATACTCGTTTTTCACGGTCAATTTATTTAACTCTCGATAATCAACGCACATCCTGAGAGTTCCGTCCTTTTTCTTCACAAATAGGACTGGCGCACCCCAAGGAGAAAAGCTGGGTCGAATAAACCCTTTGTCTAATAATTCCTCCAACTGTGACTTCAGCTCCTTCAATTCAGCAGGCGCCAATCTATACGCATTCTTAGATACAGGTGCTGAACTCGGATAAACATCAATTACAAACTCGATCTCCCGATCAGGGGGTAGTCCGGGAAGATCGTCAAGAAAAATCCTTGAGAATTCCTTAACAACCGGAAGATCATCCGGTTTCAATTTATCAAGTAGTCGGGTATCAATCACTGTGGCCAAAAAAATCGAGCACCCATCTTTAAATTGTTCTCTGGCTATCATCGAATAAGTAGTAGGTAGCCCGCTTAACCTATTCATTGCCTGAAAAGTGAACTCAACTTTGTTCGGGGGGCGGAAAGTCACCATCCCGGACCCGCAGTCAAATGTGGCGCAATGGCGTGCAAGCGAATCCATCCCCAAAATAAGATCATACACCTCTATACCCATAATTATCAACCGGGCATAGAGGGAGTTGTTTCCCACAGAGATGACGTTACCCTGGAAAACCCGATCAGACTGCATATTCTCTCCCGAAGGCAGCATTACTCGATACTCGCACTTAGCTAACTCAGATACTAGCCCCAATCTAATCATGCAAGCAGTTGAAATGAAGGAGTGCGTAGCTCCTGTATCTATCAAAGAAAACACTGGCACACCCATGACTAGAATAGTACCTGCTATGACAGATGGCTGTGTGTAACACCCGAGATGACGGTCAGGTGATTTTCCTAACTGTATTAACGGTCATGAATATTTAATCTTTGCAGTTTAGGACTTATACCAAGAATAATTAATTTCATGTGGATTTAAACTAGGTTGGGTGGCAAAGTTGTAATAATGGAGGGTGATGACCATTATATAAAGAAAAAGGATATGTTTTAAACCTCACTTAAACCATTGTAGCCGACACCTTCCTTTTCGGCGATTTCTTCTCTCCCAAGCTCTTGCTCTCTGCTTCCGGCATACTCTCTTTGACGATCAGTTTTTCTGCCACTACTCGACTACTCTATGCCCGAGGTATGCAATAGTCAATGTAGCTATCTGTTAGCTTGTTAGCCCTGTTTTCTACTCGGCATTGGAGTTTTGGATTTTCCAATGGCCGACTAATATTAAGAACATTTGGAATCTGAGAGTGGGAATGCTTTTATCAAATTGATTCTGGAAATTTGGAACAACCACCCCTGAGTTATCGATAATAGAATCTGTGTGTTCTGGGATTTGGATTTCAAACTGCACAGGGTATTAGACTAAGGATTCGAGAATGACTTTAGCTATTAAATCTTAGGATAACTTGAGATTAGAACTATTAGGATTTTGTTTTAACTACTGCAATGTAAATGTAACGCCCCGAACCCGCCCCGGGCCCGGTGCATTACGTTGCAAACCAATCCCGTGTTTAAACCACGTTTAAAAATGTTTTTTCGTAAATTTTTTGACTCGGTTTTCGGGTTTTTCGAACCCTCGATTTTTATTGGAAAACGTGCCAAAATATGTTTAAAATATGTTGGAAAAAGTCGGGTTAAAACAAAGTGGAAATCATACTAAAAAATTTTTTTAAAAAAACATTTCTGGTGGGCCCGCGTTGGGCGCCGCGCGCGCCCAGACAATGCGCTGCACGCGCTGCGCACACCCTGTGTGTGCCCAATCGCGTTCGGTCGCGATTTTGGCCCGATTGATCGGGCCCTCTCGGGCTATTTTCACCAAAAATGATCCCGGCCGTGATCGCTCGTGACCCATGCCCGACCGATCGGGCCGGCTCGGGTTTTTCCAACCAAAAACGCCCCAAAACACCTCGTTTTGACTTTCCTTGACTTTCCCGACTTTTCTACACTTTTCTATGAGCCCGACACCTCCAAAAATCCCTAAATTTTTACCATACACTCCCGACACCTAAACCTTCAAAGCACATAAAAATTTTGGAAAACCGACTTTAAACGGAGAAATACAAAAATAGAAAACTTAACCCAACGTTAGTTATTTTAAAACCAAAACGGGCGGCGTAACGCCTAAATTTCTTTAAACCAAAACCTGAAAATTTACAACAAAATATACTATTTCGAACCCCAAACACTAACAACCATTACAAAAATAGTTTCAAGCAAAACGACACACAAAATAAAATCATTTACCACGAAACTGTACAACCGGTACTAAAACATTTATAACAAACCGTTCACCACTTGTTCTATCTTACTTCCAACATACAAAAACATTACGAACGCGAAAGCAACCATCCATCAAAATGTTCACCTCCCACACTACCCGAGGAACAGTGGTCCAGACGCCCCGACAACAGCCTGCACCGGCGGACTCCGTACTCCTCCGACTGCGGCCTAATCCTGAGCTGTCTCATCGACCTCACATGTATAACAGTCATCACCTACACCACAGAACACAAAAAGGTAAGCCTAACGCTTAGCAAGTAGGGAAATAATGCACAACAACACACTAAATGCTCGACTCAACCCTAACATGCAGTTTCTACACACTCTGTTGCTTTCTTTTCATTTCGATTGCAATTATCTTTCACTTTCAGGTGAATCAAGTAGGCACACGCCCCCACACAGTCCAGAACGGCCACGCCTTGATCCACGGAGCTAGACCAGAGGCACACGTCCCAACACAGTCCAAGACGGCCAACACGAATCTCCTCTAATCGATCGTAGAATCCTCATTGTTCACTTCAAGCACGAACAGGTCGAGGAATTCGTACTCACGACACATTACGTACATTAACAGGGCATCTCGAATAGAATCCCTCGCGGGGTGCTCAACGAGCCACTTGCCCGACGAAGCTATTCTACTCGAGACCAAGTTGCATATCACTTCTTATCTTTCTTCGACATCATCCTCACCACTCAAACATGCAAAAACTCTTGATTTCGTAGTTTAGAAAACAATGATGCATGACACCCGATGCATAACAAAAGTAAAGCATAACAAACAAACAACCAATCCCTACCGTTCTATGGTGTAGGCCCGAAGGCAACAAACACTCATCCACTACTTACCTGGTTGCTGCTCGATACTTTCTCGTTCACTCCCTCCAACAAAATCACACGTTCGATCACCTAAAAATGATGAGAAATCAACTTAGAAATTTACAAACTCTAAGGAAATTCTTAACCTAACTAATAGAACTATAACCCAACCCGATCTTTACTCCAAAATTGACCGTCTAACTTCAAACGGTCATAATTCCCTCGTTTTGCAATGGATTTCGACGTGCCAACCCGACTCGGAAACCTCCACACGTCTACTATCCATTGAATCACTCAAATCAACCATCCAAACACAAAGGCTAAGTCGGACATGCCAAAACAGAACCGGGTATATAGGTGTCCTTCAACCATTTTTGTGGAACACTTCACCAATCTTCAATCTAACCCTCAAATCTACCTAAACTAAGTCATCCAACAACCAAAACATCAAAATAGGGAAGAAATCTAACATCTACACTCAATTTTCGGAATCCCTAACCTAGGGTTTTCCAACATTCTTAAAATCCAACTAAAACTCCCAAAAACACTCTCAAACTTCATCTAAAACTATGCAAAACAAAACCCAATCGATTTTACCTTGAAATCGCCTTGAAAGACTGAAGAAACAAGGAGAGGAAACGTCGGCTATGGAGGAAAAGAGAGAGACACGATGGAGGAGAGGAAGATGAGTGAAAAATAAACCATTTCTTTTCTTTTTATTCCTTCATTTAATTCACCAAGTCAATTTACCATTTAACCCTCCCCTTTTCACCTTTAATCCAACGCTAAACCCACCTCTAAACCACCACTTTTTCTTCCCATCACCTTCACAATTTGATTGGTTAACACACATTGACACATTGACAAGTCACACTCAAACTCTCCACCAATCACAATTGGGTTTAACTTGTCAAACTTTCTACTAATCACCTTTCTCTTCTAATAACCTTCTAAACCCCTCACAAAGCACTCTCATACATCACTAACTTAGGTCTAGACACGTAGTCAAAATTTTTCGGGTGTTATAGTAAATGTTTTAGGTGAAGAAGTTTGAAGAGAAAGGAGCTCAAGTGCTAAGGAGACCAGGTAAGTGAATGTATTAAGATTTCTGGCTAATAGATCCCTACATCGTGGGAGTACTAGGTTGAGATGTCTAATGTTTACCTTATGATAATGAGCTTGTCTGCACTTGAAGGATCTATGTATGTTGCGAGTTATACTATTTGATGACCTGCTAGTGAATGTGAAGTTGTCTGCTCTGGTATGATCCTTGTCATAGTTTGATGAGTTAAAAGATTCTCATGTTCATATATCATGAATGTTTCTCAAGCATAAGAAAATGTTTTAACGCATGTTTTCTATGAACAAGATATGTATGTATATATATAAGATTTATGCAACGTGGATTAAGTGAGGCTTGGGGGCGGTTCGGCGTATGTCACAGTCCAAAGAAGGACATATGAATACGACCCGCAGTAGGGAACAAGATCAAACTCACTGTCGAACCCCCTTTATCGGCACAAATCCTCTCTTGATCCACATAACCTAAACGAAGAATATGATCAAAGACTATGAATGATGAATATGATCAAAGACTATGAATGATGAATATGATCAATGACTATGAATGATGAATATGATCAAAAACTATGAATGATGAATATGATCAAAGACTATGAATGATGAATATGATCAATGACTATGAATGATGATATATGAATGATATGATCAATGACTATGAATGATGAATATGATCAATGACTATGAATGATAAATATGATCAATGACTATGAATGATGAATATGATCAATTACTATGAATGATGAATATGATCCATGACTATGAATGATGATTACGAGCAAAGACATGAACAAGAAAAGACTTATGAGCATGTGATTTTCCCAAATTATGCATTCATGCATCCATGTTAGTGTTTCATTCCTTACTAAGCATTAGGCTTATAGTTTAAACCTTATGATGTAGGTGACGAGTTTTCAGGTGAGTAACTCAAGGTTAATGAGGATGTCTAAGCTTGGTTGCTAGAGGATGCTCAGTGTGATAGTGAAGGCTGGATAGGCGGATAAGTTCCCTAGTTATGCTCATAGTAAGTCAGAAAAGTTTACGATGAACAGATGACTAATTAGAATAGAATTTCTTATAACAATGAGATTTGGATTTGAAGGGCTTGTCTTTAGAGTATGAATACGATTTTAAGGATGAATGAATGGCTTGTTTTGTTTGAGTCTTCCACTATGCGTATTTTTAGATGAGTTTATGATTGCTACTCTTTGAGGTTCATGGTTACTAAGTTAGGAATCGAATGAGTTGTGATATGTTCTATCGAATGAAGATATTTGATGATTATAGTGTTTATTGCCTTCTGACAGAAGCTGGATGAGGCAATCATCCGGCTGATGTGATCGGCAGATGTAGAGTTTTAAGCCATCAGATGATGAAAGTATTATTTTGTCGTCTAGCGATCGGAAGATGTAGAGTGTTTAAGCCATCGGATGATGAAAGTGTTATTTTGTCGTCTAGCGATCGGCAGATGTAGAGTGTTTAAGCCATCGGATGATGAAAGTGTTATTTTGTCGTCTAGCGATCGGCAGATGTAGAGTGTTTAAGCCATCGGATGATGAGAGTGTATTTTGTCATCAGAAGCCATCGGATGATGAGAGTGTTATTTTGTCATCTAGTGATCGGCAGATGTAGTGTAATAAGTCACCGGATGATGACAACGTTATTTTTCGTTTAGTGACCGGGTTATGTTTTAATTATTCACGTGAGATGCACATGACCACCGGATGATGTACCCTTATTCCATCGGATGATGTAGAGAGCTTCTCCACCGGATGGTATAGACACGGTTTTGTCGTCTAGTGACCGGTAGATGTGATTCATTCTTCTATCGGTAGATGCAGTCTATAACTTAAAGTTTTCCCATCACTAGCCGATACACATTGTACTACCCGCCGGCAGATATGTAATGTTTTCCTTTGCCGATTGAGGCTTAGCGAATCGCATATGACATCATGAGTTAAATTATGTTCAAAAAAAAGAAATACACTGCTAATAATGAATCATGTGTGAGTAATAAGGATTAAATGGTTAAGAAAGATACAGATTATGTGACGATCCTCCCGGGGTCGCTACAATTATGGTATCAGAGCAAAATCGGGTTCTAAAACCGATTCTGCAGACTGCCTTCCAGCACTGACTGTCACATGAGCCCACTTCAGCAACTGTAAGTATTTATGATCTCACTATATGTCATTAAGTTAAGATATATCTGTAATGATTTGTCTAGGAATCCTAAAATGGTTAGAGGTCAGCAGAGAGAAACCAATGAGGATAGCAATGCTATTGCTTAGTTGACAGTGTTGGTCATGCGCCAATCTCACCAGATCGAACGACTGATGACTGCTAGAGAGGAACAAGGCAACTCCAGTACTAATGCAACTTATGATCATGGGGGTGAGCGTTTCCACCGGCTTCGACCCCCGGTGTTTAATGGACATGTTTAAAATCCTATTTATGCTGAGGAGTGGGTTCGAAAGATGGAAGACATGTTTAAGTATGCAAAGGTTGATGAAGGAGATAAGGTCACCTATGCTGTCTTTCATTTGGAGTTAATTGCAAGGCATTGGTGGGACTCGATCCAGAACACCGCTAATGCCGAAGCTATGACCTGGGAGATGTTCAAGACTGCTTTCTTTGACAAGTACTTCAATAGGACTGTTCGGGCCAACAAGAAGAAGGAGTTCATGAATCTGCGACAAACTAGCTCTGTGACGGATTACATATGCAAGTTTAATGCTTTGTCACGATTTGCTCCCCGAATGATTGAGGACGACGAGGACAAGATTTACCAATTTGTTCAAGGACTGAAGTCGAGTCTGTACATGAAAGTAAAGACTGCTGGAATACACAATGTACCTTATGGTGAAGTGACGGCTAAGGCCTTGGAACTGGAAGAGGCAGAAATGATAGCATATGCACAGCTTGAGCAGCCAAGAAAACTCACGAAGGACACTCAGCCGCCACCAAGTCAGAACAAAGGTTGGCAGCCGCAACATAACAGGGGACCACAGCAACAACAACAAGGAATAAAGAGACCCCTCAACCAGAACGATGACCAAGGAAAAGGAAAGAGGCCTCTGGCACCCTTATGCCCCACCTATCAGAAGAACCACCCCGGCTAATGAAAGTTGCGTTCTGGCCGCTGTTTCAGATGTGACAAGGTTGGACATATAGTCAGAGACTGCCCCATGCTGCCAGATCCGAACCGTGCAAGGGTAGCACCTAGAGTCTATGCATTGATGGAGGATGAGGAAGCCGAGCAGCATACAGTCATAACAGGTACCATTATGATCTGTGGTATTGCCGCTTACACACTTATAGATACGGGAGCCACACACTCGTTTATATCAACTTTGTTTGTATGCCAACACAACTTCAAACTTTTACCAGCCGAAAGACCATATGATGTTATATTACCATCAGGGAAGTCCCTACTTTCTGAACAGATTGTTAAAGGTGATGTTGTGTCCTTAGGAAGTAAGAAACTATATGTAGAACTGATTGTAATTGACATGAAAGGATACGAGGTGATATTAGGAATGGATTGGTTATTTAGGCATTATTCCACAATAAGTTGTAGATCTGGGATGGTTGATTTTCGACCCCCAAATGGTGATCATTATTCCTTCCAAGCTATTCCTAAGATAAGCAAAATACCGATTATATCCTCACTAGAAATTTACCGGTTACTGAAAAATGGTTGTGAGAATTACTTAGCTAGCATAATGGATGTTCGGGTGAAGAACAAGATAGAGTTACAAGATATCCCCATAGTCAGAGAGTTCCCTAAGGCATTCTTGGATGATTTGCCAGGATTACCACCCGATAGAGAAATAGAGTTTATAATAGATACGTACCCTGAGGCCTTACCTGTATCTAGGAATCCTTATCGGATGGCACCTGTTGAGTTAAAGGAGTTAAAAGTCCAACTACAGGTATTAGTAGACAAAGGATTTATACGCCCTAGTAGTTCCCCTTGGGGTGCACCTGTCTTATTTGTCAAGAAGAAAGATGGTTCCCTTAGAATGTGCATAGACTATAAGGAGCTAAATAAGTTGACAATCAAGAATAAGTACCCCTTACCTCGGATTGATGATTTGTTTGACCAATTGCAAGGAGCAAAGGTGTTTTCAAAAATAGATTTACGTTCGGGTTATTATCAACTGAATGTTAAGGAAGGAGATATACCAAAGACAGCCTTTAGAACCCGTTTTGGACACTACGAATTCTTGGTCATGTCATTTGGACTGACCAATGCACCTGCAGCCTTTATGGACTTAATGAATCGTGTGTTTTGGGAGTATTTGGACAAATTTGTAATTGTGTTCATAGATGATATCCTGATATACTCACGGACTGAAGCTGACCATGCAGAGCATTTAAGAGTAGTTTTGACGACATTAAAGGAGCACCAGCTCTATGCCAAATTGTCCAAGTGTGAATTTTGGTTGGACAGGGTTAATTTTCTTGGTCATGTATTTTCTGCTAATGGCATATCAGTGGACCCGACCAAAATTTAGGTAGTAAAGGATTGGCCACAACCAAAGAACGCCAGTGAAGTCCGCAGTTTCCTTGGGTTGGCAGGTTATTACAGAAAGTTCATCAAAGGATTTTCTATGATAGCTAAGCCCCTAACGAATTTGACAAAGAAGGACAATAAGTATTCCTGGACCGAAGCTTGTGAGGATAGCTTCCAGACATTGAAGGTGAAGTTAACAACAGCCCCAGTATTGACCCTTCCAACCGAAGAAGGAAAGTTTAGCGTATTTTGTGATGCATCAAAAGTTGGTTTGGACTGTGTTTTGATGCAAGAAGACAAAGTTATAGCGTATGCCTCTAGACAATTAAAGAGTTATGAACAGAACTATCCCACCCATGATTTAGAATTAACCGTTGTTGTTTTTGCTTTGAAGATATGGAGACACTATTTATATGGACAGCAGTGTGAGGTGTTTTCTGACCATAAAAGTCTGAAGTACCTCTTTACACAAAAGAAATTGAACATGAGGCAGAGGCGTTGGTTGGAATTTGTTAAGGATTACGACTTTGAGATCAAGTATCACCTGGGTAAGGCTAACTCTGTAGCTGACGCATTGAGTAGGATGTCAACAACTATGCAATCCGTCGAGTCAACCATGTCTATACCTTTGAGGACAGAAGTTCAGAGGTTTGAATTGGAGATAGTTCCAGAGTTATCAACCTTATTTGCCGATTTGACCATTCAACCGACGATTTTAGAAAAGATCAAAGAAGCACAACAGAAGGACTCAGAGGAGAATAGCAGTATGATGAACAAGGTGAAGGACACCACCTCCGAGTTTAGTCTTTCCAAGGATGGGATTCTGAAGTTTAGAAATAGATGGTATGTCCCTAATGATGAAGGATTACGTAAGCTAATCTTGGCTGAGACGCATTCGTCTCCCTTTTCTGTGCATCCTGGAAGCACCAAGATGTATCGAGACATGAAGTTACTCTATTGGTGGCCAAACTTAAAGAGAGATGTTGCTAAGTATGTAGAGTCATGTTTGGTTTGCCAACAAGTTAAAACTGAGCACCAACGTCCAGGAGGTACCCTTCAGCCTCTACCTATACCTGAGTGGAAGTGGGAACACATAGCTATGGATTTCGTTGTAGGATTACCTAAGACAACTAAGGGACATGATAGTATTTTGGTTGTGATTGATAGACTGACGAAATCAGCCCATTTCTTACCAGTAAGGACAACCTACTCGATGGACCCAGCTTGCTGATCTTTATGTACAAGAAGTTATTAGGTTGCATGGAATCCCTGCATCTATTGTCTCTGATCGCGATCCTAGATTCACCTCGAGGTTTTGGCAAAGCTTACAGGGCGCATTAGGTACAAAGTTGTCTTTCAGCACTGCTTTCCACCCGCAGACAGATGGTCAATCAGAAAGGACTATCCAAATACTTGAGGATATGTTGAGGGCTTGCGTGCTAGAGTTCCAGACATCTTGGAGCCGATACCTACCCTTGGTTGAGTTCTCTTACAACAATAGTTACCAGTCCACCATAGGTATGGCACCTTATGAGGCGTTGTATGGTAGAAAATGTAGATCACCTCTGTATTGGGATGAAGTTGGTGAAGCAAAACTCATAGGTCCCGAGATGTTACAGCAGATGTCAGACAAGATTGCCACTATTAAGAGGAGGATGATTACTGCACAAAGCCGACAGAAAAGTTATGCAGACCAAATGAGGAGAGATCTTGAATTTGCTGTTGGTGATGAAGTTTTCCTGAAGGTTTTACCATTTAAAGGAGTACCAAGATTTGGCAGGAGGGGAAAGCTTAATCCACGATTTATTAGACCATTCCCTGTTTTGGCTAGAATCGGTAGTACAGCTTACAGACTGCTGTTGCCTCCATCATTGGATAAAGTTCATAATGTTTTCCATGTGTCAATGTTAAGAAAATGTATACAGGACCCTACGCAAGTTGTTAAACCAGTGGATTTTGAGATTGAGCCGACGCTAACATATGAAGAGAAGCCAGTGCTGATATTGGAATCCGCAATTAAGACTCTGAGGAACAAAGAGATTCCGTTGGTCAAAGTCTTATGGAAGAATCATGGCATTGAAGAAGCCACTTGGGAGCGACGACAGGACATGTTAGACAAGTATCCAGAGTTATTTGTTTGATCAATTTTCGGGGACGAAAATTTTGTTTAAGGAGGGGTGGATGTAACACCCGAGATGACGGTCAAGTGATTTTCCTAACTGTATTAACGGTCATGAATATTTAATCTTTGCAGTTTAGGACTTATACCAAGAATAATTAATTTCATGTGGATTTAAACTAGGTTGGGTGGCAAAGTTGTAATAATGGAGGGTGATAACCATTATATAAAGAAAAAGGAAATGTTTTAAACCTCACTTGAACCACTATAGCCGACACCTTCCTTTTCGGCGATTTCTTCTCTCCCAAGCTCTTGCTCTCTGCTTTCGACATACTCTCTTCGATGATCGGTTTCTCTGCCACTACTCGACTACTCTGTGCCCGAGGAATGCAATAGTCAAAGTAGCTATCTGTTAACTTGTTAGCCCTGTTTTCTACTCGGCATTGGAGTTTTGGATTTTCCAATGGCCGACTAATATTAAGAACATTTGGAATCTGAGAGTGGGAATGCTTTTATCAAATTGATTCTGGACATTTGGAACAACCACCCCTGAGTTATCGATAATAGAATCTGTGTGTTCTGGGATTTGGATTTCAAACTGCACAGGGTATTAGACTAAGGATTCGGGAATGACTTTAGCTATTAAATCTTAAGATAACTTGAGATTATAACTATTAGGATTTTGTTTTAACTACTGCAATGTAAATGTTTTAGATGAAGAAGTTTGAAGAGAAAGGAGCTCAAGTGCTAAGGAGACCAGGTAAGTGAATGTAATAAGATTTTACGGCTAATAGATCCCTACATCGTGGGAGTACTAGGTTGAGATGTCTAATGTTTACTTTATGATAATTAGCTTGTCTGCACTTGAAGGATCTATGTATGTTGCGAGTTATACTATTTGATGACCTGCTAGTGAATGTGAAGTCGTCTGCTCTTGTATGATCCTTGTCATAGTTTGATAAGTTAAAAGATTCTCATGTTCATATATCATGAATGTTTCTCAAGCATAAGAAAATGTTTTAGCGCATGTTTTCCATGAACAAGATATGTATGTATATATATAAGATTTATGCAACGTGGATTAAGTGAGGGTTGGGGGCGGTTTGGCGTATGTCACAGTCCAAAGAAGAACATATGAATACGACCCGCAGTAGGGAACAAGATCAAACTCACTGTCGAACCCCCTTTAATCGGCACATGATCAATGACTATGAATGATGAATATGATCAATGACTATGAATGATGAATATGATCAAAGACTATGAATGATGAATATGATCAAAGACTATGAATGATGAATATGATCAATGACTATGAATGATGAATATGATCAAAGACTATGAATGATGAATATGATCAATGACTATGAATGATGAATATGATCAATGACTATGAATGATGAATATGATCAATGACTATGAATGATGAATATGATCAAAGACTATGAATGATGAATATGATCAATGACTATGAATGATGAATATGATCAATGACTATGAATGATGAATATGATCAAAGACTATGAATGATGAATATGATCAATGACTATGAATGATGAATATGATCAAAGACTATGAATGATGAATATGATCAAAGACTATGAATGATGAATATGATCAATGACTATGAATGATGAATATGATCAATGACTATGAATGATGAATATGATCAATGACTATGAATGATGAATATGATCAATGACTATGAATGATGAATATGATCAAAGACTATGAATGATGAATATGATCAAAGACTATGAATGATGAATATGATCAAAGACTATGAATGATGATATGATCAATGACTATGAATGATGAATATGATCAAAGACTATGAATGATGAATATGATCAAAGACTATGAATGATGAATATGATCAATGACTATGAATGATGAATATGATCAATGACTATGAATGATGAATATGATCAATGACTATGAATGATGAATATGATCAAAGACTATGAATGATGAATATGATCAATGACTATGAATGATGAATATGATCAAAGACTATGAATGATGAATATGATCAATGACTATGAATGATGAATATGATCAATGACTATGAATGATGAATATGATCAATGACTATGAATGATGAATATGATCAATGACTATGAATGATGAATATGATCAAAGACTATGAATGATGAATATGATCAATGACTATGAATGATGAATATGATCAATGACTATGAATGATGAATATGATCAATGACTATGAATGATGAATATGATCAAAGACTATGAATGATGAATATGATCAATGACTATGAATGATGAATATGATCAAAGACTATGAATGATGAATATGATCAATGACTATGAATGATGAATATGATCAAAGACTATGAATGATGAATATGATCAAAGACTATGAATGATGAATATGATCAAAGACTATGAATGATGAATATGATCAATGACTATGAATGATGAATATGATCAAAGACTATGAATGATGATATGATCAATGACTATGAATGATGAATATGATCAATGACTATGAATGATGAATATGATCAAAGACTATGAATGATGAATATGATCAAAGACTATGAATGATGAATATGATCAATGACTATGAATGATGAATATGATCAAAGACTATGAATGATGAATATGATCAATGACTATGAATGATGAATATGATCAATGATATGAATGATGAATATGATCAATGACTATGAATGATGAATATGATCAATGACTATGAATGATGAATATGATCAATGACTATGAATGATGATATGATCAATGACTATGAATGATGAATATGATCAATGACTATGAATGATGATATGATCAATGACTATGAATGATGAATATGATCAAAGACTATGGATGATGAAAGTGTTATTTTGTCGTCTAGCGATCGGCAGATGTAGAGTGTTTAAGCCATCGGATGATGAAAGTGTTATTTTGTCGTCTAGCGATCGGCAGATGTAGAGTGTTTAAGCCATCGGATGATGAAAGTGTTATTTTGTCGTCTAGCGATCGGCAGATGTAGAGTGTTTAAGCCATCGGATGATGAAAGTGTTATTTTGTCGTCTAGCGATCGGCAGATGTAGAGTGTTTAAGCCATCGGATGATGAAAGTGTTATTTTGTCGTCTAGCGATCGGCAGATGTAGAGTGTTTAAGCCATCGGATGATGAAAGTGTTATTTTGTCGTCTAGCGATCGGCAGATGTAGAGTGTTTAAGCCATCGGATGATGAAAGTGTTATTTTGTCGTCTAGCGATCGGCAGATGTAGAGTGTTTAAGCCATCGGATGATGAAAGTGTTATTTTGTCGTCTAGCGATCGGCAGATGTAGAGTGTTTAAGCCATCGGATGATGAAAGTGTTATTTTGTCGTCTAGCGATCGGCAGATGTAGAGTGTTTAAGCCATCGGATGATGAAAGTGTTATTTTGTCGTCTAGCGATCGGCAGATGTAGAGTGTTTAAGCCATCGGATGATGAAAGTGTTATTTTGTCGTCTAGCGATCGGCAGATGTAGAGTGTTTAAGCCATCGGATGATGAAAGTGTTATTTTGTCGTCTAGCGATCGGCAGATGTAGAGTGTTTAAGCCATCGGATGATGAAAGTGTTATTTTGTCGTCTAGCGATCGGCAGATGTAGAGTGTTTAAGCCATCGGATGATGAAAGTGTTATTTTGTCGTCTAGCGATCGGCAGATGTAGAGTGTTTAAGCCATCGGATGATGAAAGTGTTATTTTGTCGTCTAGCGATCGGCAGATGTAGAGTGTTTAAGCCATCGGATGATGAAAGTGTTATTTTGTCGTCTAGCGATCGGCAGATGTAGAGTGTTTAAGCCATCGGATGATGAAAGTGTTATTTTGTCGTCTAGCGATCGGCAGATGTAGAGTGTTTAAGCCATCGGATGATGAAAGTGTTATTTTGTCGTCTAGCGATCGGCAGATGTAGAGTGTTTAAGCCATCGGATGATGAAAGTGTTATTTTGTCGTCTAGCGATCGGCAGATGTAGAGTGTTTAAGCCATCGGATGATGAAAGTGTTATTTTGTCGTCTAGCGATCGGCAGATGTAGAGTGTTTAAGCCATCGGATGATGAAAGTGTTATTTTGTCGTCTAGCGATCGGCAGATGTAGAGTGTTTAAGCCATCGGATGATGAAAGTGTTATTTTGTCGTCTAGCGATCGGCAGATGTAGAGTGTTTAAGCCATCGGATGATGAAAGTGTTATTTTGTCGTCTAGCGATCGGCAGATGTAGAGTGTTTAAGCCATCGGATGATGAAAGTGTTATTTTGTCGTCTAGCGATCGGCAGATGTAGAGTGTTTAAGCCATCGGATGATGAAAGTGTTATTTTGTCGTCTAGCGATCGGCAGATGTAGAGTGTTTAAGCCATCGGATGATGAAAGTGTTATTTTGTCGTCTAGCGATCGGCAGATGTAGAGTGTTTAAGCCATCGGATGATGAAAGTGTTATTTTGTCGTCTAGCGATCGGCAGATGTAGAGTGTTTAAGCCATCGGATGATGAAAGTGTTATTTTGTCGTCTAGCGATCGGCAGATGTAGAGTGTTTAAGCCATCGAATGATGAAAGTGTTATTTTGTCGTCTAGCGATCGGCAGATGTAGAGTGTTTAAGCCATCGGATGATGAAAGTGTTATTTTGTCGTCTAGCGATCGGCAGATGTAGAGTGTTTAAGCCATCGGATGATGAAAGTGTTATTTTGTCGTCTAGCGATCGGCAGATGTAGAGTGTTTAAGCCATCGGATGATGAAAGTGTTATTTTGTCGTCTAGCGATCGGCAGATGTAGAGTGTTTAAGCCATCGGATGATGAAAGTGTTATTTTGTCGTCTAGCGATCGGCAGATGTAGAGTGTTTAAGCCATCGGATGATGAAAGTGTTATTTTGTCGTCTAGCGATCGGCAGATGTAGAGTGTTTAAGCCATCGGATGATGAAAGTGTTATTTTGTCGTCTAGCGATCGGCAGATGTAGAGTGTTTAAGCCATCGGATGATGAAAGTGTTATTTTGTCGTCTAGCGATCGGCAGATGTAGAGTGTTTAAGCCATCGGATGATGAAATTTTTATTTTGTCGTCTAGCGATCGGCAGATGTAGAGTGTTTAAGCCATCTGATGATGAAAGTGTTATTTTGTCGTCTAGCGATCGGCAGATGTAGAGTGTTTAAGCCATCGAATGATGAAAGTGTTATTTTGTCGTCTAGCGATCGGCAGATGTAGAGTGTTTAAGCCATCGGATGATGAAATTTTTATTTTGTCGTCTAGCGATCGGCAGATGTAGAGTGTTTAAGCCATCGGATGATGAGAGTGTTATTTTGTCGCTAGTGATCGGCAGATGTAGTGTAATAAGTCACCGGATGATGAGAACGTTATTTGTCGTTTAGTGACCGGGTTATGTTTTAATTATTCACGTGAGAAGCACATGACCACCGGATGATGTACCCTTATTCCATCAGATGATGTAGAGAGCTTGTCCAACGGATGGTATAGACACAGTTTTGTCGTCTAGTGACCGGTAGATATGATTCATTCTTCTATCGGTAGATGCAGTCTATAACTTAAAGTTTTCCCATCACTAGCCGATACACATTGTACTACCCGCCGGCAGATATGTAATGTTTTCCTTTGCCGATTGATGCTTAGCGAATCGCATATGACATCTTGAGTTAAATTATGTTAAAAAAAAAAAGAAATACACTGATAATAATGAATCATGTGTGAGTAATAAGGATTAAATGATTAAGAAAGATATGGATTACGTGACGATCCTCCGGGGGTCGCTACACTGTGCCTCATTATCAACATCTCCGGGCTCGATAAATGCGAAGATCCTCGGCAAAACTGTTCTTTGATTGGTGGCCGCCCTAGGACAGTTCTGAGCAAAATGACCGATCTCTCCACATCTATAACAACTGTTCGTGCCCAACCGGCAAGTGCCATAATGTTCCTTCTGGCACTTTCGACAAACAGGTTTTTGTGCAGCCCCTTGGACTTGTTTCCCCTTACCTTGATCGCCTCCTCCTTCATGAGTCCTTTCGACGCCTCGTTGTTGTTGTCCTCTGGGTTGCCAACCTTGATTCCGTACCTGAAGCTGAATCTCGCGAAAGAAGCCCTTAGCAGGTTCTCTAGGCTTAACGCATGTCAACTCAGCAGCTTCGAACTCCAGGGCTCTTGCTGCAATCTCCTCATATGGCACATCTAGAATACCCGACACTGTAATGTTCTTTCGGATCTCCCTGTTCAATCCATCCATAAATTGTTGCACTTTTTCTTCAATATCACTGACTAGGCGCGGTGCAAAATTGGATAGAGCTTCAAACTTTCTGATATACTCTGCAACCGTGCTAGTCTGTCTCAATTGCGTAAATTCGGCTCTCTTTGCCGCCCTCACTGTACGGCTGAAATATTTGTCAAAGAACACTGTCTTAAACCGATCCCACCTCACCAGCGCCAAGTCCGTCGTAGCCTTAACTGAATCCCACCAAGACCGGGCATCCAGTGCTAGGTGGAATGTGACGCACTCAACTTTCTCGGCATTGTCCACTTTGGCATACACAAAACATATCCTCAATTTTTCGAACCCACTCCTCAGCAATAGAGGGGTCCGAAGATTGCCCGTCGAATATCAGAGGTCTCAGCTTTTGAAGTCTCTCCATGCTTTGACCATTAGGGACGACTATCTCTTGGGCCCTCCGATTCTCAAGAACCAAGTCCGTGATTTGCTGCGTTTTTCGATCCATGTGTTGGGATTGACGGTCGAGTAAGTCTGTCAGTCTATCTATGGCATCATCTCGGGCGTGTCTACCGCGAACCATTTTCTAAAACTCCTATAAAAGTTGAAACAATAATCCTAAGAAATCGAATTTAAATAAGAAATTAAACGTACTTACAGTTGATGAAGGATGTCCGCGTTGTGGCTGAGCAGTCGTGCAGTCTACAGAACCGTTTTTAAAACCAGGGGGCTTTGATACCATAACTGTAACGACCCTTAAACGTAACCCTTAATTTCCGTATAAAATTTTTTCCTTTTCATTTTAGGTAGACTTTAAAATGTTTAAGCGGAATTTACATCGTCTAAATCATTCGGAGAATTGAAAACCTTTCGAAAACCATTAGGATAATACTTAAAACAAATTTTAAAACAAATAAATAAACCTATTAAAACATTTAATACAATCGGCCATCGCACAGGGAGGGGCAAAAAGGGACTTTGTCCCATGAAAAAGAGGGGCGATCACTGCCAGGCGACTGATCGCCTGGCAGATCGCCCCTTGTGGCGATCCGTCACTGTGCCGAGCGATCGCCCAGCGATCGTTCGGCACCTTCTCTGGAAAATCAAGAGAAGTTGCTACCACCATGCCGATCGATCACCCCAGCGGCGATCGATCGGTATGCTCTCTGAAATGAATTCCAGAGAGCTGCCCTCCTTTTCTCCTCCTTTCTTTTCTTTTTCCTTCTTCCTTCGACATTACCCTGCACACTAAACTCACACACACTACAACACACTTCTTTCTCATTCCTTTTTCACAACACTTTTACATACATTTCACAAACACTTCCAACTCGAAATTTACTATCACACCCATACTTTTCGCATGATATCACTCACCCGTTCACCAACTCAAAAATACATTTAAAAGATAACTAAATTTCACGAAAACGAACCGCGTGGTTCCGTTTAAAAGTTTAATATTTCCTCTTGTTTAAAATACCAAAACATTACAAAATGCTTTCAATTTCCCAAAAGAAAAACACCACAAACTACCTATCCAGATCCAAGCATCCTAATATGTTTATCTATACAAATTTCCTATATACTTTCTATTGAATCCCAAAACATTTACCTATGTCCCCACGGGTCAAAATCACGCTCCGACTGCCAACGCACTCCCGCGAACCATCTTTCGTCAACGTGCTCATACTTCAGGCGGAGGGACATCATCCTCACCTGTCTCAAAATCACCTACACCATAAAAACACCTATGAGATAAAAATCTCAGTAAGCTCTACGTAAATGCTAATGCATGATCATGTATGCTCTGTACTTTGAAAACCGTCCATGTCTATGCATATATCCGTATGTGTCAGTCTATGGTTATCGGAAACGCTCGACAGATGGATAGGGCACGTCAAGCAATTAGACAGCCCACACCATCTGAAGGGAGGGAAACCCGCTCACCACGGAACGCCAGGTCTGAACCTCATCCCTGATAACCCCATGTCATGGTTGTTTACTGTGATACTTTACTTGCCTTTACATGCATGTTCTTTTCATGAAATCCGTGCGTAAATTCATTTTCATGTCATTTTTAAAATCGTGATGCATGAACAGTTCAATGAACAGTAAAGCATACAAAACGAACATACCATCAAAACTCTATAACACACAACCTATAAAAACAACCGAACCTAATCTACCCAACCGAAACAATACAAACAAACACATCACCAACAATCCTCAACACGAATTCTGACTTATGGTGTAGGCCAATCGGCCACAATAGATCACGAGAACTTAACTCGCGTCGTTGCACACCGAGCTCCGTCCACGAGCGTTTGTTCACCTATACATTTCACAATATACGTATTAAATCGAGTCTAAAACCATCAAACTTCGAATTTGCTAACTCCTAACTAAAGAAAATTCTCCGAAACTCTATTTTAGTTCGTTGAGGCATTTCTTTGAGCAATTTGCGCTCGATATTTCACAAACTCCATTAATAGAGGTTTTCAAGCTCCAACATATCCAAATCTCCAATACACCTCAACAAACCGAGGAACTAAGCTCCAATAATAACCAATACGTCTATTAGAGGCACAACTAAGCTTAATCTATCAATTTCGAACATCTATTCACGTTTTCGACAAAAACCATAACGAACCCTAATCGTTTTAAACTCTAGAATTGGCATTTAACGTTCCAAAAGCTTAGATTCATACCTAGAGTAACGTTTAGAGGAGAAATAGTGAGAAACTGAAGTCGATCGAAGAAAGCTTTAATCGCCGGAAGAGAACGCACGCGTGAGGAGAGGGAAGTCGTCGCGCGGAGGAGAGGGAGAGGAGTTGGCGTGGGTGAGGTGAAAATGAAGGAGATTTTTGTTTTTAATTAAAATTTTGATTTGACAATTACCAAATCGCCCTTTGTCTCATTTTCTATTTACTTCTCTGATTATTTCGTTATTTAATTAACGGTCCGACTTTCCAAAATTCTCATATTTCACCATAAATTCATATTTATTATTACGGCTTTGTTAAAACCTTCCGTTCGTAAAACGGACTTAATTTGATGTATCTACAAAAATACCGACAATATTGGAATAATATTAAATCCCGTAAAGCCAGGGTGTTACATGATTTCAGCAAGATTATTGCTGAAGTCACAGGGGGTGTCAACGAGTTTGGCCCCGTGGAAAGGATTTCCTTGCTTCATAACTCACTGTAAAATATGACATTTTACCAAAACTGCCATGAGAAACTGGATGCCTACATCACATAGGACATGTGTAAATAAATCAATGGCAATTTTATTATTCAAAAATGGGAACTCAATTGCATTTGATATTGGAAAATTCTTCTTTGATCAAATTTTTAAACATGCATATGGTAAAAATGAGAGGTTAGCTCTTCCTTTTCCCTGTTTGATTTATGGTATTTTATCTTCTCAACATGCTATAATTAGACAAAAAGAAGTTATGTATATGGATAAGGAGGATATTAGAATTAGCTATAAGCATCTTGAAGGAGAACATGTGAATGATCTGGAAGGTGGTCAAAGGGGTGATCTAGCTCCTGACAATATGTCTGACTCTGCTCTACAATCTTGCTCCATCAAAGTATTGGTTGATGTGTCAAAATTATTGAGTGATTAGCTATCTATAATTGAGAAGAAAAAGACAGTGATTACGGGACTGCTTGATGGTCTGTACATGAAAAGGTCTACTATGGAAGCAGCTGATGACTTGAAGGAACATGTTAAAAAGACTGATATTGCTGGAACATCAGGTGGTTTACCTGATGTCCCAGAGGATGTCCCAGAGAATGTCTCAGACAATGTCACTAGAGTAACAAATCAAGTTGCTACGGTTACTTCTCATGAAGAAGGATATGTTCAAAAAGAAAATGCTAGTATGCAAAAGCCAACAACTTCAATCGGGTTAGCATCTAATAATGATTGATTTTGTTTTATGACTATTATGCACTATTGAGACAATTTATTTTACTGTTGATGCCTTTTGTCCTTCTTATGGCAAAAAATGGGAGTATTTTGTAGATTTCATGGTGATTATGAGATACTTTTATGGAAACTGATTCAAAGGAAGTTTTGTTGATCTTATTTTCATATACAAGGGGAGTGTTTGATTTTGCAAAAAAATGCCAAAGAGGAGATTGTAAATGCTAAATAATATTGGCATTGGTTTTTTGGCAATTAAGGAAGTTTATACTTTATACTATATTTATCTATTTATATTTTTGAAGGATGTTACTTGGAGAGCAAGCTATCACGGAATTATAGGAAGTTATTATGGAAAGATAATTTGATGATTGTGATTCTGTTAAGCTGGATTATGGCAAGATACGTGATCAGATTTGTTCTAGATTCGTTGCCAGCATTTTTTCTTGATTTATGGATCGGACTTTCCATAAATGCCACAACTGATGTCACATCTCCAAATTTCGTGGATTCAGTTTCTTTCTTCTGTGCGTTTTTGTTTGGATAAAATATTTGAAGAAAAACAGAAAAATTTGTTGCAAATGATATTTAAACATTCTTCTTTCACAGAATGTGTGCGTGCAGATTATTGTTCTTCTCCAAAATTTCTTATGCCACAAGTTTTTCTTTCTCTTCCTAACATTTCGGCGTATGGGTTTGTGATTATTCATTTTGGTTATTGAAAGAATGTTTTGACACTCTGTTTATGGTTGGAATTATTGTTATCTGAGTGTGTTTATTGATTGCATATGAAGACAACGGCGATGATCACTAGCAGTGTCAAAGGTGTTTTCCTTGTTATTTTCATTGAAGCTTAGTCTCGGGAGGAGGCTGCTTGGAACTTGGGAGCAGTTCTGATTATGGGCAAGAGGATCTTATTATATATGGATCCGAGAGGAATCATTATCAACAAGGGGATCTTGTCACGTTTAGATTCCGTGAGGGATCAATCTCAAGACGAGGGGAGCTCGCAAAAACAGATTCATTTGGGAAGTTAGGAAGAGGCGGCGACAAAGATGAAAGAGAGTCTTGTTTTGTGTTAGACCGAGTGTCTTGTAACTTTTTTCACTCTGTGAATTGTTTTTATAACTGGGCATGGCCTCGCAGACGTAGGCAATTGCCGAATTACGTTACCAATTTCTTGTTTCTTTACTTTCCGCACTTTATTATTGTCCAATATTGTGTTTATTATCAGTGTCTTACTCATTGTTCCAACACTTGCTAAGACACTGTGTATCTAATCACGATTTTTCAATAACAATCAAGATAAAATAACGAGGAGAACTAAGCACGAGACCTCTCCTCGGTGAGCACCAACTCCAACTACCTCCATGATTCTAACCTAGATGAAAGGAAATGGTTTTTTGTGATGAGCCACTAACTCAGTAGAGAATATTATAGTCAAATGCATGAAAAAAAATTAATTTATCAATTTTTAAAAAACTATGAGATAGCCATAAAATGATGTGCATGATTTACAATCAAAATCATTTTTCTTTTTATGTCAAAACAAGCTCCATGAGTCAAAAATTTTAAAATTATCAAATCTTTTATTCCATTTTAAAAAAAGCAAAACAAGCCATGAGTGTGCCTTTACAATTCGATTGAACTTCACGGGCGTCAATCGCTGCCTTTACAATTCGATTGAACTTCACGGGCGTCAATCGCTGCCTTTACAATTCGATTGAACTTCACGGGCGTCAATCGCTGCCTTTACAATTCGATTGAACTTCACGGGCGTCAATCGCTGCCTTTACAATTCGATTGAACTTCACGGGCGTCAATCGCTGCCTTTACAATTTGATTGAACTTCACGGGCGTCAATCGCTGCCTTTACAATTTGATTGAACTTCACGGGCGTCAATCGCTGCCTTTACAATTTGATTGAACTTCACGGGCGTCAATCGCTGCCTTTACAATTCGATTGAACTTCACGGGCGTCAATCGCTGCCTTTACAATTTGATTGAACTTCACGGGCGTCAATCGCTGCCTTTACAATTCGATTGAACTTCACGGGCGTCAATCGCTGCCTTTACAATTCGATTGAACTTCACGGGCGTCAATCGCTGCCTTTACAATTCGATTGAACTTCACGGGCGTCAATCGCTGCCTTTACAATTCGATTGAACTTCACGGGCGTCAATCGCTGCCTTTACAATTCGATTGAACTTCACGGGCGTCAATCGCTGCCTTTACAATTCGATTGAACTTCACGGGCGTCAATCGCTGCCTTTACAATTCGATTGAACTTCACGGGCGTCAATCGCTGCCTTTACAATTCGATTGAACTTCACGGGCGTCAATCGCTGCCTTTACAATTTGATTGAACTTCACGGGCGTCAATCGCTGCCTTTACAATTTGATTGAACTTCACGGGCGTCAATCGCTGCCTTTACAATTTGATTGAACTTCACGGGCGTCAATCGCTGCCTTTACAATTCGATTGAACTTCACGGGCGTCAATCGCTGCCTTTACAATTCGATTGAACTTCACGGGCGTCAATCGCTGCCTTTACAATTCGATTGAACTTCACGGGCGTCAATCGCTGCCTTTACAATTCGATTGAACTTCACGGGCGTCAATCGCATGCATGAAAAAAATTAATTTATCAATTTTTAAAAAATATGAGATAGCCATAAAATGCTGTGCATGATTTACAATCAAAATCATTTTTCTTTTTATGTCAAAACAAGCTCCATGAGTCAAAAATTTTAAAATTATCAAATCTTTTATTCCATTTTAAAAAAAGCAAAACAAGCCATGAGTGGGACAGGTTCAAAAACAATACTACGTACATAAGTAGTTATAAATAAAGTAAGCCTCTATTTATTAGAAAATAGTGTAGGACCGTTATTGTCTAAGAGGGAGCTGAATTAGACTTTTCTCTCCTAATCGAGTTTACTTAGTACAATATAAATTACTTAAAATATTGTTTACTGATTCAAAATAAACAGAAAGAGAGAGAGAGAAAAATAACACCGTGATTTTTATGTGGTTCGGCCAATCTTGTCTACATCCACGCTTCAAGGATTTTCCCTTGAACTTCACGGGCGTCAATCGCTGCCTTTACAATTCGATTGAACTTCACGAGTATCAATCGCTGCCTTTACAATTTGATTGAACTTCACGGGCGTCAATCGCTGCCTTTTTACTTTCTAGATTGTTGAATAGTATAAAGGACACAAACTACACTATCTCAAAACAGAATCTCAAGTTTAGGTGTAGAGAGATGTAGAGAGTTGCAAAGTTTTACAAACTTAAGCTCGTGAGAGTAAAAGGAAAATTTTTCAAATCAGCGAAAAGTTTTTGTCTCGAGCTCCTATTCCTCCATTTATACTGGTGTCAGCTCATCTCGAGCTCCTATTCCTCCATTTATAGCCGTTGGAGTCTGCTTTGGTCAACATTTAATTCGGCGGTCTTTAATAGTTTGGTCGTTAAGACTCCAGACGTTTCCCCTTTGGACGAATGAGTTTGGACGAATTTGTTTGGTCTAATATTGGACGAATGCTCGTTGGACTAATGCTTTGCATGAATTCGTTGTTCTGTCTTTGAACACTTAGGTTGTACATTTTGGATGCTTGCTCGTTGCATAATTTTGGACGATGATTCGTCGAATGAGTAACTTTGGACGAATAAGCTGTTCTCCATTTCGACGAATTTGTTTGTCTTTCCATGGGGACGAATGACTTCGTACTAATAACACTTAACTAAAAACGTCAAATACGTAATACCCTTTTCCAAGGGCATTTCCAGATTAATGCAACAAACACAGTAATCCAATTATTCAGTTTATATATTTCATATTAATCATAATAATCAAAAACATAGTTAGACTTTAACACTATTTAAGTCAATAATCTCCCCCTTTTTTATGATGACAAATATATGATCTATTTTAACATACTAATCTGTATTTCAGCTTAAACTTACATACTCCACCATACTCTATGCAGTATTCCTTATCAATAAGTCTTAATTATGCATTCAGTAACTTCTATATCCTTCTCCCCCATTGACATTATAAAAAAAGAAACACTTATAGGAAGAATGTCATTCAGCACATCACTTTATAGACGACATGATAAAATATTCACAGTGTTAAAAAAAATATCCCTAGATCTCAGGAGAGGAGGGAATCGCCCAGTGCATGATATGCCATAGTTGATCAAGGAAATCATCATTATCGGGAGGGGATTCCGCCTGATGATTAATTTCCTAAACAGGACCAACTCCAACCTCAGTAGAAGTGACAGCTTCCGGAGGGGGATCTGAAGTAGTAGAAGTATTTAGCACGATTGGAGAAACATCAGGAGCAGCCAGAGGTTGTTCCTCACAAACCCCTGTAGTGCCAAGAACTGGCTCAGAGATTTGAGAAGCAATGGGAGAAATTGAAGGAACAACAACTGCCATTGAAGGTATGAATGCATCCACACTTCCTTGTGGATCAATAATAACCGGATGAACATCCGGAGCAACAATCTCAGCAGGCAAAGGGTCACTCTCACATTCAGCTTCAACTGCTCCTTCTTCTTTAGCAGAATCATTGACAGCCCATTGTTCTCTAATCACTTCCAGATGATCATGAACCTTGACCATCTCACGTTGAGTTAGAGTCTCCAAATAGCCAGTACTGAAACTAATGGAGTTTTGGATATCGTTAGCTGAGATACTTAGGTTTTTCTCCAATAAATCAATACGGGGGTAAAGACCTTGAACTGATGCTTCAATGGAAGCAACTCTAGAGACTACTGCATCATGAGATGAGCTGACGTGGGGAACGATGCTTGAGACATTCTGAGTTCTCTCCAATTGATCAATTCTAGAGTAGAAACCAAGAATTGATGCCTCAATCAAATCAAGACGATTTGTGATAGTGTCCTGAAAAATACTTTGAGTAGAGCCAATGCTGGCTATACTCGTCATAAGATCATCGAATTGATCTTCTGAGATGGGAGCTCTCCTTTGAGGATTTCTTCGTGGATGAGTATGGATTTGAAGAATTGCAAGTTCTTGAGCTTGGGGTGGTTGAGATTGTGGGGGAATATCAGCTTGGACTTGAGAAAGTTCATGATCACTCAAAGTCTCTTGAGTGTAGATTTGAACATGACTGACCTCTTCAAGAGCTAAAGATAGAGGAGCTTGAGTAAGGTGAACTTGAGGTGGCAGAGGATCAAGGACAGGAAGAAGAGTCTCATCTTGATCACTTTCTTCCTCTTTCTTCTTCGTCAATGATCAAGCGCCTTGGGCCTGCGCATGATGAATTGTCGAGAGAAACACCTCCTCAACCAACTTTTTCAATCAGCATACCTTGACCATTTCCAGTTATTCCCATCCTCGACAAGGTGGAGGACGAGAAGAAGTCTGATTTCTTCATGAAAAATATCTTGTCAGAATCCGGTAATCTAACACCAAACCTTTGAAAAATCTTCATGAGCAGGAGATTGTATAGCAGAGACTTTGATACATTACAGACAACTTGAAGCATTTGATTTAAAACAATGTAGCCAATATGAAATGGTTCACCTTTGAATAGCTGACCGAGAACGAATAGATCCATTCTACTAACATGGTCTCTATGACCATCTACTGGCAAATGTTGAAGTGGATCATCTGGTGGAAGACTCTAGCCCTAAAGTTCAAATCCTTACTCTTCAACTTTAGGGGAGAGTTGTTAGGATTCTTGGCAATCAATTTTACTAAGTCCTTACCTGATGGCTTCTCAAGAAATGACGGATTCTTTGCTGCCTCAAAGAATCTCCGTGATCCATTTAGAAACTCACCGTGGAGGATTTCATGGATCAATTCCTTAGTCAGTTCAATATGTCTTCTATAGACATAACTCTTAAGTACGAAAGGTCATGTAGAATGTTCCAGATTTGCATAAAACATCGTAATTGGAGTTTCACAATAATGAGAGTCTAAATCAAATAGCCCCATTAACCTCATCTTATGTAATGGTTCTTCTAAGTTCAAACCAGACAAGTCTCTAAAAACTACTCCTCTAGATCGAATAAGAGTTTTGGTTTCAAAACCTTCATAGTACCAATTAAAAGTAGCCTGATTGATGAACTCATGATTTGGCCATTGAAGAGGCGGAGGAATTACGACAGACTGTGCATACACTGGATTGGAAGTCTTTTGCTTTTTCCTCAAGAAGACTTGGTCTGTGCGGGAGGGAGATGCCATTGATAATGATAGAGACGGAGTTTGGAGAGGTTTTTGATCGGTGCCGAAGATCAGAGAATTCCTTGATATGAAAGTAGGAATTGCTGGACGAACGAAAGAAATTGAGAGGTTTTAGAAGGGTTTTCGAAAGTTAGGGTTTTTGTAACATTTCGAAAGATTTTTTCATCCATTTAGACAACATCCATTGTCAACGTCCATTATTTCAGAGAGAAGTAAATCTTGGAGGTCGTCCATTTCTTTATTGACCACACTGCTTATTGGCCAATATTCTCCAACAGAAAAATGAACCTTAATTTTTCTCATTCCTAATGAAACCTAACCTTATTCTAATATTATTGAAGGTTTACTCATCTAATGGCTTTGTAAAGATATATGCCAATTGATCAGCAGAGTTGACAAATTCTAAGGTGATATCACCTTTCTGAACATGCTATCTAATGAAATAATATCTAATATAAATATGCTTAGTCCTAGAGTATTGGATAGAATTCTTAGAAATGTTAATTGCACTAGTGTTGTCACATCTGATTGGAATCCTATCATATAGTAGATTGTAATCTTCCAAGGTTTGCTTCATCCAAAGCATTTGTGCACAACAACTGCCAGTAGCAATATATTCACCCTCGGTCGTTGAAAGTGCCACAGAATTTTGCTTCTTGGAGTACCAGGAAACAAGAGACTCACCAAGGAATTGACATGTTCCACTGGTACTCTTTCTGTCTACAAGGCTTCCAGCATAATCAGAATCGGAATATCCTATCAGATCAAATGAAGTACCCTTGGAATACCATAAGCCTAAATCAGAAGTGCCACTTAAGTATTTGAATATACTCTTGGCTGCACTTAGGTGGGCTTTGCCACTTAAGTATTTGAATATTCTCTTGACTGCGCTTAGGTGGGATTCTTTAGGAGAAGCTTGGAATCTAGCACATAAGAACACACTAAGGAGGATGTCAGGTCTGCTAGCAGTGAGGTGTAAGAAGGGATTCAATCATACCTCTGTACTTCTTAATATCAACACTTGTTCCATTCACATCCTTGTCCAAATTTGTAGTTGTGCTCATGGGAGTTCTATAGGACTTAGAAGAATCTAATCCAAATCTTTTTAGGAGGTCTTTGATGTATTTTTCTTGACAGAAGAAAATTCCATCTGGTTTTTGACAAATTTGAAATCCTAGGAAGAATTTTAGCTCTCTCATCATACTCATTTCAAACTCACTTTGCATAAGAGTGGCAAACTCATCACAATGTGATACATTTGTAGAACCGAATATGATGTCATCAACATAGATTTGAACTATTAAAATGTCTTTATCCTTTTGCATGGTAAAAAGGGTTGAATCGGTATTACCCTTTTTGAACTTCCTTTCTTCAAGAAAATTCTTCAACCTATCATACCAAGCTCTAGGAGCTTGCTTAAGTCCATACAAGGCTTTTCTAAGCTTGTACACATGATCAGGTCTATCAAAAACTTCGAAACCTTGAGATTGTTACACATAGACTTCTTCTCGAATATATCCTTTAAGAAAAACACTTTTTAAATCCATTTGAAAAAGTGTGAAATCTTTGTGACAAGCGAATGCTAAGCGCATCCTAATTGGTTCTAAACGAACTACTGGAGCAAAGGTTTCCTCAAAGTCAATTTCTTCTTCTTGATTATACCCTTTGGCAACTAACCTAGCTTTGTTCCTGACCACAATCTTATTTTCATCCATCTTATTCTTAAATACCCATTTGGTTCCAATAATGGGATGATTATCGAGTTTTGGAACAAGTTCCCATACATTGTTTCTCTCAAATTGATTCAGCTCTTCTTGCATGACAACTATCCAATTTTCGTCCAATTCGGCTTCCTCAAATTTCTTGGGTTCAAGTTGAGAGATAAAGGCTACATTTACACAGAGATTTCTAAGGGAGGCTTTAGTTTTGACTCCTAATGTTGGATCACCTAGAACTTCATCTAAAGGATAATTTTTATACATATTTCCAATCTCTAGAAAAGCAACATTTTCATCATTGACTGGGATAATTTCTAGAAAATTTGAAGAAGGATCTAGAGAATTTTCTCCTTGAATGGTTTCAGCAGGTTTGTCTAAGGAGAGAGAATCCATTTGCTTTTCCAGAATGTCATCTTCTTCCACATTTACTGTAGGTTGAGGAGTCTCATCAAAATTGACATGCATGGATCCCTCTACAACTAGTGTTCTTTTGTTGAACACCCTATATGTTTTACTTGTTAATGAATATCTAAGGAATATTCCAAGATCCGTCTTGGAATCGAATTTTTCCAAATTATCCTTGATGTTCAGAATGAAACATTTACAATCAAATGCTCTAAAATACTTAACACTAGGAGACTTGTCGTTCCATAGCTCATAGGGAGTTTTCTCTAGAATCGGTCTTATGGAGACTCGGTTTAGTACATAACAAGCTGTGGAAATAGCTTCTGCCCAAAAGTATTTTGGAAGGGAGTTCTCGTTGAGCATGGTTGGAGCTAGTGTAACACTCGACATTCTCAGTCAGGTGATTTTCTTAACGAAATTAACGGTCACCTCTTTATTTGACCTCTTATTTAATAATTATATGCCAAAACTTATTGGATTTTTATTGTAGTGGCAGAATTGTAATTAAGGAGGAACTTATTTGGTATAAGTAGAAAATGGAAACTCTTAAACCTCACAAAAACCCCACTGTGGCTGACATTCTCTCTCGGCGATTCCCATCCTCTCAAAACTCTCTCTCTCTCTCTCAGCAGGTAGCCTTCTTCATCAACAGCCGATTCTCCTTCGTTCTCAACGATACTCAGCTTACCAGGTAAGACTTAATGAATGTAGTTACTAATAGATACTTTGAGCTCTTTTTCCGGTTAGAACCCGAGGTTTCAGATTCTTTAATGGCAGAGTAATAATAGGACCATTTCTAATACGCGTTCAGTAAAGGCATTTCCGAGTTGATTCTGGACATTTAGATAGCTGTATGCGATTAGTTACTTGGTTGAATCTGGTTATTTAGATTGTAGAAATTTAATCCACGCACACATTTCCTCGGCAGAAGAATATACAAATACAAGTAGGTTAAGCATTAGGATGATTTTTTTTTGGTTAGCACTATTAGGATTTTATTTTTAACTGGGTAATGTGAAATGATTCATGTGAAGAAGATTTGAAAGGAGTGTTCCATTTGCAAAGGACATCAGGTAAGTGAATGTATTAATATTTCTGGCCATTAGGGCCCTACATCTTAAGGGTACTAAATTAGTTATGTGTTTGATGTTTGTTTTAAGTTGGTAAGATGGTTTGTACTTGGATGATTTACGGGTGTCTTAGAACTATGTTATGTGATGTTCTGATAGTGTCTATGAAGTCAACTGTCTAGTATGATATTTTCCATAGCCTGATGATTTAAGAAAATTCATGTCATGCATCATGATTTACTTCTCAAGCATATGAAAATGATTTATGAGCATGTTTTTCCCAATGAACAAGATATGAGAATGAATATGAAACCTATACAACCAGATTAAGTGAGGGTTTGGGGCGGTTTGGCGTATGTCACTGTCCAAAGAGAAGGACCATGAATACGGCCCGAAAGGGACTATGTACACTTGCACTGTCATCCCACCTTTACGGCACAAATCCTCCCTTAATCCATATGATGAAAGTGATGAACAAGAACATGAACAAGAATATGAATAAGAACATGAAAATAGCATGAAACGAACATGATCATGATTTTCTTGTAACTATGCATTCATGTATAAATGTTAGTATTGCATTCCTTACTAAGCATTAGGCTTATAGCTTAAACCTTATGATGTAGGTGACGAGATATCAGGTGAGGATTCCAAAGCTAATGAAGATGTCTAAGTCTGGTTGCTGGAAGGTTATCAGGGTGCAATTCTGTTGCTGGATGGCGATTGAGACTCCTGGTTGATGCTCTATGATTTTGTTATGATAAAGAATATGGTAGTTTAAGCAGGATGAGTCTATTTTTATAACATTGAGTTTTGAAATTGTCTGGTTGATTACTGAGTCTAGGGATGGTTATAAGGATTACTAAATGATTTGTTGTTAAGTCTTCCGCTTTATGTATTCTAGATGAGTCTCTGATTTTTATTTATAAGAGTGAATAATCAATGATGTTAGAAGTCTGTACATATCTATGTCCACCGATAGATGTACCCTATCGGATGATGTTAGGAATTTGCATCCACCGATAGGTGTTCTCTATCGGATGATGTTAGGAATTTGCATCCAACGATAGATGTTCTCTATCAGAAGATGTATGAGTTTGCATCAACCGATGGATATCCTCTATCGGAAGATGTATGAGTTGGCATCAACCGATGGATACCCCCTATCGGAAGATGTATGAGCTTGCATCCACCGGTAGATGTTCTCTATTGGAAGATGTCTCAAAAGAGCACGTGGATTGCACATGTCTATCGGTAGATGCTGTGTATCCCAAATACCGGATGATGTAAATGTTATGTCATCGTCTTGTGATCGGTAGATGCGTGACCATCGGTCGATGTGAGTCTATGACTCTATCGGTAGATGCAGTTTAAGATATGTTTGGAAAAAGAAGTGTTGCGTGGCGGGCACGTGACCAACGGTCGATGTGAGTCTATGACTCTATCGATAGATGCAGTCTAGGAGATGTTTGTAAATAAAAAAATATGCGTAACACTAATAATGAACAAGGTGTACGAAGTAAGAATCGATTGATTAAGAGGTTAAGTTATGAATTACGCAGCGACTCCAACTGGGGTTGTTACAATTATGGTATCAAGGCAAAACCAGGTTCTAAAATCGATTCTGCAGACTGCCTCCCAGCACAAATTGCCACCTGAGTACACTCCAGCAACTGTAAGTGTTTATGATTTTAGCAATGTCATTAAGTTAACATATGTTGTGATTATTGTTTAGGAATCCCAAAATGGTGAGAGGTGAACAGAGAGAAGACAATGTGGATAGTAACACTATTGCTCAGCTGACAGAATTAGTTATTCGTCAATCACGCCAAATAGAACAGCTTGTGACCACTAGAGAGGAACAAGGCAACTCCAGTAGTAATGCAACTCATGATCATGGGGGTGAGCGTTTTCACCGGCTTCGACCTCGGTGTTTAATGGACGTGTTTCGGATCCTATTTATGCTGAGGAATGGATTCGAAAGATGGATGATATGTTTAAGTATGCAAAGGTTGACGAAGGGGATAAGGTGTGATGACCAGAATGTGAACGTATGTGTATGACTGCGGGGCAAACCTCGGGTTGCGGGGCAAACCTCGGGACCTAAGCCGAGTGTAGGCGAATCCCGGACTCGAGTATAGGCGAATCCCGGGTCGTAAAGAGGGGGTTGTCACAATCCCACATCGCTTGGGGAAGTACATGGAAATGAAACATATGTAAGAGATTCCTCCCAAGATAGCAAGACGCGTTTTGGAGCACAATTGACAACGGATCCCATAAGAACTCCGAAGTTAAGTGGGCTTCGGCGAGAGCAATTCCAGGTTGGGTGACCTTCCGGGAAGTTCTCGCCAAACAAAGCCGTGAGGGGATGATATTGGGCTGCGGCCCAATCCCCAGAGCGGACAATATCTTGCTGGGATAAAGGGTCGTTACAAATGGTATCAGAGCCTGTACCCAACCGGAATTGTGGCCAACGAGGACGTTGGGCCCCCGAGGGGGGGTGATTGTGATGACCCGAATACGCACGTATGGGTACGATGGCTGCACGAACCGGAACCTGGATGGCGGTACGTCCGCGCGGGTGAACCGGAAGGTGACGGGTCGTAAAAAGGGGGTCGTCACAATCCCACATCGCTTGGGGAAGTATGTGGAAATGAAACATATATAAAGAGACCCTCCCAACATAGCAAGACGCGTTTTGGAGCACAATTGGCAACGGATCCCATAAGAACTCCGAAGTTAAGAGGGCTTCGGCGAGAGTAATTCCAGGTTGGGTGACCTTCCGGGAAGTGCTCTCCCCAAACAAAGCCGTGAGGGGAGGATATTGGGCTGCGGCCCAATCCCCGGAGCGGACAATATCTTGCTGGGAATCGGGGTCGTTACATAAGGTCACATATGCTGTCTTTCATTTGGAATTGAGTGCAAGACATTGGTGGGATTCAATCCAGAGCACCGCTAATGTAGGAGCTATGACTTGGGAAATGTTTAAGACTGCTTTCTTTGACAAGTAGTTCAATAGGACTGTTCGGGCGAACAAGAAGAAGGAGTTCATGAATTTACGACAAACTGGCTCTGTGACGGATTACATATGCAAATTTGATGCTTTATCATTGTTTGCTCCCCGATTGGTTGAGGATGATGAGGACAGGATTTACCAATTTGTTCAAGGACTGAAGCCGAGTTTGTTTATGAGAGTAAAGACTGCTGGAATACACAATGTACCTTATGGTGAAGTGATGGCTAAGGCCTTGGAGCTGGAAGAGGCTGAGATGACAACATATGCACAGCTTTAGCAGCCAAGGAAGTTCACAAAGGAAACTCAGCCGCCGCCACGTCAGAACAAAGGATGGCAGCCGCAACAGAACAGGGGACCACAACAACAACAGCAAGGTATAAAGAGACCCTTCAATCCGAATGATGACCAAGGGAGGGGAAAACGACCATTAGCCCCTTTATGCTCCAACTGCCAGAAGAACCACCATGGCGAATGCAAGTTGCATTATGGCCGTTGCTTTAGATGTGATAAAGTTAGACATATAGTCAGAGACTGCCCCATGCCACCTGATCCAAATTGAGCAAGAGTAATGCCCCGAGTCTTTGCTATGATGGAAGATGAAGATACCATGCAGCATACGGTCATAATAGGTACAATTATGATAGTAATTGACATGAAAGAGTATGAAGTTATACTGGGGATTGATTGGTTATTCAGACATCATGCCACGATAAGTTGTAGGTCTGGCTTGGTTAAATTAAGACCCCCGAATGGAGATCGGTATACCTTTCAAGCTATCCCAAAGATAAGTAAAATACCGATTATATCCTCACTAGTGACTCAACGGATATTGAAAGGCGGCTGTGAGAGTTACCTAGCTAGTATAATGGATGTTCGGGTGAAGAATAAGATAGAACTACAAGATATTCCTATTGTCCGAGAGTTCCCTGAGGCATTTTTGGACGATTTGCCAGGATTACCACCTGATAGAGAAATAGAGTTTGTAATTGATACATATCCCGAGGCATTACCTGTATCTAAGAACCCTATCGCATGACACCTATTAAGCTGAAGGAATTAAAAGTCCAACTACAGGAATTAGTAGACAAGGGATTTATACGCTCTAGTAGTTCTCCCTGGGGTGCACCTGTGTGATTCATTAAGAAGAAAGATGGTTCCCTAAGGATGTGTATAAATTACCGAGAACTGAACAAGTTGACAATTAAGAATAAGTACCCCTTGCCCTGAATTGACGACTTGTTTGACCAATTACAAGGAGCTAAAGTGTTTTCAAAGATTGACTTGCGTTCGGGGTACTACCAACTGAAGGTTAAGGAGGAAGATATACCTAAGACAGCTTTTAGGACCCGTTATAAACATTATGAATTTCTTATGATGTCATTTGGATTAACCAATGCACCTGCAGCTTTTATGGATTTGATGAATCGAGTATTTCGTGAATATTTGGACAAGTTTGTGATTGTATTCATAGATGATATTCTTATATACTCACGGACTGAAGCTGACCACGAAGAACACTTAAGAATAGTATTGACAACCCTGAAACAGCAACAACTTTATGCCAAGCTGTCCAAGTGTGAATTTTGTCTGGATAAGGTTAACTTTTTAGGCCATGTCATCTCTGCTGAGGGCATATCAGTAGATCCGACCAAGATTCAAGCTGTTAAGGATTGGCCACAGCCAAGAAATGCCAGTGAAGTCCGTAGTTTCCTGGGTTTAGCAGGCTATTATAGGAAGTTTATTAAGGGATTTTCGATGGTAGCTAAGCCTTTAACTAATTTAACAAAGAAGGACACCAAGTACTCTTGGACTGAAGCTTGTGAAGATGGCTTCCAAACACTTAAACTGAAGGTGACATCAGCCCCACTTTCGACTCTTCCAACCGAAGAAGGGAAGTTTAGTGTTTACTGTGATGCATCAAAAATCGGTCTGGGGTGTGTTTTGATGCAAGATGGTAAGGTTGTAGCGTATGCCTCTAGGCAGCTGAAGAGTTATGAGCAAAACTACCCCACTCACAATTTGGAATTAGCTACTGTTGTGTTTGCATTGAAGATTTGGAGGCACTACTTGTATGGTCGGCAGTGTGATGTGTTTTCAGACCACAAGAGCCTAAAATACCTCTTTACTCAAAGGGAATTAAACATGAGACAGAGACGTTGGTTAGAATTTGTTAAAGATTATGACTTTGAAATTAAGTATCATCCTGGTAAGGCCAATGTTGTGGCTGATGCATTAAGAAGAATGCCAAAGACAATGCAGCCCGTAGTATCAACCATATCAGTACCTTTGAGGCAGGAAGTTCAAAAGTTCGAATTGGAGTTAGTTCATGAGTTTTCGAGCCTACTTGCTACTCTAACCATTCAACCAACCATTTTGGATAAGATCAAAGAGGCACAGCAGATGGATTCAAAGGAGAATAATAGTATGATGAGTAAGTTAAAGGACGCCTCCTCAGAGTTCAGCCTCTCTAATGATGGTATTTTGAAATTTAGGAATCAATGGTACATTCCGAGTGTTAAGGAGTTGCGTGAGTTGATCTTGACTGAAGCTCATTCTTCTTCCTTTTCTGTGCATCCTGGTAGCACCAAGATGTATCGGGACTTGAAGCTACATTATTGGTGGCCAACCTTAAAGTGGGATGTGGCCAAGTTTGTAGAGTCATGCTTGATTTGCCAACAAGTTAAAGCAGAACACCAACGCCCAGGAGGTACTTTTCAACCCTTACCGATCCCTGAGTGGAAGTGGGAAAACATTGCCATGAATTTTGTGGTAGGATTACCAAAGACAATCAAAGGACACGATAGTATTTGGGTTGTGGTAGACAGAATGACAAAATCAGCACACTTTATGCCAGTAAGAATGACCTTTTCAATGGACCAGCTTGCTAACCTGTACATTCAAGAAATTATCAGATTGCATGGGATTCCCTTATCTATTGTCTCCGATCGTGATCCTCGATTCACCTCAAGATTTTGGCAAATTTTACAAGGCACATTAGGAAAAAAGTTATCCTTCAGCACTGCTTTTCACCCTCAAACCGATCGTCAATCTGAGAGGACTATTCAGATACTTGAAGATATGTTAAGGGCTTGTGTGTTAGAGTTTGTGGCATCGTGGATTCGATACCTGCCCTTGATTGAGTTTTCTTACAACAATAGTTACCAGTCAACCATTGGTATGGCACCTTATGAGGCACTTTATGGCAGAAAGTGCAGGTCACCTTTGTACTAGGATGAGGTCGGTGAAGCAAAACCCCTAGGTCCCGAGATCTTGCAACAAATGTCTGACAAGATTACCATTATTAGGAAAAGAATGATTACTGCACAAAGTCGACAAAAAAGTTATGCAGACCAAAGGAGGAGAGATCTGGTGTTCTCCGTTGGAGATGAAGTATTTTTAAAGATTTCACCATTTAAGGGAGTACTTAGATTTGGCAAGAAGGGAAAGCTTAATCTGCGATTCGTTGGACCATTCCCTGTCTTGGAAAGGATCGGCAGCACAGCTTATAGACTGCAATTGCCACTTTCACTTGAGAAGGTTCACAATGTTTTTCATGTGTCTATGTTGAGAAAAGGCATACGGGATCCTACACAAGTTGTTAAGCCAGTGGATGTCGAAATTGAGCCAACATTAACGTATGAAGAGAAGCCAGTGCAAATTTTGGAATCTGCAGTAAAGACTCTGAGGAATAAGGAAATTCCTTTGGTTAAGGTCTTATGGACAAACCGTGGAGTTGAAGAAGCCACATGGGAACGACAGCAAGATATGTTGGACAAATATCCGGAGCTTTTCGTTTGATCAATTTTCGGGGACGAAAATTTTGTTTAAGGAGGGGTGGATGTAACACCCGACATTCTCAGTCAGGTGATTTTCTTAACGGAATTAACGGTCACCTCTTTATTTGACCTTTATTTAATAATTATATGCCAAAACTTATTGGATTTCTATTGTAGTGGCAGAATTGTAATTAAGGAGGAACTTATTTGGTTTAAGTAGAAAATGGAAACTCTTCAACCTCGAAAAAACCCTACTGTGGCCGACATTCTCTCTCGGCGATTCCCATCCTCCAAGAACTCTCTCTCTCTCTCAGCAGGTAGCCTTCTTCATCAACAGCCGATTCTCCTTCGTTCTCGCCGATACTCAGCTTACCAGGTAAGACTTAATGAATGTAGTTACTGGTAGATACTTTGAGCTCTTTCTCCGGTTAGAACCTGAGGTTTCAGATTCTTTAATGGCAGAGTAATAATAGGACCATTTCTAATACGTGTTCAGTAAAGGCATTTCCGAGTTGATTCTGGACATTTAGATAGCTGTATGTGATTAGTTACTAGGTTGAATCTGGTTATTTAGATTGTAGAAATTTAATCCACGCACACATTTCCTCGGCAGAAGAATATAGAAATACAAGTAGGTTAAGCATTATGATGATTTTTTTTTTTGGTTAGCACTATTAGGATTTTATTTTTAACTTGGTAATGTTAAATGATTTAGGTGAAGAAGATTTGAAAGGAGTATTCCATTTGCAAAGGACATCAGGTAAGTGAATGTATTAAGATTTTCGGCCATTAGGGACCTACATCTTAAGGGTACTAAATTAGTTATGTGTTTGATGTTTGTTTTAAGTTGGTAAGATGGTTTGTACTTGGATGATTTACAGGTGTCTGAGAACTATGTTATGTGATGTTCTGATAGTGTCTATGAAGTCAACTGTCTAGTATGATAATTTCCATAGCCTGATGATTTAAGAACATTCATTTCATGCATCATGATTTACTTCTCAAGCATATGAAAATGATTTATGAGCATGTTTTTCCCCATGAAGAAAATATGAGAATGAATATGAAACCTATACAACCAGATTAAGTGAGGGTTGGGGGCGGTTTGGCGTATGTCACTATCCAAAGAGAAAGACCATGAATACGGCCCGAAAGGGACTATGTACACTTGCACTGTCATCCCCCCTTTACGGCACAAATCCTCCCTTAATCCATATGATGAAAGTGATGAAACAAGAACGTGAACAAGAACATGAATAAGAACATGAAAAGAGCATGAAACGAACATGATCATGATTTTCTTGTAACTATGCATTCACGTATACATGTTAGTATTGCATTCCTTACTAAGCATTAGGCTTATAGCTTAAACCTTATGATGTAGGTGATGAGATATCAGGTGAGGATTCCAAAGCTAATGAAGATGTCTAAGTCTGGTTGCTGGAAGGTTATCAGGGTGCAAATTTGTGGCTGGATGGCGATTGAGACTCCTGGTTAATGCTCTATGATTTTGTTATGATTAAGAATATGGTAGTTTAAGCAGGATGAGTCTATTTTTATAACATTGAGTTTTGAAATTGTCTGGTTTATTACTGAGTCTGGGGATGGTTATAAGGATTACTAAATGATCTGTTGTTAAGTCTTCCGCTTTATGTATTCTAGATGAGTCTCTGATTTTCATTTATAAGAGTGAATAGTCAATGAGGTTAGAAGTCTGTACATATCTATGTCCACCGATAGCTGTACCCTATCGGATGATGTTAGGAATTTGCATCCACCGATAGGTGTTCTCTATCGGATGATGTTAGGAATTTGCATCCACCGATAGATGTTTTCTATCGGAAGATGTATGAGTTTGCATCAACCGATGGATATCCTCTATCGGAAGGTGTATGAGTTTGCATCAACCGATGGATACCCCCTATCAGAAGATGTATGAGCTTGCATCCACCGGTAGATGTTCTCTATCGGAAGATGTCTTAAAATAGCACGTGGATTGCACAAGTCTATCGGTAGATGCTGTGTATCCCAAATACCGGATGATGTAAATGTTGTGTCATCGTCTGGTGATCGGTAGATGCATGACCATCGGTCGATGTGAGTCTATGACTCTATCAACAGATGCAGTTTAAGATATGTTTGGAAAAAGAAGTGTCGCGTGGCGGGCACGTGACCAACGGTCGATGTGAGTCTATGAATCTATCGGTAGATGCAGTCTAGGAGATGTTTGTAAAAAAAAAATATACGTAACACTAATAATGAACAAGGTGTACGAATTAAGAACCGATTGATTAAGAGGTTAAGTTATGAATTATGTGGCGACTCTAACTGGGGTTGTTACAGCTAGCTCTTGAAGTGATCTATTTTTCCTCTCAACAACTCTATTTTGTTGAGGGGTTCTAGGGGATGAAAAGTTGTGCTCAATTCCATGTTTGAGACAGAAGAGTTCAAATTTTCCATTATCAAATTCTCCACCATGATCACTACGAATAGCAACAATGGTGAGCTCCTTTTCATTTTGAACTCTCTTCCTAAAGCTAGAGAAGGTATCAAAAGTTTCATCTTTTGACTTTAGAAAGAATACCCAAGTGATTCTAGAGAAATCATCTACAATGACAAAGGCATAATGTTTGCCTCCTATACTAGCAATATTTGAAGGACCAAAAATGTCCATGTGAAGTAGTTGTAAAGGTTTGGACGATGTGACAGTATTCTTTGAGGCAAAAGAGCTTTTGATTTGCTTGCCCATTTAACAAGCATCACAAACTCTATCATTGTCAAAGGATAGATTTGGAAGTCCTATAACTAGATTATTCTTGGAGATCTTAGCTAAGTTATCCATACCTACATGACCTAACCTTCTATGCCAAGACCAACTATCACCAGAGGATTTCACAGCAAAACACTTCTCATTCACACAATCAAAATCATCTAAGTTAATAATATATACATTCTCTTTCCTATAACTTGTGACTAATATCTTGCTATTCAGACTATCTTTAATTATACAAGCATCAAATTTAAATATTACTTTATACCCCTTATCACATAGTTGACTGATGCTGAGCAAGTTGTGTTTAAGCCCTTCAACTAATAATACATTTTCTATAATCGGATTGGTAGGATTACCTATGTTGCCGATGCCAACGATTTTGCCCTTTTGGTTTTCTCCAAAAGTCACATTTCCTTTCTTTTTGTTGACAACAGCAAACTTTGAGGAGTCTCCCGTCATATACCTTGAGCAGCCGCTATCAAGGTACAATTGATTCTTTATGGGAGAGCTCTCATCCTACAAGAGAAATCAAATAGTCTTCTTAGGTACCAAAATCTTTTGGGTCCTGGTGTTAGATTTGGTTCCTTTAGGAACCAATTTTAGTTTATCCCCAGATTTAACATTGTTAACTTTTAAAGGACATACAAAAGACTTATGCCCTACTTCATCACATGCGTGACAGATAGTTGGTTTAACAAAGAAGTTTTTGTATATTTTCTTTCTGCTAAGGCTTTCATATCCTAAACCGGCTTTGTCAAAGGTTACCCTTTGGTTACCTAACAGCATGTTTAAATTCTTACCACCATTAGTGAACTTAAGTACAATGTCATTTAAATTCTCATTTCTAATCTTAAGATCACCAATTTCCTTTTCATGCAAGTTGATTTCCTTCAAATGTTTTTCTGCCAATTTAGTATTTTCCTTTTTCAATAAATTTTATTTTGATTTAAGCAAGCCATATTGTGTGATCAGATCATTGAAGGCATCGATTAAATCACCCTCATCATTTTCACTATCACTAGAGGAATGACTAACCTCTTCTTCGTGTGTCATGAAACATAGATTAGCGACTTCTTCATCTTCAGAAGAGATGTCACTTTCACAGTTGTCCTAAGTAGCCTTCATAGCTCTCTTCTTAAACTTCTTTGGACCTTTCTTAACTTGCGGACAGTCGGCCTTCATGTGTCCGGCTTCCCACACTCAAAACATGTGATCTCCTTTTCTTTTTAGGATTTCTCACCCTTTAAAAATCTCCTTTCTTGCATCCTTTTCCGTTGAAGATACTTACTGAATCTTCTAGTAATGAGGGCTATGTCCTCCTCATCTTTTTCTTCATAAGATTCTTCTTGCTTACTTGAGGAGGCTTTAAGAGCTATGTCTTTCCTCTTGGAGACTTCTTTTTCTCTAATGTCCTCCTTTTTATTTGCTCTCATTGTTATCTCATGTGCCATGAGAGAACCAATGAGCTCTTCATGTTTGAGTGCCTTGAGATCTCTTGCTTCTTGAATGGTCGTTACTTTCGGTTGCCATCCTCTTGGTAGACACCTCAAGATCTTCCTTACTAGTTCTTCACTAGAATATATCTTATCAAGCACTTTTAAACCATTAGTAATGTTAGTAAATCTAGTAAACATTGAACTAATGGATTCTTCTTTTTCCATAGAAAATAATTCATACTCATGGACTAACATGCTCATTTTACTTTCTTTTACTTGGTTAGTCCCCTCGTGTGTAACTTCCAATAAATGCCATATTTCTTGTGCATTATCACACCCTTGAACTATGTTGAACTCATCTCTATTAAGTGCACAGTACAGTGTATTCATAGCTTTAGCATTCAAACTTATATTCTTTTTATCAGATTCAGTTAGTTCACTAGGCAGTTTAGGAATGCTAATTTTTGTATCAGTTTTAATGGCCTTGAAAGGTCCATTTTCGATTATGTTCCATATCTCATAATCCATGGCTTGAACGAATACTCTCATTCTTGCCTTCCAATAGACATAATCACTGCAATCAAAAAATGGTGGTCTAGAGATAGATTATCCCTCTACGTGTGTGGTGTTTGTGTTGAATGTCATTTCTAGATATGCAACTATTCTTTTAACCACAATAAGACAAATATTAACCTCGCTCTGATACCAATTGTTGGACCGTTATTGTCTAAAAGGGGGGTGAATTAGACTTTTCTCTCCTAATCGAGTTTACTTAGTACAATATAAATTACTTAAAATATTGTTTGCTGATTCAAAATAAACAGAGACAAAGAGAGAAAAATAACACCGTGATTTTTACGTGGTTTGGCCAATCTTGCTTACGTCCACGCTTCAAGGATTCTCCCTTGAAGATTCACTACTTCTCTTCTACGAGAGATCTTGATTGGACTTCACGGGCGCCAATCAACTGCCTTTTACACTTTGATTGAACTTCACGAGCATCAATCGCTGCCTTTACAATTCAATTGAACTTCACGGGCGTCACTCGCTGCCTTTACAGTTCGATTGAACTTCACGGGCGTCAATTGCTGCCTTTACACTTTCTAGATTGTCGAACAACATAGAGAACAAAAACTACACTCTCTCAAAACAGAATCTCAAGTTTAGGTGTAGAGAGATGTAGAGAGTTGCAAAGTTTTACAGACTTAAGCTCGTGAGAGTAGAAGGAAATTTTTTCAAATCAACAAAAAATTTTTGTCTCGAGCTCCTATTCTTCCTTTTATACTGGTGTCTGTAATCTGCTTTTCATTCAGAAGGCTCCTTGTTTCCGTACTTAAAATATGACCGTTGTGAAGAAATATAGCCGTTGGAGTCTGCTTTGGTCAACATTTAATGTAGTGGTCTTTAATAGTCTGGTCGTTAAGACTCCGGACGTTCCCCATTTGGACGAATGAGTTTTGACGAATTTGTTTGGTCTGATGTTGGACGAATGCTCGTCGGACTAATGGTTTGCATGAATTCGTTGTTCTATCTTTGAACACTTTGGTTGTACATTTTGGACGCTTGCTCGTTGGACGAATACTTTGAACGATTATTCGTCAGACAAGGAACTTTGGACGAATAAGTTGTTCTCCGTTTGGACGAATTTGTTTGTCTTTCCATATGGACGAATGACTTCAGACTAATAACACTTAACCAAAAACGTCAGAAACGTAATACCCTTTTCAAATGGCATTTCCAGATAAATGCAATAAACACAGTAACCCAATTATTCAATTTATATATTTCATATTAATCACAATCATCAAAAACATAGTTAGACTCAAACACTTTTTAAGTCAATAAATAGTCCTAGTGAAAAAAGAGGTCACTCAAGGACTGACATAGCATCAGAGAAAGGCGGTGATCTGAAGATCAAACAATACCTCATGAGCTAGTAAGAAATAAAAAGTGACGACGATCAAAACATCCAACAATGCCACCCGGGTAGCCGGCGAGCAAG
The DNA here is from genome assembly GCA_022432975.1 of Begonia masoniana. Classification (NCBI taxonomy): domain Eukaryota; kingdom Viridiplantae; phylum Streptophyta; class Magnoliopsida; order Cucurbitales; family Begoniaceae; genus Begonia; species Begonia masoniana. Next base: position 25,937,561 of record CM039514.1, read on the forward strand.
CTCAAGGATGACTCAACCCTTGAATCCAAAAGAGTGGTCTGGGATATGAAGACTATGCGTCGACACCACCCGCAAAATCGAAAAGATTGGCTGGCAATCCAAAGACCATGCATTGACACCACTCATAAAATCGTAACAACAAACACACTATAACTAGGTTAGTTGGTTCTCTTGAACACTTTGGTTGTACATTTTGGACGCTTGCTCGTTGGACGAATACTTTGAACGATTATTCGTCAGACAAGGAACTTTGGACGAATAAGTTGTTCTCCGTTTGGACGAATTGTTTGTCTTTCCATATGGACGAATGACTTCAGACTAATAACACTTAACCAAAAACGTCAGAAACGTAATACCCTTTTCAAATGGCATTTCCAGATAAATGCAATAAACACAGTAACCCAATTATTCAATTATATATTTCATATTAATCACAATCATCAAAAACATAGTTAGACTCAAACACTTTTTAAGTCAATAAATAGTCTAGTGAAAAAAGAGGTCACTCAAGGACTGACATAGCATCAGAGAAAGGCGGTGATCTGAAGATCAAACAATACCTCATGAGCTAGTAAGAAATAAAAAGTGACGACGATCAAAACATCCAACAATGCCACCCGGGTAGCCGGCGAGCAAGCTCAAGGATGACTCAACCCTTGAATCCAAAAGAGTGGTCTGGGATATGAAGACTATGCGTCGACACCACCCGCAAAATCGAAAAGATTGGCTGGCAATCCAAAGACCATGCATTGACACCACTCATAAAATCGTAACAACAAACACACTATACCTAGGTTTAGTGAGCCCATCATCACTGCCCTACTACCCATTTTTGTAATATGCAAACTAACAACCTTTATGCCGCAGAAGATGTATATAATCTTACTCCACTTGCTTTGGTTGCTTGGACAAATGTAACTAAAAACAACTTAATACTAATGTCAAAAAAGGCTTAACAAGCTAAAAACAAACATCAGCCTAATGGCGCATACATGTATAACAACTTAAATGAAATATCATGCACATATAAAATAATTATATAAAACATATGTACATATATATAAAAACTGACGTGTTGGCGACCAAATCCTATCAGAATATTTTATAGGTGTCAATTTACCATAATATTATTTTAAAAACCATATAATAAAAATACAGAACAAAGTAGAAACTCATACCTTAATGACGACCACAGTCTTACCGACTAGCCGACACAGGCATTAGGAACAAAAGCATCGAACCCCAAGACATCAAAAATAGAATTATTGTCGGAATGTAGAATGAATCCATCATCAAGTCCCATATCAGTATACTAAGATGATAGCAGATGGATTATAAGTCGATACTAGAAATCTGACCAAGAAACCATGACAAACGGCTGCAAATTTTACCAAGAGAAAAACTTTTCTTTAAATAAAATCAATGTGGGTTGCAAAATGCACAGCAGGGATCGACCGCCCAACAAGGGTGGACCCTTGCCTTACACAAGACACAACAAGGGTTGACCACTTCTATCCACGACTGACACATCATAGCCTCTACCTAGACAAGTCGACTCTTCACTCATGCTAGACACAACATGGTTGGACACTCGTATGCAAGTGTTGACCCTTGTTGCTCTCAGGTTGGCAAGGGTCAAAACACCTTTAGCAAAGTGTCGACCTTTGACCCTGTAGGTTATGACAAGTGTCAATTGGATCGGTCTACACTTGCACCCTATGGTTTGCTGGGGTCGACACTTGTCGATTTGTCAACCCTTACTTGGCTCTACAATCACCATCGATCGAAACTTGCCGCGGTGTCGACCTTTACTCTTGACGAGATGTCGACCCATGATGAGATGTCCACCCTTACTCATCTATATTCTATCTATGGCATATTTTCACATCAAAGACTTATTGAAATAAAGCTTTTGGTTCAGTTTACATTTTAAAATAACTTTAGTCTTCCTTCTATTTTCTCCTTCCTCTATCTTACGTTGGTAGTAGTTGTTCTTTATTTGATGTTCTTACATGCTACTAAGATGATATGAGAATTAGATACCGTTATTTTGTTAATAAAAATTAATTAGTTGTTAACTTAACTGTCTTTATATGTATTTAAGATAGTATTATATTCATTTTAAATGTATGGGAGATGTTTCCCTCTAAATTTCTTCATTTTCTCTTCTCTCTCTTACTTTCGTGATAGGCCACCGATTACCCACTTTGTTGAATGGGGGAAAACCCTCCCTTGATTCGGCAAGAAATTCCATAAATTAGATAATTAAAATTTTAATAACTTTTTTTTCTAGGTGGTTTTCACATGGAGGTATTCCTTTTAATTAACTAAGCAAGGGTATTTTTCCTTATAAGGGAAGTAGCTACTGTAAAATTTAACATTTTTTTTGTCTCGTATAAAGAACTAAGAAACTATGAATAAAAAAGATAAATAATCAACGAAATATTGTTTTGCTTGGTCCTAATTGAAAACTTGAGTAAAGAGTGGAGTAGTTGGGGTAGATTCCATTGCGATGCATAAAAAAAAGGCGGAAAATAGACATAAAAAATGATGATTTTCTTATCATAATATTTTATCGTGTGAAGAATTGAAAGAGAAACAGAAAAACAAAAATAAGTAGAAAATTAGGGACACCAAGATTTATGTGAAAAACCCTAGACGGGAAAAACCACAGGCATAGGTGAATCTCAATTAGAAATTAAGGTACAAATGAGTTTTGCGACTTAGGCATCAATCTATGGATAAAACGTAAAACTCTAATATTGACATACAAGTTTGACCAACCCAACTAAAATTTTGGTCACACTGAAATCTAACAATCTCCAATTTGACATAAATTCCACCTGAAAGATCCAACATAGGCTGCTAGGCTCGAACCAAAACAAATCTAGAACACTGAACTTTGACAACCTCCATCTTCAAAGAAATTCTGGTGTAAGAAAAGAAATCTATAAAACTCCAACGAAATAACAACATATTATTGTCAGGCCAGCTTAGGAACTGATACTGATAAAGTTTAAGCCCTATTTAAACTTGAGAGACATACTCAAGAAGAAATCATATCTCCTCCTACATGGTATCACTGAATTAACAAAGTTGTCACAATAAACTATATCTGAACATGTTGAAGAATGCTCACTTGAATCGTTACCCTTGAACACATTCAACGCATAGCCCACTAAACTAGTTTCACCATATCTCAACAGAGTTTAACCTTCCACTTGTTTCTTCCTTTTACAATATCACTCTGATGTGAAACTAAAACTAGTGATTGAAGATTTATAATAGACTGACTCATTAACTCTGATGTACACTCCGATCTCAACTTGAAGTTCACCTAAGAATATGACTCTTCCAAGTCTTCTCAAACAATCTCTTAGAAGGAAAATTTAAAACTTAATAGACTTATTACCTGTAATTGTACAACCTCGTAACACATACAAATTTGAAGTCCCTTTAACATGATGAGAGCACCTCTATTGATCTTCACAACTCCACCTATGGTGCTGCACTTGTACCCTTTTGTATTCAGAGTATTCAGCGAGATCAAATTCTTCTTCAATTTGGGAACATGTCGCTCATTTCCCTGTATTCTCATAACTCCACCAAACATTCTGATTCTGATGGTACCAATTCTAGCTAATTTACAAGGTGTTTTATTACCCATTAACAAAACACCTTCTAAAACATTGTCATATGTTGAAAACCAATCCCAATTGTAACTCATATGAAATGAATAAGCTGTATCCAGAATCCAATCTTTGTTTGGCTTTGAGTTTCCCTCTAACAAAACTAAGAGATCTTTATCACTATGATCTTCTTCTTCAGTGACAACTTCTTCACCGAACGTCATTAGTTGTTTTCTCTTCTAAACAACTATTTTATCATTCTTTAATTTTCGGCACTCAGATTTAATGTGGCCCTTCTTTTGACAGAAGTTATAGGTAAAATGGCTACAAAATAGCATAAAATGCGTGCGCCCAGTGTGACGACCCCGACCCTGTGTCGGTGCCGCCACGACCTGTGTCGTTCGTGCTTACATACATGCATGCGTACTACCCTCGCATGTTCAATCCATTTCTATGGACATTCAGGATCTAACTTAAACGTACCCAAAATGACTCGTCTAAGGTTTCAATTCTTTAATGTCACTTGTTTAGAGACAATTAACCTTATTCGGTGGAAGACTACTGTGCGTGGAAGACTAGTTGCAAGATAAAATTAACCGAAATCCCAAGTTTAACACTATAAAAAGCACTCGACCCCCAGAGCTTTCGGTCGACACTTCATAATAGTGGTCGACACCTCAAAAACAATTTTGCTCTCAGGTTGCATTCCTTTGTAAGTTCGGTCGACACCTTGCAATAGCGGTCGACCCCTTGCAATAGCGGTCGACCCCTATTCTAAGTTGTTGCTCTCGGGTTGCATTCCTTTGTAAGTTCGGTCGACACCTTGCAATAGCGGTCGACCCCTTGCCTGGCAAGGTGTCTACCCCTACAGGCACATGTCTACCCCTGCAAAGGCAATTTTTGACATTTTGTACATGATCAACACCTCCAATCACTTCCAAACTTAACCAACTCAACCTATTCAATATCAATTCCACTCCCATTCATAAACCAAATATTCAACCTCATCAAATCCCGACATGAAACTTCAATCTCAATTCAAAACCATAAACCTACTTTCAGAACATCAAAACTCATCCAAAACTCATCCAAACATTCTATTTCATCAAGATATCCACAATCATCAACATTCATCCAAATATACATCAAACATCAATATCCTATCCATTTCATCTACAGCCGTCCATACATAGCGGAAGCTATCAAAATCACGGTTTATAACCTATCCAGATACCAAGCACCCTAATATGAATTTCTATACATTTCATCATATATTATCACCCATTCGCCCATTTCAACCCAAAATAACTTAAAATACACAACCTATAGCTCCCACGGGTCGCGTGCGCATCGACTACGCCAGCCGCTCCCACGAACGTCCTCCTTCAAACTGTAGGCTCGTCGGGTGGAGGGACATCATCCTCACCTTGCTCGTAATCACCTACACCACAAAGACACCTATGAGATAAAAATCTCAGCAAGTTCTACGTAAATGTATATGCATGATCATGTATGCAATGAAAGTCGTCCATATCATTTCATTTATCAATATGTGTTAGTCTATGGTTACCGGAAACGCTCGACAGATGGATAGGGCACATCAAGCAGTTAGACAGCCCACACCATCTGAAGGGAGGAATACCCGCTCACCAAGGAATGCCGGGTCTGAACCTCATCCCCGATAACCCCATGTCATGGTTGTTTACTATGATACTTTACTTGCCTTTACATGCATTTCATTTTTCATATAAACGATGCAAGATTCATTTTCATGACGTTTTAAAAACCGTGATGCATGAGCAATTCAATGAATAGTAAAGCATACATGACGAACGTACCATCAAAACCTTACAATTACTATCAAACATCACAATACTTAACCTATTAAATAACTAAATCCTAACTACCCAACCAAAGCAATTAAACAAACAATGCACCAAACAATCCTCAACGCAATTTCCGACTTAGGGTGTAGGCCAATCGGCCACAGTAGGTCACAAGAACTTACCTCGCATCCCGCGCACACTGAGCTCCTCGTCTCGAGCTTGATCACCTAAATCAATCCATAGCGTCCTTCGTTAAAAGCGAGCTCAAACATAAAGTTTCGAGAATTTACAAAACTCCTAACTAATGGAAATTTCCTAAAATTCTAATAAATCTCCTTCGGGCATTTCATCGAGCAATTTACGCTCACAAGTTCCTAAACTCCATCAATGGAGGTTCCAAGCTCCAAATTTCTGATTTTTCATACCAAATGCTAACCACTTCCATTATTCCACCCAATAAACGTTAATAAGGTAATTTCTAACGTTTCCTAACAAAACCTGACTATTTCTAATGAAATCTAACAAAACCCTATATGTTAAACAACCTAGAGATCACGATCTAAAGCTGAAAGACCATAGAAACTCATCTAGAATCGCGACGGAAAGAGAAAACGTGAAGAACCCGAGTGATTGAAGAAGAGATCGTTGAAGAAATGGTGAAGAGCCATGGAGGGGAGAAGGAAATCGTCGTTGGAGAGAAAGGAGAGGGAGAGAAAATGTTTAAGTGTTGAGGGAAAGGGGTATTTGGGTTTTAATTAACATTGATTTGACCATTTACACATTTGCCCCTCGGTTTAACCCTCCGTTTATCCTATTGTTCGACTATCGGTTCGGCTTCTCCAAAATTTTCTTATTTCACCAATAATTCCAACTTATTATTAGGGCTCTAATAAAACTTTCCGTTCGTTGAACGGATATATTTTACTATTTCTACAAATTAAATCTTCATAGGGTTAAAACGTGATACTTAAGTATTATATCACGTTTCGAATTCCTTAAATTCTCATAATTCTACCAAAATTCATATTAATCATAAGGGTTCCATTAAAACTCTCCATTTGCAAAACGGACATATTTTGATTATTTACAAAATTGCCATTGTGCGCACAATCCAAAAACCCGTAAAACCGGGTGTTACATTCTATCCACCTTACAAAAATTTTGTCCTCAAAATTGATTACACAAATAACTCAGGATACTTTGCCATCATAGCTTGCTGTCTCTCCCAGGTAGCTTCCTCTACTCCGTGATTCCGCCATAACACTTTGACAAGCGGGATTTCCTTGTTTCTTAACACCTTAATAGAGGATTCCAGAATTTGTACCGGTCTTTCCACATAGGTTAACGTTGGTTGTACCTCAATGTCCCGTGCTTATATGACATGCGACGGGTCATGCACACACTTCCTGAGCATAGACACGTGAAAGACACTGTGGATACTCTCCATTGATGCTGGTAATTGTAGCCGATAAGCTGTCTTCCCAATTTTCTTCAAAATAGGAAAGGGCCCAACGTAACGATGGATTTAGCTTACCCCGTCTCTCAAATCTCATGACGCCTTTGAATGGAGAAATTTTCAGATAGACCTCATCACCTTCCTTAAACTCCAACTCCCTTCGTCTATTGTCAGCGTAGCTTTTCTGACGACTCTGAGCTACCTCAATGCGCTGTCTAATAACCGCAATCTTCTCCGCCGTTTGTTGTAAAATATCGGGGCCAATGATGCTAGCTTCACCGACCTCGTCCCAATATAGTGGTGATCTACATTTCTGCCCATACAGCGCTTCATATGGAGCCATGCCAATGGTAGCTTGGAAGCTATTGTTATATGAAAACTCAATTAACGGCAAGTACCTGCTCCACGAGCCTCGAAACTCTAACACACAGGCTCTAAGCATATCTTCTAGAATTTGATTTGTTCATTCTGTCTTACCATCGGTCTGAGGATGAAAAGCCGTGCTAAAGTTCAACTGAGTTCCCATGGATTTGTGCAGAATTTTCCAAAATTTCGAAGTAAACCTCGGATCTCGGTCTGAAACTATGGAAACAGGCACCCCGTGCAGTCTAACAATCTCTTGCACATAGAGTTCGGCGAGCTGGTCCATGGAGAATGTTGTTTTAACTGGGAGAAAGTGGACCGATTTCGTCAAACGATCCACTATCACCCATACGCTATCATGCCCCTTCGTTGTTCTTCGGAGTCCAACAAAAAAAATCCATTGAAATCAGCTCCCATTTCCACTATGGTCCATGGCAAGGGTTGCAAAGTTCCTGTCGGCCTCTAATGTTCCGCCTTAACCTGCTGACAAACTAGACAGGTTTCTACATACCTGGCCACCTCTCTCTTCATGCTAGGCCACCAGAAATGCTGCTTTAAATATCGATACATTTTGGTGCTCCCTGGATGCACCGAATAGGCCGAAGAGTGTGCCTCAGCTAATATTTCTTTCATCAACTCCTCGTTATCAGGCACGTAGCACCTATGCCTGAATTTCAAAATACCATCATCCGACAAGTTGAAATTGGACGAATTCTCTGATGTCATGCTCAAACGGTGTTTGTCACATTCTAAGCCTCCCCGTTGAGCTTCACGTAACTTGTCAAGTATTGTCTGTAATACCCGAGTTAACGGCCAGGTGATTTTCCTAACTGTATTAACGGTCATGAATATTTAATCTTTACAGTTTAGGTGTAACACCCGGGTATTTTTTTTTAAGAAGAAAAATTGGAGAGAGAATAAAAGAATAATAAAATAGGTTATTTTAATTAGTTTAAAATAAAAGTAAAGTTTTTAATTTAAGTTCGGGTCCTAGTGAAATTAAGCCGGGGGTTATAATTTAATAACGAGATTTAACGAAAATTTTGGAAGGGCATAATGGTAATCTTAGTTTTATTAATGTTATGGTATTATTATTATTATTAACGGTCATGAATATTTAATCTTTACAGTTTAGGTGTAACACCCGGGTATTTTTTTTAAGAAGAAAATGGAGAGAGAATAAAGAATAATAAAATAGGTTTTTTAATTAGTTTAAACTAAAAGTAAAGTTTTTAATTTAAGTTCGGGTCCTAGTGAAATTAAGCCGGGGGTTCTAATTTTAATAACGAGATTTAACGAAACTTTTGGAAGGGCATAATGGTAATCTTAGTTTTATTAATGTTATTGGTATTATCATTATTATTATTATTATTATTATTATTAAATAAATAAATAAATATAAACTAAAAACAACAGAATAGCCGAAGCTATTTTGTTGTTTGCGTTCGAGCACCCGAGCCCGAGAGCAGGGCGGGGGAGACGGAGGCGAGGGAGGTGATCGGCCGAGCAACCACCGGCGGTTTCCGGCGTTCTCTGGCCAGGCGACGGCGACGAGCGGTTCCCGGCCAGTCTCCGCGCACAAACTGAACGGTGAGCCCTATTCTTGCCCTGTTTTCGGTTCTGTCGAGGCTGAGAGCGACGAGCTTGTTTTGGCTCCGATCGCCTGCCAATTTTGGTTGTTTTCGGCGTGGGTTTGCCGACCCTTGGACTGGATTTCATCGCCTGGCCGTGATAAGCTCTGTGAGGGCGAAAATCAGAAAGCCCTGTTCGGGCATTTTTGATTTTGCTGAGTGTAACTTCGAGATTCTGTTAGGTTGTGTTAATTTGATGTTAGGATGGTCAATTGGTGGAATTTGGTGAGGAAACGGATAGAAGTTTATGAAAAACAGAGGAAGGAGGAATTTTTGAATAGGGGCAGTTTCGGGTTTTGTGATTTTCGACCTAACAACAGGTATTCGTTTTAAAAACCTTTCTAGTATGTTAAAATAGGTTGTATGGGGAGCGTTTAGCCGCTGGAATCGAGCAATTCCGTTAAGCGTAGCAAAAGTTACGCAAATTCAAAGTTTAGGTGAAATTCGGGCTTTTGCATGGGAACCCTCGATTTGTGTTGTGTCTAGCTTAAATTGGTCTGAATGGGGGTAATTGGTAATGAAATTGGTGAAATAGGTTTGAAAGTCAATTTTGGGCGATTTAGCATATTGGATCGATTCTGTTTTTTTTGGGTTTTGGACCGGTTATGGTCGTTTGTTTTAAATTCTCTCTTGGCAGGTTAAACTAGGATATTGGGAGAGTAAATGGTCGTTGAAATCAGTTGATTCTTATAATCGACGCGATAGCTATGTGCGTTCGCAGTTTCGGGTCAGTTTTTAACCGGACCAAGTTAGTGACCAGTTTAGTTAGAAGTGGGTTGTGTTAGTTAGAAATATTAGTTTTAGGACGAATTGACAAGTTTAAGCCTAGATACTAACGTTGATTTTGAAAGGTGTTAGGTGAAACCATAGGTGACGCGACAAGCATCTTCAGCGAGCTAGGACGCCAGGTAAGTAGTGGGCGTGTGTTTGTTGCCTTCGGGCCTACACCATAGAACGATAGGGATTGGTTGCTTGTTTGCTGTGCTTTGCTTTCTGTTATGCATTGTGTGTCATGCATCATTGTTTTCTAACTATGAAACCACGTGTTTTGCATGTTTGAGTGGTGAGGATGAAATGGAAGATAATAAATGATTTGCGACTTGGTCTCAAGTAGAATAGCCTGGTCGGGCAAGTGGCTCGCTGAGCACCCCACGGGGGATTTTACTTGAGATGCCCTGCTAATGTACGTGATGTGTCGTGAGTATGAATGCCTCGACCTGTTCGTGCTTGAAGTGCACAATGAGGCTTCTTACGATCGATTGGGGGAGATTCGTGTTGGCCGTCCTGGACTGTGTTGGGATGTGTGCCTCCAGTCTAGCTCCGTGGATCAAGGCGTGGCCGTCCTGGACTGTGTGGGGGCGTGTGCCTACTTGATTCACCTGAAAGTGAAAGATAAATGCAACCGAAATGAAAAGAAAGCAACAGAGTGTGTAGAAACTGCATGTTAGGGTTGAGTCGAGCATTTAGTGTGTGGTTGTGCATTATTTCCCTACTTGCTAAGAATTAGGCTTACTTTTGTGTTCTATGGTGTAGGTGGCACGATTTACTCAGGTGAGGTAGATGAGACAGCCCAGGACTAGACAGCAGTTGGTGGTGCATGGAGCATGCTGGTGCAGGTTGTTGTCGGGGCGCCTCGACCATGGTCTTCGGGAGAATGTGGGATTTTACATTTTAGTAGTTTGTTGTAGATGAATGTTTGTAGAAATGATGGAAATGCTTAAATCATTTTGGTTGATGTTTTCGATAGTTGTGGTATAGCTATGTATATTTGTGGTATTTAGTCATAGTTAAGGGTGATGTATCGCCCTGTACTGTGGACTTTCTTCCTTTAGGGATGTTAGTATTCTAGTTTCTCCTTGCTACTATTTGAAGATTTCGTATGTTGGAAGGTTGAGTAGATAATTGAGTAGAGTATTCTGGATCTGGTTGGGATTGAATTTTATGCAGGTATTTAGCATTTTGGAGGCGCCATTTACAGGCGTTACTTTGCCGAAATTTTCAGGAAGGACGCCATGGTGCCTAACGGTTAGAATTAAGGGAAATTAATGAGTTTAGGCAGCTTGGTATGACTTAAGAGAGTTTTGATAGACTTTTAACGTGGGATTGGTTAGCAAAGTAGCGCTCCGAGCCAGGGTGGGTTCAGGGGCGTTACAAGATGGTATCAGAGCATAAATGGTCGAGTCGTTCAAAGGATTACCCGACAATGTCGGCCGCCGTGCAACGTGCTTCACCAACTGTAAGTATTTCTTTAACTTTAGTTAGTTCTTTTCTAAAATTAGATTTTTGCTAACTTTTCAGAAGTAGAAATGTCGAGGAACCCACAACAATTAGGACAATCTAGGAACGAGCTTGAAAAGTTAGTCAAGCTTCTTACAGAGTTGGTCTGTATGCAAATCGATATGTGGAGTAGTATAGTAACTCAGAGGTTGATTTTCTCTGAACGACTAGAGGCATCATACTTAGAGCTGACTTCAAAGACAATGGAAGTATATTTGGGCAAAAGGGAGTGGGTTAGGTCACTAGAAAACCCTAGAGAAAACTTAAGCAAAACTACATCTCAGATATGCAAGGGAGAATCTTCTTCGCAACCACCAGAAATAAAAAGACCGGGGGAAAATTTAGAGGATCCGAGGGAAGGAAAGAGGCAACGACAAAAGCTAAGGAGAAACTTTCCACAATGTGCCAAGTGTTTAAAAGCCCATCCAGGAGAGTGTGGGCAATATCTAGGTAAATGTTTTAATTGTTTTGAGGATGGCCATTTTGCCCGAGATTGTACCAAACCCAGAGTTATTCGGTGCTTCAAGTGTAATGAACCAGGACACATGGCCAAGACCTGTCCCGTTATAAAGAAGATCGAGTTGGAGAATAGTGATCAACCAATGAAGACCTCAGGTATAGTAATTTAGTCATTCATTGCATGCTTTGATAGGATAATTATGAGGTATGTTCTAGCGGGATAAAGGGGAGAATACGGTGGGTTAAAGGTAAGGTGAGATAGACTTTAGCATGCGTCAAAAGAAATAATATAGGATGTATTATCCTTAGGGAAATAATTCCATGAGAGATGAAATTAGAAGAGTTAGAAGTTAGTGGACGTGAGTAATAAACCTTGAAATGTGATAAATCAAAGTAGAGTTAGAAAAGTTTGAAGTTAGAAAAGAAATTATCGGGAGACACCTTAGAGCAGTGAAATGTCAGAAGTAAGTTTATTTATGGGCGGATAACAAAAAGTAGATTACTTTGAGTTGTAGATGTATGTGAGAGTTTAATGTGAGGGTTTAAACATTTAAAAAAAAATGGAGACAACAATACAACAATAGGTAGTTTGTGGGGGAAAAGTTGGATGAACTTTACGAGAGAAAAATCTAGAGGGGAACCTAGACTAAAGTTGTGAGTGTAATTAATTGTTGATTAAATTGAGATCGATATTAGTGGAGATTATTGGCATAGGGTCGTGTGGGGGTGTTGTATTACACAGTTTCGGAAATAACAATTTAGAGATTACTTGGAGTTGGGAAACAAATAAATATTAAAGTATTAGAGAATGGAGATACACTGATGGATGGTTAGGGCTGTAGGTATACGTGAAGTGTATTCAATCAAAGATGATTGATGGATAAAGACCTAGATAGATACCTAGCCTTGTGAGTTACGGTGATGTTTTGAAGTTAGAGTAAGGATTTAGTTTTCTGAGTAAAGCTGAAGAACGTAGCGAATAACGGATAAGAAGGAAAGAAAGGTCTTACACATAGATTTTATGAGTAAACACAATGGAAGGTTAGAATCTGATTTTATACCTTGAGAAGGGATAAGATTTGAGGAATTATAGAGTTCGAAGGAAAGAAACAGAAATTAACTTCGAAAGTGTTTGAGTGTGTAGAGAGACTATGAAGTTAAAAAGTTGGAGGTTTTGGTATTTAGTGACCTAGCTAGTTAAGCATAGGATGTAAGTTGGAATTCAAAATGCTATTAGACAAGAAAATTTAAATTGTTGCAATGCAAGATAGATGAGTTATTAGCTGGCATTATGAATTTTGGAAGGGACTTAGAAAAGAGGCAAATGAAGAGATGAGTTAATCTTAAAGAAGAGAGAGACAAGCATGTTAGTCAGTAAAGGATTTAGTATCCAGTGTGAAAATGAGGAGTTAGAGAATATTAATAGAAAGGAGCGAAAGTTCACACGAAAGTTATACGAGTGAATTTAGGAGTAAGGTTAATTCTAGAAGATTATAGAAATTTCGTTTGAAGTTTGGGGTTGAAGTGAAGTGTGTGAACACCATTTGGAGTGTTGAGTGTAAAAGTGGAACAGAGTTAGTTTAGATCTAAACATTTGAGAATGTTTGGTGATAACGATAGGATAGGTTAGATAAACTGGGGTAGCGAATACGAATATGAGAAGTCTAGATTAAATAGTGAGAGTTCGGAGAACGATATTAAATGGCTAAGGAATTGTCATGGTGGTTCGAGGTAAATAGGAAGAAAGCGGAAGTTTCAATTAGAATTTATGGAGTCAAAGTTGAAGTGGGTGTACCTTATTTAAAGTGTTGAGAACAAGTTATGCAGATCTAACAATTTGTAGAGTTAATGGAGACTGAGGAAAAGTTTGACAAATAGAGCGTAGTTAATGTAATTATGAAAATTCAGATACTATTTTGAGGATTAGGGTAAGGTAGTTAATATTGAGTTCTTAGTGTTACGGTATTGAGGACACTGTGAGATTAGACACAAAAATGTGATTAAGGACTTAGTTAAACTACGTTTTACAAAAAGTTAAAGTTGAAATTAGAATAGAAAAGATTAAGGGTCTAAGTGATGAGTGCTCAAGTTAAAGTCAACGGATATAGTTCAGAAAGTAACTTTGGAGATGTAGAGAGTTAGCGGTACGCGATAGGTGAATTTAGTTTGATGGAAGCTAGAGTGAAGACCTTAGCGTAGTGGGAGTTGGCAGTGCAACCTAAAGATCAGGAGAGTATCTTGAGGTAAGTAAGTTTAGGAGTTAAACTAAGAGGGTGGTTCAGTAAGGATTGAACATCTCAAGTAAAGTGCATAAAATTACAAGTTTCATAGGAACGAGTAAGGGCGTGCATTTAGAAGTAAAGTTCGTGAGGGACTAAGTGCATTGAGCTCAAGGAACAATTTGAGTTAAGAACTAAGTTTGAAAGATTGAAGAGTCCTAGTTACACCCTTGGAGATACAAGGAAGTTTGAGGGTATAAATTATAGACGCTTAAGCGAAATGTAATGGAAGTATCATTAGTCTTGGAATGAGTAAGTTGAGGAATTGTAAGTTTGAAGACATAGAAAATTGTCAATTGCTAGGCGATGAAGACCATAGAATAGTTGATGTTTAGCATAGCACTTCGAGAGTTAGGTAAGTAGAAAAGAATTAAAAATTTGAGGGTTTAGCGTAAGAAGGTTATTTATTGAGTTCTTGGAGTTACGGTTATTTGAGGTAGTTACGGTAAGTATTCATGGAATATTAGATTAGAACGAACATTAGGGCGAAATTTAAAACTTGGAGATGTAGGACTGATCCTTAACGGAGTAGTGTTTAAGGGCACTCGATAGGTATTATTATTATTATTATTATTATTATTATTATTATTATTATTATTATTATTATTATTATTATTATTATTATTATTATTATTATTATTATTATTATTATTATTATTATTATTATTATTATTATTATTATTATTATTATTATTATTATTATTATTATTATTATTATTATTATTATTATTATTATTATTATTATTATTATTATTATTATTATTATTATTATTATTATTATTATTATTATTATTATTATTATTATTATTATTATTATTATTATTATTATTATTATTATTATTATTATTATTATTATTATTATTATTATTATTATTATTATTATTATTATTATTATTATTATTATTATTATTATTATTATTATTATTATTATTATTATTATTATTATTATTATTATTATTATTATTATTATTATTATTATTATTATTATTATTATTATTATTATTATTATTATTATTATTATTATTATTATTATTATTATTATTATTATTATTATTGTGTCGAACCGTAGCCATAGTTAAGATTCGTCATGGAAACTCCTATAGTAAGGGGACAAAGTTAAAATGATAATCCCTAAGGTACGCAAATTTTGAGGACAAAATTTTTGTAAGGTGGGTGGATTGTAACACCCGGGTATTTTTTTTTAAGAAGAAAAATTGGAGAGGCTTATTATTATTATTATAAATAAATAAATAAATATAAACTAAAAACAACAGAATAGCCGAAGCTATTCTGTTGTTTGCGTTCGAGCACCCGAGCCCGAGAGCAGAGCGGGGGAGACGGAGGCGAGGGAGGTGATCGGCCGAGCAACCACCGGCGGTTTCCGGCGTTGTCTAGCCAGGCGACGGCGACGAGCGGTTCCCGGCCAGTCTCCGCGCACAAATCGAACGGTGAGCCCTATTCTTGCCCTGTTTTCGGTTCTGTCGAGGCTGAGAGTGACGAGCTTGTTTTGGCTCCGATCGCCGGCCAATTTTGGTTGTTTCCGGCGTGGGTTTGCCGACCCTTGGACCGGATTTCATCACTTGGCCGTGATAAGCTCTGTGTGGGCGAAAATCAGAAAGCCCTGTTCGGGCATTTTTGATTTTGCTGAGTGTAACTTCGAGATTCTGTTAGGTTGTGTTAATTTTATGTTAGGATGGTCAATTGGTGGAATTTGGTGAGGAAACGGATAGAAATTTATGAAAAACAGAGGAAGGAGGAATTTTCGAATAGGGGCAGTTTCGGGTTTTGTTATTTTCGACCTAACAGCAGGTAGTCGTTTTAAAAACCTTTCTAGTATGTTAAAATAGGTTGTATGGGGAGCGTTTAGCCGCTGGAATCGAGTCATTCCGTTAAGCGTAGCAAAAGTTACGCAAATTCAAAGTTTAGGTGAAATTCGGGCTTTTGCATGGGAACCCTCGATTTGTGTTGTGTCTAGCTTAAATTGGTCTAAATGGGGGTAATTGATAATGAAATTGGTGAAATATGTTTGAAAGTCAATTTTGGGCAATTTAGCATATTGGATCGATTCTGTTTTTTTTGGGTTTTGGACCGGTTATGGTCGTTTGTTTTAAATTCTCTCTTGGCAGGTTAAACTAGGATATTGGGAGAGTAAATGGTCGTTGAAATCAGTCGATTCTTATAACCGACGCGATAGCTATGTGCGTTCGCAGTTTCGGGTCAGCTTTTAACCGGACCAAGTTAGTGACCAGTTTAGTTAGAAGTGGGTTGTGTTAGTTAGAAATATTAGTTTTAGGAAGAATTGACAAGTTTAAGCCTAGATACTAACGATGATTTTGAATGGTGTTAGGTGAAACCATAGGTGACGCGACAAGCATCTTCAGCGAGCTAGGACGCCAGGTAAGTAGTGGGCGTGTGTTTGTTGCTTTCGGGCCTACACCATAGAACGGTAAGGATTTGTTGCTTGTTTGCTGCGCTTTGCTTTCTGTTATGCATTATGTGTCATGCATCATTGTTTTCTAACTACGAAACCACGTGTTTTGCATGTTTGAGTGTTGAGGATAAATGGAAGATAATAAATGATTTGCAACTTGGTCTCAAGTAGAATAGCCTCGTCGGGCAAGTGGCTCGCTGAGCACCCCGCGGGGGATTTTACTTGAGATGCCCTGCTAATGTACGTGATGTGTCGTAAGTATGAATGCCTCGACCTGTTCGTGCTTGAAGTGCACAATGAGGCTTCTGCGATCGATTGGGGGAGATTCGTGTTGGCCGTCCTGGACTGTGTTGGGATGTGTGCCTCCGGTCTAGCTCCGTGGATCAAGGCGTGGCCGTCCTCGACTGTGTGGGGGCGTGTGCCTACTTGATTCACCTGAAAGTGAAAGATAAATGCAACCGAAATGAAAAGAAAGCAACAGAGTGTGTAGAAACTGCATGTTAGGGTTGAGTCGAGCATTTTGTGCGTGGTTGTGCATTATTTCCCTACTTGCTAAGTATTAGGCTTACTTTTGTGTTCTATGGTGTAGGTGGCGCGATTTACTCAGGTGAGGTAGATGAGACAGCCCAGGACTAGACAGCAGTTGGTGGTGCATGGAGCATGCCGGTGCAGGCAGTTGTCGGGGCTCCTCGACCATGGTCTTCGGGAGAATGTGGGATTTACATTTAGTAGTTTGTTGTAGATGAATGTTTGTAGAAATGATGGAAATGCCTGTAAATTTAGTCATAGTTAAGGGTGATGTGGTATTTAGTCATAGTTAAGGGTGATGTGGTATTTAGTCATAGTTAAGGGTGATGTGGTATTTAGTCATAGTTAAGGGTGATGTGGTATTTAGTCATAGTTAAGGGTGATGTGGTATTTAGTCATAGTTAAGGGTGATGTGGTATTTAGTCATAGTTAAGGGTGATGTGGTATTTAGTCATAGTTAAGGGTGATGTGGTATTTAGTCATAGTTAAGGGTGATGTGGTATTTAGTCATAGTTAAGGGTGATGTGGTATTTAGTCATAGTTAAGGGTGATGTGGTATTTAGTCATAGTTAAGGGTGATGTGGTATTTAGTCATAGTTAAGGGTGATGTGGTATTTAGTCATAGTTAAGGGTGATGTGGTATTTAGTCATAGTTAAGGGTGATGTGGTATTTAGTCATAGTTAAGGGTGATGTGGTATTTAGTCATAGTTAAGGGTGATGTGGTATTTAGTCATAGTTAAGGGTGATGTGAACGCCCCCGAGTGTGTAGAAAAGCATGTTAGGGTTGAGTCGAGCATTTTGGCGTGGTTGTGCATTATTTCCCTACTTGCTAAGTATTAGGCTTACTTTTGTGTTCTATGGTGTAGGGTGGCGCGATTTACTCAGGTGAGGTAGATGAGACAGCCCGGACTAGACAGCAGTGTGGTGCATGGAGCATGCCGGTGCAGGCAGTTGTCGGGGCGCCCTCGACCATGGTCTCTATTTAGTCATATTAAGGGTGAGGGTGGTATTTAGTCATAGTTAAGGGTGATGTATCGCCCTGGACTGTGGACTTTCTTCCTTAGGGATGTAGTATTCTAGTTTCTCCTTGCTACTATTTGAAGATTCGTATGTTGAAGGTTGAGTAGATAATTGAGTAGAGTATTCTGGATCTGGTTGGGATTGAATTTTATGCAGGTATTTAGCATTTGGAGGCGCCATTTACAGGCGTTACTTTGCCGAAATTTTCGGGAAGGACGCCGTGGTGCCTAACGGTTAGAATTAAGGGAAATTAATGAGTTTAGGCAACTAGGTATGACTTAAGAGAGTTTTGATAGACTTTTAACGTGGGATTGGTTAGCAAAGTAGCGCTCCGAGCCAGGGTGGGTTCGGGGGCGTTACATTAGGACTTATACCAAGAATAATTAATTTCATGTGGATTTAAACTAGGTTTGGTGGCAAAGTTGTAATAATGGAGGGTGATGACCAATATATAAAGAAAAAGGAAATGTTTTAAACCTCACTTGAACCACTGTAGCCGACACCTTCCTTTTCGGCGATTTCTTCTCTCCCAAGCTTTTGCTCTCTGCTTCCGGCATACCCTCTTCGACGATCAGTTTCTCTGCCACTACTTGACTACTCTGTGCCCGAGGTATGCAATAGACAATGTAGCTATCTGTTAGCTTGTTAGCCCTGTTTTCTACTCGGCATTGGAGTTTTGGATTTTCCAATGGCCGACTAATAATAAGAACATTTGGAATCTGAGAGTGGGAATGCTTTTATCAAATTGATTCTGGACATTTAAAACAACCACCTCTAAGTTATCGATAATCGAATCAGTCTGTTTTGGTTTTGGATTTCAAACTGCACAAAGTATTAGACTAAGGATTCGGGAATAACTTTAGTTACTAAATCTTAGGATAACTTGAGATTAAAACTATTAGGATTTTGTTTTAACTATTGCAATGTAAATGTTTTAGGTGAAGAAGTTTGAAGAGAAATGAGCTCAAGTGCTAAGAAGACCACGTAAGTGAATGTATTAAGATTTTCGGCTAATAGAGCCCTACATCGTGGGAGTACTAGGTTGAGATGTCTAATGTTTACCTTATGATAATGAGCTTGTCTGCACTTGAAGGATTTATGTATGTTGCGAGTTATACTATTTGATGACCTGCTAGTGAATGTGAAGTTGTCTGCTCTGGTATGATCCTTATCATAGTTTGATGAGTTAAAAGATTCTCATGTTCATGCATCATGAATGTTTCTCAAGCATAAGAAAATTTTTTAACGCATGTTTTCCATGAACAAGATATGTATGTATATATGTATATATATAAGATTTATGCAACGTAGATTAAGTGAGGGTTGGGGGTAGTTCGGCGTATGTCACAGTCCAAAGAAGGACATATGAATACGACCCGCAGTAGGGAACAAGATCAAACTCACTGTCGAACCCTCTTTACCGGCACAAATCCTCTTTTGATCCCCACAACCTAAACGAAGAATATGATCAAAGACTATGAATGATGAATATGATCAATGACTATGAATGATGAATATGATCAATGACTATGAATGATGAATATGATCAATGACTATGAATGATGAATATGATCAATGACTATGAATGATGAATATGAATGATGATTACGAGCAAAGACATGAACAAGAAAAGACTTATGAGCATGTGATTTTCCCAAATTATGCATTCATGCATCCATGTTAGTGTTGCATTTTTTACTAAGCATTAGGCTTATAGTTTAAACCTTATGATGTAGGTGACGAGTTTTCAGGTGAGGAACTCAAGGTTAATGAGGATGTCTAAGCTTGGTTGCTGGAGGATGCTCAGTGTGACAGTGAAGGCTGGATAGGCGAATAAGTTCCCTGGTTATGCTCATAGTAAGTCAGAAAAGTTTACGATGAACAGATGACTAATTAGAACAGAATTTCTCATAACAATGAGATTTGGATTTGAAGGGCTTGTCTTTAGAGTCTGAATACGATTTTAAGGATTAATGAATGGCTTGTTTTGTTTGAGTCTTCCGCTATGCGTATTTTTATATGAGTTTATGATTGCTACTCTTTGAGGTTCATGGTTACTAAGTTAGAAATCGGGTGAGTTGTGATATGTTCTATCGAATGAAGATGTTTGATGATTATAGTGTTTACTGCCTTATGACAGAAGCTGGATGGGGCAATCTCCGGCTGATGTGATCGGCAGATGTAGAGTGTTTAAGCCATCGGATGATGAAAGTGTTATTTTGTCGTCTAGCGATCGGCATATGTAGAGTGTTTAAGCCATCGGATGATGAAAGTGTTATTTTGTCGTCTAGCGATCGGAAGATGTAGAGTGTTTAAGCCATCGGATGATGAAAGTGTTATTTTGTCGTCTAGCGATCGGCAGATGTAGAGTGTTTAAGCCATCGGATGATGAGAGTGTTAGTTTGTCATCTAGGGATCGGCAGATGTAGTTTAATAAGTCACCGGATGATGAGAACGTTATTTGTCGTTTAGTGACCGGGTTATGTTTTAATTATTCACGTTAGATGCACATGACCACCGGATGATGTACCCTTATTTCATCGGATGATGTAGAGAGCTTCCCCACCGGATGGTATAGACACGGTTTTGTCGTCTAGTGACCGGTAGATGTGGTTCATTCTTCTATCGGTAGATGCAGTCTATATTTTAAAGTTTTCCCTTCACTAGCCGATACACATTGTACTGCCCGCCAGCAGATATGTAATGTTTTCCTTTGCCGATTGAGGCTTAGCGAATTGCATATGACACCTTAAGTTAAATTATGTTAAAAAAAAAAGAAATACACTGCTAATAATGAATCATGTGTGAGTAATAAGGATTAAATGATTAAGAAAGATACGGATTATGTGACGATCCTCCCGAGGTCGCTACAATTATGGTATCAGAGCAAAACCGGGTTCTAAAACCGATTCTGCAGACTGCCTTCCAGCACTGACTGTCACATGAGCACACTTCAGCAACTATAAGTATTTATGATCTCAGTATATGTCATTAAGTTAAGATATATCTGTAATGATTTGTCTAGGAATCCCAAAATGGTTAGAGGTCAGCAAAGAGAGACCAATGAGGATAGCAATGCTATTGCTCAGTTGACAGAGTTGGTCATGCGCCAATCTCACCAGATCGAACGACTGATGACTGCTAGAGAGGAACAAGGCAACTCCAGTACTAATGCAACTCATGATCATGGGGGTGAGCGTTTCCACCGGCTTCGACCCCCGGTGTTTAATGGACATGTTTCAGATCCTATTTATGCTGAGGAGTGGGTTCGAAAGATAGAAGACATGTTTAAGTATGTAAAGGTTGATGAAGGAGATAAGGTCACCTATGCTGTCTTTCATTTGGAGTTAAGTGCAAGGCATTGGTGGGACTCGATCCAGAACACCGCTAATGCCGAAGCTATGACCTGGGAGATGTTTAAGACTGCTTTCTTTGACAAGTACTTCAATAGGACTGTTCGGGCCAACAAGAAGAAGGAGTTCATGAATCTACGACAAACTGGCTCTGTGACAGATTACATATGCAAATTTGATGCCTTATCACGGTTTGCTCCCCGTATGATTAAGGATGACGAGGACAAGATTTACCAATTTGTTCAAGGACTGAAGCCGAGTTTGTATATGAAAGTAAAGACTGCTGGGATACACAATGTACCTTATGGTGAAGTGACGGCTAAGGCCTTGGAGCTGGAAGAGGCAGAAATGACAGCATACGCACAGCGTGAGCAGCCAAGAAAACTCACGAAGGACACTCAGCCGCCACCACGCCAGAACAAAGGTTGGCAGCCGCAACAGAACAGGGGACCACAGCAACAACAACAAGGAATAAAGAGACCCCTCAACCAGAATGATGACCAAGGAAAAGGAAAGAGGCCTCTGGCACCCTTATGCCCCACTTGTCAGAATAACCACCCCGGCGAATGCAATTTGTGTTCTGGCCGCTGTTTCAGATGTGACAAGGTTGGACATATAGTCAGAGACTACCCCATGCCGCCAGATCCGAACCGTGCAAGGGTAGCACCTAGAATCTATGCAATGATGGGGGATGAGGAAGCCGTGCAGCATACAGTCATAACAGGTACCATTATGATTTGTGGTTTTGCTGCTTACACACTTATAGATACGGGAGCCACACACTAGTTTATATCAACTTTGTTTGTATGCCAACACAACTTAGAACTTTTACCAGCCGAAAGACCGTATGATGTTATGTTACCATCAGGGAGGTCCCTACATTCAGAGCAGATTGTTAAAGGTGATGTTGTGTCCTTAGGAAGTAAGAAACTATATGTAGAACTGATTGTAATTGACATGAAAGGTTACGAGGTTGTAACAACCCTAATTCCGTACCCGTATTTCCGTAATAAATTTTTCATTTTATACTTTTTACTTTTCTATGCTTTAAATAAAACTTTGTGTGGAATAAAAACTGAAGTTGAAAACAGAACTGAAATCGGAATTAAATTTGAACCTTAAAAGCATTTAAAACAAACTATAAAACAATTAAAAAAAAACTTAAAAACATTAATTAAAAACATCAAAACAGGTCAGAAAAGAGGGAGGGCAGAATTGGAACTCTGCCCTCGAAAAGATGCAGCGACCGGGCGCTGCTATATGCAGCGCTCGGTCGCCGAGTGCGCTACATAATGCAGCGCACGATCGCTGCATTATGCAGCGCCTGATCGCTGCATAATGCAGCGATCTGTTGCTGCCTGCAGCGA
>CM039514.1:25960280-25985272 GCA_022432975.1 Begonia masoniana
ATTGGACCTCGTTAGCTATTTTATTGAGAACGCTTTTACAGTACGAAAGTGTATTATACCTCGGAATGTGGGTTTGATCTCCGAAAATTCCCGTAATTTCCTTAAAATTCTTATTATTCGTTAGAATCGTAATGACGCTTTCTTTTTGTGAATCGGACTTGATTTGACATATTTACCAAAAATGCCATTAAATAAGGAAATGATAATATAACATAATATATAATCAAAGGTCTGTACAAACCGGGTATTACAGAGGTGATATTAGGAATGGATTGGTTATTTAGGCATTATGCCACAATAAGTTGTAGATCTGGGATGGTTGATTTTCGACCCCCAAATGGTGATCATTATTCCTTCCAAGCTATCCCTAAGATAAGCAAAATATCGATTATATCCTCACTAGAAATTTACCGGTTACTGAAAAATGGTTGTGAGAGTTACTTAGCTAGCATAATGGATGTTTGGGTGAAGAATAAGATAGAGTTACAAGATATCCCCATAGTCCGAGAGTTCCCTAAGGCATTCTTGGATGATTTGCCAGGATTACCACCTGATAGAGAAATAGAGTTTGTAACAGATACGTACCCTGAGGCCTTACCGGTGTCTAAGAATCCTTATCGGATGGCACCTGTTGAGCTGAAGGAGTTAAAGGTCCAATTACAGGAATTAGTAGACAAAGGATTTATACGCCCTAGTAGTTCCCCTTGGGGTGCACCTGTCTTATTTGTCAAGGAGAAAGATGGTTCCCTTAGAATGTGCATAGACTATAGGGAGTTAAATAAGTTGACAATCAAGAATAAGTACCCCTTAGCTCGGATTGATGATTTGTTTGACCACTTGCAAGGAGCAAAGGTGTTTTCAAAAATAGATTTACGTTCGGGTTATTACCAACTGAAAGTTAAGAAAGGAGATATACCAAAGACAGCCTTCAGAACCCGTTATGGAAACTATGAATTCTTGGTCATGTCATTTGGACTGACCAATGCACCTGCAGCCTTTATGGACTTGATGAATCGAGTGTTTCGTGAGTATTTGGACAAATTTGTAATTGTGTTCATAGACGATATCCTGATATACTCACGGACAGAAGCTGACCATGCAGAGCATTTAAGAATAGTTTTAACAACATTGAAGGAGCACCAGCTTTATGCCAAATTGTCCGAGTGTGAATTTTGGTTGAACAAGGTTAATTTTCTTGGTCATGTAGTTTCTGCCAATGGCATATCAGTGGACCCGACCAAAATTCAGGCAGTAAAGGATTGGCCACAACCAAAGAATGCCAGTGAAGTCCGCAGTTTCCTTGGATTAGCAGGCTATTACAGGAAGTTCATCAGAGGATTTTCCTTAATAGCTAAGCCACTAACGAATCTGACAGAGAAGGACAATAAGTATTCATGGACCGAAGCTTGTGAGGATAGCTTCCAGACATTGAAGGTGAAGTTAACAACAGCCCCAGTATTGGCCCTTCCAACCGAAGAAGGAAAGTTTAGCGTATTTTGTGATGCAGCAAAAGTTGGTTTGGGCTGTGTTTTGATGCAAGAAGGCAAAGTTGTAGCGTATGCCTCTAGGCAGTTAAAGAGTTATGAACAGAACTATCACACCCATGATTTAGAATTAGCCGTTGTTGTTTTTGCCTTGAAGATATGGAGACACTATTTATATGGACAGCAGTGTGAGGTGTTTTCTGACCATAAAAGTCTGAAGTACCTTTTTACACAAAAGGAATTGAACATGAGGCAGAGGCGTTGGTTGAAATTTGTTAAGGATTACGACTTTGAGATCAAGTATCACCCGGGCAAGGCTAACTCTGTAGCTGACGCATTGAGCAGGATGTCAACAACAATGCAGCCCATTGTATCAACTATGTCTATAACTGTAACGACCCCGGCCAGGAGCCGTCACGTGTTCATGTCCTTTCATTAATCGTTTGCTTGACTTTTACTATTATTACATTCACTTACTATCTCTCAACAGACTTTCACATTTTACATATATATTTTTTTTCTAAACTGGTAATAGAGACGCAGAACCATTAAGGAAGACGAACCCTCTCATGCCCAACTTCCCACGCCTCGTCGGCTCGAACTTTCACAGAGTCGAGCGACTGGACTCGGTCATCGGTTTCTTGACAATTTCGGGAAAAGAGGAAGTGCCCTCAATTCTCTTAACAAAATACCACTCGGGTCTGCATAGGTTGCATGTGTTGACAACCCTCAGAAATTTAGTCGTCCGGTCATCACGTGTATTACGCGTGACTCGCTTATCATCACCTAAAAGGAGACATCTTCCGGTGGGCACGTGGGCCTCGCGTGCTAAATT
Source organism: Begonia masoniana (assembly GCA_022432975.1). Classification (NCBI taxonomy): domain Eukaryota; kingdom Viridiplantae; phylum Streptophyta; class Magnoliopsida; order Cucurbitales; family Begoniaceae; genus Begonia; species Begonia masoniana. The sequence goes on from CM039514.1 coordinate 25,962,600, forward strand.
AAAACATCATTCGGTCACTAAGCGACAAAACACATTTTACATCTTCCGGTCGCTAAGCGACAAAACACATTTTACATCTTCCGGTCGCTAAGCGACAAAACACATTTTACATCTTCCGGTGACGTCATCCAGAAGACTAAACCATCATACAACTATTCTTCGGCATCTGCCGATGACGTCAGCCGGAAGACTAAACCATCATACAACTATTCTTCGGCATCTGCCGATGACGTCAGCCGGAAGACTAAACCAACAAACAACTACTCTTTGGCATCTGCCGATGACGTCAGCCGGAAGACTAAACCATCAAACAATTAACTCTCGGCATCTGCCGATGACGTCAGCCGGAAGACTAAACCATCGAACAATTAACTCTCGGCATCTGCCGATGACGTCAGCCGGAAGACTAAACCATCAACAACTATTCCTTCGGCATCTGCCGATGACGTCAGCCGGAAGACTACCTCTTCCAGCTTCCGTCTTACGGTAGAGAACTCTAAATCATCAAATGACTCCTTCCAACAGAAAGAAAACACAACACATTCAAAATGCATATAGCGGAAGACTTAAGCAACTGACCATTTATAAATCTATATAATCATTCCCTGACTCAGTGATCCACTAGACAGTTTCAAAGCTCAACGTTTTAAATAATCTCATCCTACTTAAACTACCATATTCTTTAACATACTGTACATAGAGTCTTAACCAGGGGTCATAAATCGCCTCTCCAGTCCCGCACTGTCACCTTGAGCATCATCCAGCAACCAGCCTTAAGCATCCTCTTTGAACATAACATCCTCACCTGAACCTTCTTCACCTACACCATAAGGTTTAACTATAAGCCTAATGCTTAGTAAGGAATGCATGCTGACAGATATACATGAGTATACAATTTAAAGGGACATAAGTTCATAAACCATTCTTCATTCATGTTCATCTTTATCCTTTACATAACATGTATTAAGGCAGGGAACGAGGGAGGAAGACTGGGGTACATAGTCATTTGCCTATCGCGGCAGTCGTACATAATCATTTGCCTATCGCGGAAATCATGATACATCACTCGGCCTCCCCAGTGGGAGAATTCGCGAGCCATACATATCATTAACTCGGCCTCCACCAGTGGGAGATTTCGCGAGTCATACATATCATTACTCGGCCTCCACCAGTGGGAGAATTCGCGAGTCATACATAGCATAGTCTTTTCCCCGTTCTGCACTTAATTATGGTTACATTTACTTTTCATGTTCTCTACTTAATCATAAACGTGGGCATAATGCATAGACATGAGGTTCATAGAGAAAAGTCATACCATAAGGACAAGTAGAACATCCTGTAACTTTACATTTACTTACACAACTTCTTCATGTCGTGGAAATAACAAATCATAGTCAACAAGTTAACATTTCAGTGATTTCCTAATACCCTTGCGGTGTAGGGCCCTAGTGGCCGGAAATCTTAACACATTCACTTACCTGGATTCCTTAGCAATCCGAGCTTCTTTCCTTTAAACTTCTTCACCTAAAACATGTACATTACAGTAGTTAAAACAAAGTCCTAATAGTCCTAATCATAAACCATCCTAGGATCTAATAGCTAAAGTCATTCTGATTCCTCTGTTGACACACTGCAGTCTGAAATCCGAAACTAGGTGGACAGGTTTTACCATTGATTAAATCCGAGTTGGTTACTTAAAATGCTCAGAATCGATTCGGGATGACATTTCTACTCTCAGATTTTAAAAAGTCTAAAGCTACTCGGCCACTGCTAAAAATATCCGAACTCAGTGCCGAGCTGAAAACAGAGCTCTATTTACTAATGAATGACTACATTGTCCATTTCATACCTCGGGTGTGGATTTGCAGAGAAGAGCAAGCTCGAATCCGGTCGTCGGCAGAGGAAAGTTCTGGTAGCCGAGAGCAAGAACTTGGAAGAGAAGAAATCGCCGAGAGGGAATGTCGGCTACAGTGGCAATAAATGAGATTTAAGGTTTCCATTTCCTATTTATACTAAATCCATCGATTTTAATTTACAAAACTGCCACCCAACCTAGTTTTACTTAACTTGTAATAATTTATCTTAACATTAAATTTTAAATCATAAAGGTTAAATAAGAGGGTGACAATGAAAATGGTCAGAAAATCACCTGGCCGAAATGTCGGGTGTTACATCCACCCCTCCTTAAACAAAATTTTCGTCCTCGAAAATTGCTCAAGCAAATAACTTAGGATATTTGTCCAACATCTCCTGCTGCCTTTCCCATGTGGCCTATTCAATGCCGTGATTTGTCCATAAAACTTTCACCAAAGGGATCTCTTTGTTTCTCAGAGTCTTGACTGCATATTCCAGTATCTGTATCGGTTTCTCCTCATACTCTAGTGTCGGCTCTAAACCAATATCCGATGGCTGGATGACCTGCATCGGATCACGCATGCACTTCCTTAACATTGACACATGGAAGACATTATGAACTTTATCCAATGATGGAGGCAGTTGCAGTCTGTAAGCTGTACTCCCGATTTTTGCCAAGACAGGGAAGGGTCCAATGAATCTAGGATTAAGTTTTCCCTTCTTGCCAAATCTTAAGACTCCTCTAAATGGTGACACCTTTAAGAATACTTCATCTCCTACCGAAAACTCGAGTTCCCTTCTCCTTTGATCTGCGTAACACTTCTGTCGGCTTTGTGCAGTCATCATTCTTTTCCGAATAGTGGTAATCTTATCTGACATTTGCTGCAGAATATCAGGCCCAAGGAGTTTTGCTTCACCAACCTCGTCCCAATAAAGAGGTGACCTACATTTCCTACCATACAGTGCTTCATAAGGTGCCATACCAATGGTGGACTGATAACTGTTATTGTAGGAGAACTCAACTAGAGGTAATTGTCTGCTCCAAGTTGTCTGAAAGTCAAGTACACATGCTCTCAACATATCTTCGAGTATTTGAATCGTCCTTTCTGACTGGCCATCGGTCTGTGGGTGAAAAGCTGTGCTGAAAGATAACCTTGTACCCAATGTACCTTGCAAACTTTTCCAGAATCGAGAGGTGAACCTGGGGTCACGGTCAGAGACAATGGATACAGGGATCCCATGCAACCTAATAATTTCCTGAACATAAAGATCAGCAAATTGGTCCATCGTATAGGTGGTCCTTACAGGTAAGAAATGGGCCGATTTTGTCAGTCTATCCACCACAACCCAAATACAATCATGCCCTTTTGTCGTCTTAGGTAGTCCTACTACGAAATCCATGGCTATGTGTTCCCACTTCCACTCGGGAATAGGCAACGGCTGAAGAGTACCTCCTGGACGCTGGTGCTCGGCTTTGACTTGTTGGCATACTAAACAGGACTCTACATACTTAGCAACATCCCTTTTTAGGTTAGGCCACCAGTACTGTAACTTCAGGTCTCGGTACATCTTGGTGCAGCCAGGATGTACGGAAAAGGAAGAGGAGTGCGCCTCAGCCAAGATCAACTTACGCAATTCCACATCATTAGGAATGCACCACCGATTTCTAAACCTCAGGATCCCATCCTTGGAGAGACTGAACTCGGAGGTGGTGTCCTTCAACCTATCCATCATGCTGATATTTTCCACTGAATCCTTCTGTTGTGCATCCTTGATCTTTTCCAAAATTGTTGGCTGAATAGTTAACTTAGCGAGCAAGACTGATAACTCCGGAACTATCTCCAAGTCAAATTTCAGAACTTCTGTTCTTAAGGGTATAGACATGGTTGAAGTCACGGGCTGCATTGTTGTTGACATCCTACTCAACGCATCAGCTACAGAGTTAGCCTTCCCGGGGTGATACTTGATCTCAAAATCATAGTCCTTGACAAATTCCAACCAACGTCTCTGTCTCATGTTCAATTCCTTCTGTGTGAAGAGGTACTTTAGACTTTTATGGTCAGAAAACACCTCACATTGTTGTCCATATAGATAGTGTCTCCAAATCTTCAAGGCAAAAACAACGGCAGCTAATTCTAGATCATGGGCGGGGTAATTTTGCTCGTAACTTTTTAGCTGCCTAGAAGCATACGCTATAACTTTACCCTCTTGCATCAGAACACAACCTAAACCGACTTTAGAAGCATCACAGTAAACACTAAATTTTCCTTCTTCGGTTGGGAGGGTCAAAACAGGAGCTGTTGTTAACTTCAGTTTTAACGTCTGGAAGCTATCTTCACAGGCTTCAGTCCAAGAATACTTAATGTCCTTCTTTGTCAAACCTGTCAGGGGTTTAGCTATCATAGAAAATCCCTTGATGAATTTTCTGTAATAGCCTGCCAATCCAAGGAAGCTGCGGACTTCACTGGCATTCTTAGGTTGAGGCCAATCTTTTACTGCCTGAATTTTGGTTGGGTCCACAGATATGCCATTAGCAGAAACTACATGGCCAAGGAAATTAACCTTATCTAACCAAAACTCACACTTAGACAGCTTGGCGTAAAGTTGATGCTCCTTCAATGTCGTCAAAACTACTTTCAAATGTTCTTCATGGTCAGCCACAGTTCGGGAATATATCAAGATATCATCTATGAATACAATCACAAACTTATCCAAATACGCACGAAACACACGGTTCATTAGATCCATAAAAGCGGCAGGGGCGTTTGTCAAACCAAACGACATGACTAAGAATTCATAATGTCCATAGCGGGTTCTGAAGGCTGTCTTTGGTATATCTCCTTCTTTAACCTTCAGTTGGTAATAACCCGAACGTAAATCTATCTTTGAAAATACCTTAGCTCTTTGCAATTGGTCAAACAAATCGTCAATCCTGGGTAAGGGGTACCTATTCTTGATTGTCAACTTATTTAGTTCCCTGTAGTCTATGCACATTCTAAGAGAACCATCCTTCTTCCTTACAAATAAGACTGGTGCACCCCAAGGAGAACTGCTGGGGCGAATAAATCCCTTGTCAACCAATTCCTGCAGTTGAACCTTCAATTCTTTCAACTCAACAGGTGCCATACGGTAAGGATTTTTGGATACAGGTGATGCCTCGGGGTATGTATCAATCACAAATTCTATTTCCCTATCAGGTGGTATACCCGGTAAATCATCTAAGAATGCCTCGGGAAACTCTCGGACTATAGGAATATCCTGTAGCTCAATTTTATTCTTCACCCGGTCATCTATTACACTAGCCAGGTAGCTCTCACAACCACCTCTCAGCATTCGGTATATTTCTAGTGAGGATATAATTGGTATCTTACTTATTTTAGGAATAGCTTGGAAGGAATAATGGTTATCATTTGGGGGTCTAAAATCAACTATTCCAGATCGACAACTTATCGTGGCATGATGTCTAAATAACCAATCCATCCCTAATATTACTTCGTACCCTCTTATGTCAATGACAATTAATTCCGCATAGAGATTCTTATCCCCTAAGGACACGACGTCACCCTTAACAATCTGCTCTGAATGTAGGGACCTCCCTGATGGCAACACAACACTATATAACCTTTCAGCTGGTAAGGGTCCTATGCTATGTTTGCATACAAACAAGGTTGATATAAACGAGTGTGTGGCCCCTGTATCTATGAGTGTATAAGCAGCAAAACCACAAATCATGATGGTACCTGATATGACTGTATGTTGATCAGCTCCCTCATCTTCCATCAATGCATACACTCTGGGTACAACCCTTGCACGGTTCGGGTCTGGCGGCATGGGACAATCTCTGACCATGTGTCCGGTCTTATCACACCTGAAACAGCGGCCAGAAAGCAACTTGCACTCACCAGGGTGGTTCCTCTGACATGTAGGGCATAGAGGCGCCAGAGGTCTCTTTCCTTTTCCCTGGTCATCATTCTGGTTGAGGGGCCTCTTCATTCCATGCTGTTGTTGCTGTGGTCCCCTGTTCTGTCGTGGCTGCCAACCCTTGTTCTGACGTGGTGGCGGCTGAGCGTCCTTCATGAGTTTCTTTGGCTGTTCGCGTTGTGCATATGCTGTCATTTCTGCCTCTTCTAGCTCCAAGGCCTTAGCCGTCACTTCACCATAAGGTACATTATGTATCCCGGCAGTCTTCACTTTCATGTACAGACTTGGCTTCAGTCCTTGAACAAACTGGTAAATCTTATCTTCCTCATCCTCAATCATACGGGGAGCAAACCGTGATAAAGCATCAAATTCACATATATAATCCGTCACAGAGCCAGTTTGTCGTAGATTCATAAACTCCTTCTTCTTGTTGGCCCGAACAGTCCTATTGAAGTACTTGTCGAAGAAGGCAGTCTTGAACATCCCCCAGGTCATAGCTTCGGCATTAGGGGTGCTCTGGATCGAGTCCCACCAATGCCTTGCACTTAACTCCAAATGAAAGATAGCATAGGTGACCTTATCCCCTTCGTCAACCTTTGCATACTTAAACATGTCTTCAATCTTTCGGATCCACTCCTCAGCATGGACAGGATCTGAAACATACCCATTAAACACCGGGGGTCGAAGCCGGTGAAAGCGCTCACCCCGTGATCATGAGTTGCGTTAGTACTGGAGTTGCCTTGTTCTTCCCTAGCTGTCATCAGTCGTTCTATCTGGTGAGATTGGCGCATGACCAACTCAGTCAACTGAGCAATAGCATTGCTATCCTCATTGGCCTCTCTCTTTTGACCTCTAACCATCTTGGGATTCCTGACAAATCATTACAGGCATAACTTAACTTAATGACATACATGAAATCATAAACACTTACAGTTGCTGAGGTGTGCTCAAGTGACAGTCAGTGCTGGGAGGCAGTCTGCAGAATCGGTTTTAGAACCTGGTTTTGCTTTGATACCACAATAACTTTGAGGACAGAGATTCAGAAGTTGGAGTTGGAGATAGTTCCAAAGTTGTCAGCTTTGCTCACAAACTTGACCATTCAACCAACGGTTCTGGAAAAGATCAAAGAAGCACAACAGAAGGACTCAAAGGAGAATAACAGTATGATGAACAAGGTGAAGGACACCACCTCCGAGTTTAGTCTTTCCAAGGATGGGATTCTGAAGTTTAGAAATAGATGGTATGTCCCTAATGATGAAGGATTACGTAAGCTAATCTTGGCTGAGGAGCATTCGTCTCCTTTTTCTGTGCATCCTGGAAGCACCAAGATGTATCGAGACATGAAGTTACTCTATTGGTGGCCAAACTTAAAGAGAGATGTTGCTAAGTATGTAGAGTCATGTTTGGTTTGCCAACAAGTTAAAGCTGAGCACCAACATCCAGGAGGTACCCTTCAGCCTCTACCTATACCCGAGTGGAAGTGGGAACACATAGCTATGGATTTCATTGTAGGATTACCTAAGACAACTAAGGGACATGATAGTATTTGGGTTGTGATTGATAGACTGATGAAATCAGCCCATTTCTTACCAGTAAGGACAACCTACTCGATGGACCAGCTTGCTGATCTTTACGTACAAGAAGTTATTAGGTTGCATGGAATCCCTGCATCTATTGTCTCTGATCGCGATCCTAGATTCACCTCGAGGTTTTGGTAAAGCTTACAGGGCGCATTAGGTACAAAGTTGTCTTTCAGCACTGCTTTCCACCCGCAGACCGATGGTCAATCAGAAAGGACTATCCAAATACTTGAGGATATGTTGAGGGCTTGCGTGCTAGAGTTCCAGACATCTTGGAGCCGATACCTACCCTTGGTTGAGTTCTCTTACAACAATAGTTACCAGTCCACCATAGGTATGGTACCTTATGAGGCGTTGTATGGTAGGAAATGTAGATCACCTCTGTATTGGGATGAAGTTGGTGAAGCAAAACTCATAGGTCCCGAAATGTTACAGCAGATGTCAGACAAGATTGCCACTATTAAGAGGAGGATGATTACTGCACAAAGCCGACAGAAAAGTTATGCAGACCAAAGGAGCAGAGATCTTGAATTTGCTGTTGGTGATGAAGTATTCTTGAAGGTTTCACCGTTCAAAGGGGTCTTAAGATTTGGCAAAAAGGGAAAGCTTAATCCACGATTTATTGGACCATTCCCTGTTTTGGCTAGAATCGGTAGTATAGCTTACAGACTGCAGTTGCCTCCATCATTGGATAAAGTTCATAATGTTTTCCATGTGTCAATATTAAGAAAATGTATACGGGACCCTACACAAATTGTTAAACCAGTGGATTTTGAGATTGAGTCGACGCTAACATATGAAGAGAAGCCAGTACGGATATTGGAATCCGCAGTTAAGACTCTGAGGAACAAAGAGATTCCGTTGGTCAAAGTCTTATGGAAGAATCATGGCATTGAAGAAGCCACTTGGGAGCGACGACAAGACATGTTAGACAAGTATCCAGAATTATTTGTTTGATCAATTTTTGGGGACGAAAATTTTGTTTAAGGAGGGGTGGATGTAACACCCGAGTTAATGGCCAGGTGATTTTCCTAACTGTATTAACGGTCATGAATATTTAATCTTTACAGTTTAGGACTTATACCAAGAATAATTAATTTCATGTGGAATTAAACTAGGTTTGGTGACAAAGTTGTAATAATGGAGGGTGATGACCAATATATAAAGAAAAAGGAAATATTTTAAACCTCACTTGAACCACTGTAGCCTACACCTTCCTTTTCAACAATTTCTTCTCTCCCAAGCTCTTGCTCTCTGCTTCCGGCATACCCTCTTCGACGATCGGTTTCTCTGCCACTACTCGACTACTCTTTGCCCGAGGTATGCAATAGACAATGTAGCTATCTGTTAGCTTGTTAGCCCTGTTTTCTACTCGGCATTGGAGTATTGGATTTTCCAATGGCCGACTAATAATAAGAACATTTGGAATCTGAGAGTGGGAATGCTTTTATCAAATCGATTCTTGACATTTAGAACAACCACCTCTGAGTTATCGATAATCGAATCAGTCTGTTTTGGTTTTGGATTTCAAACTGCACAAAGTATTAGACTAAGGATTCGGGAATAACTTTAGTTACTAAATCTTAGGATAACTTGAGATTAGAACTATTAGGATTTTGTTTTAACTACTGCAATGTAAATGTTTTAGGTGAAGAAGTTTGAAGAGAAAGGAGCTCAAGTGCTAAGGAGACCAGGTAAGTGAATGTATTAAGATTTCCGGCTAATAGATCCCTACATCGTGGGAGTACTAGGTTGAGATGTCTAATGTTTACCTTATGATAATGAGCTTGTCTGCACTTGAAGGATTTATGCATGTTGCGAGTTATACTATTTGATGACCTGCTAGTGAATGTGAAGTTGTCTGCTCTGGTATGATCCTTGTCATAGTTTGATGAGTTAAAAGATTCTCATGTTCATGCATCATGAATGTTTCTCAAGCATAAGAAAATGTTTTAACGCATGTTTTACATGAAAAAGATATGTATGTATATATGTATATATATAAGATTTATGCAACATGGATTAAGTGAGGGTTGGGGGCGGTTCGGCGTATGTCACAGTCTAAAGAAGGACATATGAATACGACCCGCAGTAGGGAACAAGATCAAACTCACTGTCGAACCCCCATTACCGGCACAAATCCTCTCTTGATCCACACAACCTAAACGAAGAATATGATCAAAGACTATGAATGATGAAAATGATCAATGACTATGAATGATGAATATGATCAATGACTATGAATGATGAATATGATCAATGACTATGAATGATGAATATGATCATGACTATGAATGATGAATATGATCAATGACTATGAATGATGAATATGATCAATGACTATGAATGATGAATATGATCAATGACTATGAATGATGAATATGATCAATGACTATGAATGATGAATATGATCAATGACTATGAATGATGAATATGATCAATGACTATGAATGATGAATATGATCAATGACTATGAATGATGAATATGATCAATGACTATGAATGATGAATATGATCAATGACTATGAATGATGAATATGATCAATGACTATGAATGATGAATATGATCAATGACTATGAATGATGAATATGATCAATGACTATGAATGATGAATATGATCAATGACTATGAATGATGAATATGATCAATGACTATGAATGATGAATATGATCAATGACTATGAATGATGAATATGATCAATGACTATGAATGATGAATATGATCAATGACTATGAATGATGAATATGATCAATGACTATGAATGATGAATATGATCAATGACTAGGAATATGATCCATGACTATGAATGATGATTACGAGCAAAGACATGAACAAGAAAAGACTTATGAGCTTGTGATTTCCCAAATTATGCATTCATGCATCCATGTTAGTGTTGCATTCCTTACTAAGCATTAGGCTTATAGTTTAAACCTTATGGTGTAGGTGACGAGTTTTCAGGTGAGGAACTCAAGGTTAATGAGGATGTCTACGCTTGGTTGCTGGGGGATACTCAGTGTGACAGTGAAGGCTGGATAGGCGAATAAGTTCCCTTGTTATGCTCATAGTAAGTCAGAAAAGTTTACGATGAACAGATGACTAATTAGAACAGAATTTCTTATAACAATGAGATTTGGATTTGAAGGGCTTGTCTTTAGAGTCTGAATACGATTTTAGGGATTAATGAATGGCTTGTTTTGTTTGAGTCTTTCGCTATGCGTATTTTTAGATGAGTTTATGATTGCTACTCTTTGAGGTTCATGGTTACTAAGTTAGGAATTTGGTTAGTTGTGATATGTTCTATCGAATGAAGATGTTTGATGATTATAGTGTTTACTGCCTTATGACAGAAGCTGGATGAGGCAATCATCCGGCTGATGTGATCGGCAGATATAGAGTGTTTAAGCCATCGGATGATGAAAGTGTTATTTTGTCGTCTAGCGATCGGCAGATGTAGAGTGTTTAAGCCATTTTGTCGTCTAGCGATCGGCAGATGTAGAGTGTTTAAGCCATCGGATGATGAAAGTGTTATTTTGTCGTCTAGCGATCGGCAGAGTAGAGTGTTTAAGGCATCGGATGATGAGAGTGTTAGTTTCTCGTCTAGTGATCGGCAGATGTAAGCCATCGGATGATGAAGTGTTATTTTGTCGTCTAGTGATCGGCAGATGTAGAGTGTTTAAGCCATCGGATGATGAAGTGTTATTTTGTCGTCTAGCGATCGGCAGATGTAGAGTGTTTAAGCCATCGGATGATGAAGTGTTATTTTGTCGTCTAGTGATCGGCAGATGTAGAGTGTTTAAGCCATCGGATGATGAAAGTGTTATTTGTCGTCTAGCGATCGGCAGATGTAGAGTGTTTAAGCCATCGGATGATGAAGTGTTATTTTGTCGTCTAGCGATCGGCAGATGTAGAGTGTTTAAGCCATTTTGTCGTCTAGCGATCGGCAGATGTAGAGTGTTTAAGCCATCGGATGATGAAGTGTTATTTGTCGTCTAGTGATCGGCAGATGTAGAGTGTTTAAGCCATCGGATGATGAAGTGTTATTTTGTCGTCTAGTGATCGGCAGATGTAGAGTGTTTAAGCCATCGGATGATGAAGTGTTATTTTGTCGTCTAGTGATGTAAGTGTAATAAGTCACCGGATGATGAGAACGTTATTTGTCGTTTAGTGACCGGGTATGTTTTATTATTCACGTGAGATGCACATGACCACAGGATGATGTACCCTTATTCATAGGATGATGTAGAGAGCTCCCCACGGATGGTATAGACACAGTTTTGTCGTTAGTGACCGGTAGATGTTTTTTCATTCTTCTATCGGTAAATGCAGTCTATAACTTAAAGTTTTCCCTTCACTAGCCGATACACATTGTACTGCCCGCCAGCAGATATGTAATGTTTTCCTTTGCCGATTGAGGCTTAGCGAATCGCATATGACACCTTAAGTTAAATTATGTTAAAAAAAAAATACACTGCTAATAATGAATCATGTGTGAGTAATAAGGATTAAATGATTAAGAAAGATACGGATTATGTGACGATCCTCCCAGGGTCGCTACATCGTCGGCCTGAGAGAAATGTTGGTAAGCATCGTGGACAACTCAGCCACAATCTCCACATCAAACCTCTCAATCTGAGACTTCAACATCACTGACATCGCTGCAAGAGAAGGCTGACTCGTAGAAGACATTTTGCTCAAGGCATCTGCAATCTTGTTTGCTTTCCCTGGGTGGTATTTGATCTCAAAGTCATAATCTTTAATGAACTCCAACCACCTTCTATGCCGCATATTTAGTTCTTTCTGTGTAAACAGGTATTTTAAACTCCTGTGATTTGAGAACACTTCACATTACTGTCCATACAGGTAGTGTCTCCAGATTTTTAAAGCAAAGACAACCGCTGGAAGCTCAAGGTCATGTGTCGGATAATTTTGCTCGTACGGCTTCAACTGCCTAGAAGCATAAGCAACGACCCTGCCCTCCTGCATCAACACACACCCAAGTCCAATCTTTGAACCATCGCAGTATATACTGAACTTATCGCCTTCCACAGGCAATGTCAACACTGGTGCTGTAGTCAGTCTTTGTTTCAGCTCTTCAAAGCTCCTTTCACACGCAGCCGACCATACGAATTTCTCATTTTTCCTTGTTAACCGCGAAAGAGGGACTGCAATCTTTGAAAATCCCTCAATTAACTTTCGGTAATACCCGGCCAATCCGAGAAATCCGTGTATCTCTTGTACATTCTTAGGCTGCGGCCAATCTTTTACAACTTGAATCTTGCTTGGGTCCATAGAAATCCCTTCTTGAGATATAATGTGGCCGAGGAATTTAATCCGATCCAGCCAAAACTCACATTTGGAGAACTTCGGATAAAGCTGATGTTTCTCCAAATTCCTCAAGACAATCCGTAAGTGTTCTTCTTGCTCCTCCTTTGTCTTAGAATAGACCAAGATGTCGTCGATGCACATCTGGAGAGTTCTGTCTTTCTTCTTAACGAACAAAACTGGCGCACCCCATGGAGAAAAGCTAGGTCGAATAAAGCCCTTATGAGACAACTCTTCTAGTTGAGATTTCAACTCCTTTAGCTCGGCGGGCGCCAATCTGTACGGGTTCTTAGAAACTGGTTCGGAACTAGGATAAACATCAATTACAAATTCTATCTCTCTATCCGGTGGCAACCCGGGAAGATCGTCGAGAAAAATCCTTGAGAATTCTCTAACAATTGGGATGTCACCTGGTATACCTTATCAAGTAACTGAGTGTCGACCCCGGTGACCATAAAAATCGAGCATTCACTTTTAAATTGTTCACTAACCTTCATGGAATAGGAGGTTGGTAGGCTGCTCAATCTTTTCATTGCTTGATAGGCAAACTCGTCTTTACCTGGGGACCGAAAAGTCACCACCCCTGATCGGCAGTCGATGGTAGCGAAATGGAGAGATAGCCAATCCATTCCCAAGATAAGGTCATACCGCTCTATGCTCATAACTATCAGCCGAGCATAAAGGCTATTGCTCCCTACAGAGACAACGTTGCCCTGGAAGATGCGATTTGACTGCATAAGCTCCCCTGAAGGTAGCATGACTCGATACTCGCACTCTGCTAACTCAGGCTCTATCCTCAATCTAGCTACACATGCAGTGGAAATAAACGAGTGCGTAGCACCCGTATCTATCAATGAAAATACCGCTACTCCCGTGACCAAAATAGTACCTGCAATAACTGAGGGCTGGGCCTCGTCGTCAACGTCTCCTGGCTCAATAAAGGAGAATATTCTCGGGGCCACTCTTCTTTGATCAGTAACCACCCTTGGACAGTTCTGAGCAAAATGGCCTACTTCACCACACCTGCAACAACTGTTCGTGCCCAACCGACAAGGGCCGTAGTGTTCCTTTTGGCATTTAGGACAAATGGGCTTTTGAGTAGCTCCCTAGACTTGCTTCCCCTTGCCTTGGTCACCTTTACCATCATAGGGCCTCTTTGCACCCCTTTGTTGTTGTTGTGGCTGTCCCTTCGGTTGCCAACCCTTGTTCTGGGGCCGCGGCTGTATCTCCCGAAAGAACCCTCTAGTTGGGTCTCTTGGTTTTACATAAGCCGGTTCAACTGCCTCAATTTCCAGTGCCCTGGCCACAATCTCGGTATAGGGCACATTCCGTACCCCTGATATAATGATGCTTTTTCTGATCTCTTGACTTAATCCCTGCATAAATCGCCGCACTTTGTCTTCGTTAACACTGATCTGGCGGGGTGCGAATCGGGATAAGGCTTCAAATCTCCTAACATATTCCGCAACTGAGCCAGCCTACCTCAATTGCATAAACTCCATCATTTTTGCTTCTCGTACTGTGTGGCTAAAGTATTTGTCATAAAACACCTCCTTAAATCGTTCCCAACCCATCACGGTAACATCAGTGGTTGCCTTAATGGAATCCCACCAGAAACGGGCATCCAAAGCCAAGTGATAGCTGACTAAAGCAACCTTTTCTCCATCCTCAATATTCGCGTAGGCCAACATATCCCCCATAGTCCGAATCCACTCCTCGGCTAAAGAGGGATCCGAAGATTGTCTACTGAACACTGAGGGTTGTAATTTCTGAAACCTCTCCATTCCTCTGTTACTAGGAGTTGCCACCTCCTGAGCTCTATTGTCCTCACGGTTGATCAGTGTATCAAGCTGTTGAGATTGTCTTTCCATATGTTGAGCTTGTCGTTCTAAGTGTTGGGATTGTTGGGCAATAAATTCCTTGAGTTGATCAATGGTGTCGTCTCTATCATCTCGATCATTCCCTCGACGCACCATTTTATATCCTATACAAGTTAAATCAATAATTCAAAGAAACAAGAAAACAAATAAAACAAGTAACGTACTCACAGTTTGAAGAAGCATGTCCGTGAAGTGGCTTGCGTAATCGAGCAGTCTGCAGAACTGATTTTAAAACCCGGGAGCTCTGATACCAACTGTTGTGACGACCCCGACCCTGTGTCGGTGCCGCCACGACTTGTGTCGTGCGTGCTTACATACATGCGTGCGTACTACCCTCGCACGTTCAATCCATTTCTATCGACATTCAGGATCTAACTTAAACGTACCCAAAATGACTCGTCTACGGTTTCAATTCTTTAATCTCACTTGTTTAGAGACAATTAACCTTATTCGGCGGAAGACTACTGTGCGTGGAAGACTCGTTGCAAGATAAAATTAACCGAAATCCCAAGTTTAACACTATAAAAAGCACTCTGGTCGACCCCCAGAGCTTTCGGCCGACACTTCATAATAGTGGTCGACCTCTAAAAAGGTTCTGGTTTATGTTTGTACTGAAACCGGTCGACACCTTGCAATAGCGGTCGACCCCTAGTCTAAGTGGTCGACACCTCAAAAACAGTTTTGCTCTTGGGTTGCATTCCTTTGTAAGTTCGGTCGACACCTTGCAATAGCGGTCGACCCCTTGCACTAGAGGTCGACCCCTATTCTAAGTGGTTGCTCTCGGGTTGCATTCCTTTGTAAGTTTGGTCGACACCTTGCAATAGCGGTCGACCCCTTGCCTGGCAAGGTGTCTACCGCTACAGGCACAGGTCTACCCCTGCAAAGGCAATTTTTACCTTTTGTACATGATCAACACCTCCAATCACTTCCAAACTTAACCAACTCTACCTATTCAATATCAATTCCACCACCATTCATAAACGAAACATTCAACCTCATCAAATCCCGACACGAAACTTCAATCTCAATTCAAAACCATAAACCTACTTTCAGAAAATCAAAACTCATCTAAAACTCATCCAAACATTCTATTTCATCAAGATATCCACAATCATCAACATTCATCCAAATATACATCAAATATCAATATCCTATCCATTTCATCCATAGCCGTCCATACATAGCGGAAGCTATCAAAATCATGGTTTATAACCTATCCAGATACCAAGCACCCTAATATGAATTTCTATATATTTCATCATATATTATCACCCATCCGCCCATTTCAAGCCAAAATAACTCAAAATACACAACCTATAGCTCCCACGGGTCGCTTGCGCATCGACTACGCCAGCTGCTCGCACGAACGTCCTCCTTCAAACTGTAGGCTCGTCGGGTGGAGGGACATCATCCTCACCTTGCTCGTAATCACCTACACCACAAAAACACCTATGAGATAAAAATCTCAGCAAGTTCTACGTAAATGTATATGCATGATCATGTATGCAAAGAAAGTCGTCCATATCATTTCATTTATCAATACGTGTTAGTCTATGGTTACCGGAAACGCTCGACAGATGTATAGGGCACATCAAGCGGTTAGACAGCCCACACCATCTGAAGGGAGGAATACCCGCTCACCAAGAAACGCCGGGTCTGAACCTCATCCCCGATAACCCCATGTCATGGTTGTTTACTATGATACTTTACTTGCCTTTACATGCATTTCATTTTTCATATAAACGATGCGAAATTCATTTTCATGACGTTTTAAAAACCGTGATGCATGAGCAATTCAATGAATAGTAAAGCATACATGACGAACGTACCATCAAAACCTTACAATTACTATCAAACATCAAAATACTTAACCTATAAAATAACTAAATCCTAACTACCCAACCAAAGCAATTAAACAAACAATGCACCAAACAATCCTCAACGCAATTTCTGACTTAGGGTGTAGGCCAATCGGCCACAGTAGGTCACAAGAACTTACCTCGCATCCTGCGCACACTGAGCTCCTCGTCTAGAGCTTGATCACGTAAATCAATCCTTTTGTTGTGTCTCCTTGATCCTGTCCAAAATAGTTGGTCTAATTGTAACATTGGCAAGTAAGGCTGACAACTCAGAAACCATTTCCAATTCAAATTTCGGAACCTCCGACCTCAAGGGTACAGACATGGTTGATAACGTAGGTTGCATTGTTGCTGACATTTTGCTTAAAGCATCGGCTACAGCATTAGCCTTACCCGGGTGATACTTGATTTCGAAGTCATAATCCTTAACAAATTCCAACCTACATCTTTGCCTCGTGTTTAATTCCTTTTGGGTAATTAGGTACTTCAGGCTCTTATGGTCAGAGAACACCTCACACTGCTGACTATATAAATAGTGTCTCCAAATCTTTAGTGCAAAAATAACTGCGGCTAACTCTAAATCACGAGTGGGGTAATTCTGTTCATAACTCTTCAGCTGCCTAGAGGCATATGCTACGACTGCCAACGCACTTTAACTATTCTGCTCAAAATACTTTTAATTTCCCAAAAACACTTTCTATTAACTATCCAGATCCAAACATCTTATAATGTTCTAACAATTTCTATCCAAAATAACCCAAAATACCTATGTACGTCCCCACGGGTCAAAATCACGCTCCGACTGCCAACGCACTCCCACGGGCCACCCTCCTTCAACGTGCTCATACATCAGGCGGAGGGACGTCTTCCTCACCTGTCTCAAAATCACCTACACCATAGAATTAAACACGTGAGCTAGAGGCTCAGTAAATCTAAGTGAATGCACGTGAATGCTATGCTATGCATGTACAGTTCAAAATCATGCGTCCTACCTTTTCGCTAAACATTTCATTTACGTCACCGGGCTTCTCTCTCACTAGATAGGAGCGGCACATCCGGCGATTGGATAGCCCCTCGTATCTAACCGGGGGGAAGACATGCTTCGTCCGACAGTCATGTCTGAACCACCGTCACCGACGTGACCATCATTACATTAATTACCTTTTCATTTTCATTTTCCTTTTCATGAAAATATGCATAGAAACTCATTTTCATGCCATTCAAAAACTATGATGCGTGAACAAATATCATGCTATGAATGAAATAAAAACAAGTAGAAACATACGATAATAAACTAACAATTAACAACTTAACAAAACATAATTCTAACTACCCGTTCTAAACTACCCGAACACAACACATCTCCAATTTCCTCGATCGACTCAATTCATACGGTGTACGGCCAAGACGGCCAAATAAGTCACAGAGACTTACCTCGCGTCCGTTGCACACCGAGCTCCGTCCACGAGCGTGGTTCACCTGGGACAAAGCACAACATTTGTCATTTAAATCAATTCTAAACTATCGAGTTTAGAAAATTACAAACTCCTAGCTAAAGAAAATCTCCTAAACTCTATTCTAGCTCAAAACATGAAACAATTTCGAAAAATTATAACTTCATCTACAAATGTCGAAACGGCTTTGATAGTAATTGTAAATCAAAACCTGTACCCAACAAGAAATGTGGCCAACGAGGACGTTGGGCCCCCGAGGGTGGGGTGAATGTGATGACCCGGATGTGTAGGTATGTGTACGATGGCTGCACAAACCGGAACTCGGATCGCGGTACGTCCGCGCAAGCGAGCCGGATGGTGACGGGTCGTAAAAAGGGGGTCGTCACAATTCCACATCGCTTGGGGAAGTATGTGGAAATGAAACATATGTAAAGTGACCCTCCCAAGATAGCAAGACGCGTTTTGCAGCACAATTAACAACGGATCCCATAAGAACTCCGCAGTTAAAAGTGCTTCGGCGAGAGTAGTACCATGTTGGGTGACTGACTGGGAAGTCCTCGCCAAACAAAGCCGTGAGGGGAGGATATTGAGCTACGACCCAATCCCCAGAGCGGACAATATCTTGCTGGGAAAAGGGGTGTAACACCCGACATTTCGGCCAGGTGATTTTCTGACCATTTTCATTGTCACCCCCCTCTTATTTAACCTTTATGATTTAAATTTAATGTTAAGACAAAATTTATTACAAGTTGAGTAAAACTAGGTTGGGTAGCAGATTTGTAATTAAAATTGATGGATTGAGTATAAATAGGAAATGGAAACCTTAAACCTCATTTATTACCACTGTAGCCGACATTCCCTCTCGGCGATTTCTTCTCTCCCAAGTTCTTGCTCTCGGTTACCAGAACTTTCCTTTACCGACGGCTGGTTTCAGCTTGCCTTTCCTCTACGAATCCGTATCCGAGGTATACATTGACATTGTGGCTATCTATTAGTTTGTTACCCTGTTCTCAGCTCGGCGTTTGAGTTTCGGTCTTTATCAATGGTCGTGTGATATTAGAACATTGTGTAAACTGAGTGTGGTAACGTCCTTCCCGAATCGATTCTGATCATTTAGAGTAATCAACTCAGTTTCAATCGATGGTAGAGCCTGCCTGCCTATTTTTGGATTTCTAGCAACACGGTGTATCAAACAGAGTATTTAGGAATGACTTTAGCTATTAGAGTCCTAGGACAATTTATGATTAGAACTATTAGGACCTTTGTTTTAACTACTGTAATGTACATGTTTTAGGTGAAGAAGTTTAAAGGGAAGGAGCTCGGATTGCTAAGGAATCCAGGTAAGTGAATGTACTAAGATTTCCGGCCACTAGGGCCCTACACCGCAAGGGTATTAGGAAATCATTGAGATGTCTGTCTGTTGACTATGACTAGTTATTGCCATGATATGAAGAATTTGTGTAAGAATACGTTAAGTTACAGGATGTTTTGCTTGTCCTTATGGTACGACTTCTCTCTGTGAACTTCATGTTTATGCATTGAGTCCACGTTCATGACTAAGTTAAGAACATGAAAAGTAAATGTAATCATGATTAAGTGCAGGACGGGGAAAAGAGACTATGACAAGTATAGCTCGCGAATTCTCCCACTGGTGGAGGCCGAGTTGATGATATGTATGACTCGCGAATTCTCCCACTAGTGGAGGCCGAGTTGATGATGTGTATGGCTCGTGAATTCTCCCACTGGTGGAGGCCGAGTTAGTCGTTACTACGATTGCCGCGATAGGCAAATGACTATGTACCCCTGTCTTTCTCCCTCATTTCCTGCCTTAATACATGCCATGTAAATAATGAAAATGAACATGAATGAAGAAAGGTTTATGAACTTGTGTTCTTTAATTTGTGCACTCATGTATATCTGTCAGCATGCATTCCTTACTAAGCATTAGGCTTATAGTTGAACCTTATGGTGTAGGTGAAGAAGGTTCAAGTGAGGATACTATGTTCAAAGAGGACGCTTAAGGCTGGTTGTTGGGGGATGCTCAAAATGACAGTGCAGGGCTGGAAAGGCGATTTATGACCCCTGGTTAATGCTCTTTTGTTTCAGTAAAATAAAGGATATGGTAGTTTAAGTAGGATGAGATTATTTTATAATGTTGAGCCTTGAGACTGTCTAGTTGATCACTGAGTCAGAGAATGATTATATAGATCTATAAATGATCTGTAGCTTAAGTCTTCCGCTATATGCATTCTGAATGAGTTGTGGTTTCTTTCTGTTGGAAGGAGTCATTTGATGATTTCTACCGTAAGATGGAAGCTGGATGAGGCAATCGTCCGGCTGACGTCATCGGCAGATGCCGAATGATAGTAGTTTGATGGTTTAGTCTTCCGGCTGACGTCATCGGCAGATGCCGAATGATAGTAGTTTGATGGTTTAGTCTTCCGGCTGACGTCATCGGCAGATGCCGAATGATAGTAGTTTGATGGTTTAGTCTTCCGGCTGACGTCATCGGCAGATGCCGAATGATAGTAGTTTGATGGTTTAGTCTTCCGGCTGACGTCATCGGCAGATGCCGAATGATAGTAGTTTGATGGTTTAGTCTTCCGGCTGACGTCATCGGCAGATGCCGAATGATAGTAGTTTGATGGTTTAGTCTTCCGGCTGACGTCATCGGCAGATGCCGAATGATAGTAGTTTGATGGTTTAGTCTTCCGGCTGACGTCATCGGCAGATGCCGAATGATAGTAGTTTGATGGTTTAGTCTTCCGGCTGACGTCATCGGCAGATGCCGAATGATAGTAGTTTGATGGTTTAGTCTTCCGGCTGACGTCATCGGCAGATGCCGAATGATAGTAGTTTGATGGTTTAGTCTTCCGGCTGACGTCATCGGCAGATGCCGAATGATAGTAGTTTGATGGTTTAGTCTTCCGGCTGACGTCATCGGCAGATGCCGAATGATAGTAGTTTGATGGTTTAGTCTTCCGGCTGACGTCATCGGCAGATGCCGAATGATAGTAGTTTGATGGTTTAGTCTTCCGGCTGACGTCATCGGCAGATGCCGAATGATAGTAGTTTGATGGTTTAGTCTTCCGGCTGACGTCATCGGCAGATGCCGAATGATAGTAGTTTGATGGTTTAGTCTTCCGGCTGACGTCATCGGCAGATGCCGAATGATAGTAGTTTGATGGTTTAGTCTTCCGGCTGACGTCATCGGCAGATGCCGAATGATAGTAGTTTGATGGTTTAGTCTTCCGGCTGACGTCATCGGCAGATGCCGAATGATAGTAGTTTGATGGTTTAGTCTTCCGGCTGACGTCATCGGCAGATGCCGAATGATAGTAGTTTGATGGTTTAGTCTTCCGGCTGACGTCATCGGCAGATGCCGAATGATAGTAGTTTGATGGTTTAGTCTTCCGGCTGACGTCATCGGCAGATGCCGAATGATAGTAGTTTGATGGTTTAGTCTTCCGGCTGACGTCATCGGCAGATGCCGAATGATAGTAGTTTGATGGTTTAGTCTTCCGGCTGACGTCATCGGCAGATGCCGAATGATAGTAGTTTGATGGTTTAGTCTTCCGGCTGACGTCATCGGCAGATGCCGAATGATAGTAGTTTGATGGTTTAGTCTTCCGGCTGACGTCATCGGCAGATGCCGAATGATAGTAGTTTGATGGTTTAGTCTTCCGGCTGACGTCATCGGCAGATGCCGAATGATAGTAGTTTGATGGTTTAGTCTTCCGGCTGACGTCATCGGCAGATGCCGAATGATAGTAGTTTGATGGTTTAGTCTTCCGGCTGACGTCATCGGCAGATGCCGAATGATAGTAGTTTGATGGTTTAGTCTTCCGGCTGACGTCATCGGCAGATGCCGAATGATAGTAGTTTGATGGTTTAGTCTTCCGGCTGACGTCATCGGCAGATGCCGAATGATAGTAGTTTGATGGTTTAGTCTTCCGGCTGACGTCATCGGCAGATGCCGAATGATAGTAGTTTGATGGTTTAGTCTTCCGGCTGACGTCATCGGCAGATGCCGAATGATAGTAGTTTGATGGTTTAGTCTTCCGGCTGACGTCATCGGCAGATGCCGAATGATAGTAGTTTGATGGTTTAGTCTTCCGGCTGACGTCATCGGCAGATGCCGAATGATAGTAGTTTGATGGTTTAGTCTTCCGGCTGACGTCATCGGCAGATGCCGAATGATAGTAGTTTGATGGTTTAGTCTTCCGGCTGACGTCATCGGCAGATGCCGAATGATAGTAGTTTGATGGTTTAGTCTTCCGGCTGACGTCATCGGCAGATGCCGAATGATAGTAGTTTGATGGTTTAGTCTTCCGGCTGACGTCATCGGCAGATGCCGAATGATAGTAGTTTGATGGTTTAGTCTTCCGGCTGACGTCATCGGCAGATGCCGAATGATAGTAGTTTGATGGTTTAGTCTTCCGGCTGACGTCATCGGCAGATGCCGAATGATAGTAGTTTGATGGTTTAGTCTTCCGGCTGACGTCATCGGCAGATGCCGAATGATAGTAGTTTGATGGTTTAGTCTTCCGGCTGACGTCATCGGCAGATGCCGAATGATAGTAGTTTGATGGTTTAGTCTTCCGGCTGACGTCATCGGCAGATGCCGAATGATAGTAGTTTGATGGTTTAGTCTTCCGGCTGACGTCATCGGCAGATGCCGAATGATAGTAGTTTGATGGTTTAGTCTTCCGGCTGACGTCATCGGCAGATGCCGAATGATAGTAGTTTGATGGTTTAGTCTTCCGGCTGACGTCATCGGCAGATGCCGAATGATAGTATTT